>JBAMBO010000898.1:600000-837111 GCA_037044535.1 Lordiphosa magnipectinata | reverse complement strand
ACTCTGTCCACTTTAGGCCGCTGATCCTTCTTCTCTTTAAAAGAGGCTCGTATGTATTCTAAATTGCATGAAATTAATAATTATTTCATTATTAAGACCTTGAATCATCATGATAACTTACCTCGTTCGCCACAAACCAAAGCACGGTCACACTCAAAATGAAATCAAATCTAAATCAGCTTTAAAGCTGTTTTCTTTTCGGCCCTGTTCCAAGATGAGAAGTTTTGCCAAGAGAGCGATAGAGAGACAGTGTTGACAGGAATCTATAAGTTACGGTCGCCGAAATGACCAGCGCAAATCGCTTACAATAGCGAATGTTTTGTAAATGTCAAAGTCTGCCATATGACAACGCTTGCAAAAGCAATCTTCTCTTGGTTTGCCTCCTCGCTTGCTAAATTGCTGGCTGGGTTATGGAATGATGCCAACTATTTTGCTTAGATGATGTTCTGAATACCAACTGCGAACTATTAAAATATTTTAAGCTGAAAGAAATCTTTACCCTTTTACAGTTTACATTTTGTTTTTATTCAAGATACAAAATTTTACTTCTCTAAACATTTTTATACATACAAAAACGAAAAAAAAGACCCAAAAAAAAAATAAAAACTAGAAGATAGAATTCCATTTAAAACTAATTAATTAAGCTTAATGTATTTCATGTTTCCACTTATCCCGCGCCTCCAGATTCGCCTCCGGTATGAGCGAACTTTTGGCTCCGCCCAAAATATTTGTAGTCGCCTGGGTGGCCAAGACGGCAGGACAAACCACCAATTGGGGTATTTGCCTAACCACTGCACCCACAGCTCCGCTGTAACCCTTCTGATCGTGCTCCGTGATGGCGGCCTCTATTAAAGTGTTGGCCGAATCGTTAATGCCCTCCTTGACAATGGTATACGCATTGGCCACACCCTCGCGCAAATCCTTGGGTCGTCCCTGACGTTTCTTGCCCTGTTTGGTGTGACGTTTTTTCAGCGAAGGACCAGCCGACAGCATGTCAAAAGTGGTTTCTGCGGTAAATTGTAGTAAATGTATGATGCGAGAGGTAATCTCTAGAGCCGCCAAGGCGGTGCGTGCCGTAAAGCTTTGTGCGCCCAATTGAAATCCGCGTATGATGCGACCATCCTTGTTGTATTGCTCAATGGGTAGACGAAAGAGATCATAAACGCCCTGGAATAGCTGGAGTACGGCATTGGTGGGTCCAATGCCGCTTAAAATGTTGGGCAATTGATTCCGTTTGATATCCTTCAGCCATTCGTTGCACAGAAACTCGAATAGTTTGGGCCAACCCAAAATGCCGCGACGATTAACAATTTCACGTAGACAAATGCCCGAACCCTGCAGCTGGGCAAGACCCATGATGAGGCCAGTGATGGGACCACGTGATAGTTCAATGCGACGTCCATGATAATCAAAACAAATGGGCAAGGCGGGACTGAAGATGACCTCACGGAAATACACGGGCGGCACCTCATCGTTGGCGGTCAAATCTAGACCCAAGTCTGTAGAGTTTTCTTCACTTTCATCAATTAAAACATTCAAGTTTCTTTCCACAATTTGCTTGACTTCAGAGTCTTCCAATTCTTCCGAAATTTGACTGGCTACGGACAAAACAGGCATAGACGTTTCCACTTTGTGGGTGGTAGAACTGCTAGAGTTTTTAAAGACAGCCGAAAAGAAATCCTCCAAAAATAGCAAAGTATCCTGATCAATATTCAATTTGATGGGTAGAATGGAGATGCGTAGGGAACACTCTTCATCAGAACTTTTTAAAGGATTTGGACGCACATTCAAAGACTTGACTATGACCATATAATCATCGCTGCGATGTGAAATATTTTTAATATTCGGATGATATAGAAATTTGTTGATGTCAGAGGAGAGCAAACGATCGCGTATTTCAATTTCGGAGATAAGTAAAACCTGTCTAGAGGCATACATGGAATTGGCTGGATACAGTTCATGGGAGAAACGTATTTTCGATAATTGTATTTCCACCAAAATGTCGGAATTTCTTTGTGAACCTGGCGGGGTTTTTTGCGAAACTTTTTGTGCCTGTGAAACGCCAAATTTATAGGTATCCGACATGACATTGGTGGGATTTGAAATAAGAGGATTTTCCGTTTGCTCCGTGGTGGGAAAATCTTTACCACCAAATAAATGCCAAGTGAAGGTCATTTCACATAGAGTATAACTTTGCTCGGCCAAAGGAAAGTTAGCGGGGGGTCTCAATAGATCCACTTTTTCATGTGGCAAACAAAAATGATTATCCACAATTTGTAAAGGATCCTCCGAAATGTAAACATGCGGTACACCAAATTTATCCATGGGTAAAATTTCATCATCATGTATAATATCAAAATCTCTTTCCTCATTTGAACTGCTGGCGGTAGGTGAACCCAAATCTTGATGAACTTGCGGTAGCGAGGGTGTATTTTGTATATAAGATTTGAGCATGACATTCGTTTCAAAATCCCATATATCACCTATGGAGTTGGAAAATGACAATTTGGGGGGTAAAGATTTACACTTTTCATTGGGTTCATCGGGAAAATAGAAAATTTCTATGCCTTCTTCTTTAGTTTTGGTACGAGAGGCAGTTTTTGTTTGATTTGGCATAGAGCTAACATCCTGCACTGCCTCATTGATTAATTTGTTGACTTGTAATTGGGTTTCATCATTATTGTGTACAGTAGGGTTTGACTTTAAATCCTCTGTAGAGTCTAGATCCTTTTCTTGTTGATTAATCAAATCTTTATCCTGTGCCACATAGGCTATAAGTTGAGCCAAAACTGCAGCCGAATCGTAGCAAGTTTTTAAATGCAAATCATGTATAGATGATCTCAAATCTATGGCGGCTGTATTAGAACTTTCCTCAGTTTCATTCAAGCGAAAGCTGACATTCATTAGACCCAAATTCAAAACGGGTATTAAATAATCAGAGTTTATGGCAGCCAGTTTTAAAACACAATCTTCGGCCCACAAACGGAGGGTACAGCCACTTAAGGAGGATATAATATTGGTGCTTAGGGTACCGTAGCCCAAATCAATAAACGCACGATAAGGAAAATATTTGGGTGTATAATCAATGCCCGCTTGCCATATATGTATTTGGATTTCAGAGACCAAAGCAAATGGTTCATACTCCTCGATGGGATAATCGTTGACCTTTAAGAAATCCAACAATTGATTTAGCCATTGATGTTCCGGCAATTCGGAATGATGTTTTAAAATGGCTTTGGTCAAACCAAAACTTAATTTCATACGTTTGATACGTTTCTCAGGTTGTTTTTTGATTTCAGCCACCAGACTTAAGACTTCTCTTTTGTTGATAACATTTACCACCACCTCCTCCTGTTGATAAATGGTGGGCTTTAGATTTGGATCCCTTTCATCACTCCAGTCCAGTTTGAGATCCAACGTAGTTAAACCACAGTGTAAAGCCTCCAATTGTTTAAGTTGTATGCAAAAGTAACCCAAATTTGGTTCATTATTCAAACCATTGATGGTAAAAAGTTTCAATTTATGCAAATTCAAACGAAATTTGCCCACTTCTGTAGAGGATTCATTCAATTGGTTGTTGATTATCATTAAGCCTTGCTCTATAAAAGCCTCAAAAGCAAAGGCCTCACTTTTTAGAGGAGTTGGAGTAACATTTGGCTCTGCCATGGAAAAGTAAATGCTGCTTTCCATGGAACTGGTGCTTAGTAAAACATTTCGACTCACTTGTTCAGTGATTTTGGGTTTTAAATCCATTTCATAGTACGGTGATCTGGGTTCCCACATAAACAAGTCACAATTTAAACGATTGTAAATCAATTCGTACATGTTTTTCGATTCCAAAACCACTTTAAGTAGTTTGATATAAGCCTCTATTTTGATTTTTGACAAAAGACTGCTCTGCTGACAAAATTCAAGCAATTCCTCCGTTTCGCCAGGTAGAAATGTTTCCGATTTTTCCAAACCCTCCACATTTGAGGTATAACCATACGAACATTTGGAACTAAAGGGTGTGGGACACTTCGCAGGCAACTCCTGTGGCAAGTTTTGATTAGCTAAAACATCGAGTCTGATTTGGTTAGCTTTGGCCAAATGACTTATAAAACTTGCATCACAATAGTAGACATTCAATTCTTCGGTATCCAAAATCAAATGTGCTTTTAAGCTTAAACAAAACTGACTCAAGTCCAAAATCATATAATCCTGACGTATGTTCTTTTGCCACCAGGGTTTTTTCAAGGGATCTTGTTCAGATCTACCATCAACGAGTGGAAATTTCAGTTCCAACTTTAATAAATCACATTTTATATAGAATTCTGTGAAATCCTTTTCCTCTTTTTGGTTTAACAAAACCTCCGCTTGGCTTACAAATGGTGAGGGAGCAAACAGCGAACTCAAACGATCATAGATAGAGATATCCAACTCTGCTGTACACTCATCTAATACACATTCCCAGGTATTAGAGCCACGATTATGATTTTGTTTAAATTGAAATGTTGATTTTTGTGTCATTATTAACTCTGCACGTCGATGATAGCCTTCGGGATTGTTTTTATTACGATTAAAGTGTAATAGATTTTCCTTTTTATTCAGCAAAACTTCACACAAATCCACTTGTGTAGCCGATAGAGTACTTTTTGTGGTCAATTCCTGACAATATCTTTGCTGATCTCCATTTATTATTATGGGTTTGGCTTGGCAGTAAATATAGTTTTCATTTTCCAAGGGTAAATTGGGTTTTTCTTTTAAACCCGCATAAATAAAATAGGTTTGTGCCAATTTTTCATAGTTTTCAAAACTTTGCGGTTCATAGGCTATACAATAGTTGTCCAAATGTGCGGTGGAGGCTTTTAAGACATCCTGCTCCAAGGCTAAACCATTAATTTGACTGATTTGTATATTAAATTTGAGTATTTCACCCGATGATTCATTATTACCCACTTCGGTGGCCATATAAGTGCAGCTGGAGCTTACGCTATCCGTTTCCCTACGTCCCTTGTTGTTGTACATAGTTCGGGTAGTTTTGGTGTAGTTCGAGTAATTGTCCGTATCCGTGCTCCAAACATTATTCTGTGACAATATGCCCGACATTTTGCTTTGTTCCTCATAAACACTGGCTGGTTTACTTCGTCTCAAGTGTTGCTCCTTGGGTTTTTCTTTATTGAAACCCTTGCTGAATTCCACAAATAAATGAATTTGTCTTGGGGTTACCAAAAAGTATATATTATCCAATAGCACCTCCAGATTCACCTTGGGTCCTATTATATTCTCCGTTTGTTTGATTTTGATTTGTATATTTTGTGCTCCTTGAAATTCCACAATTTTACACATTTGCTCATAGTTGCGGCCCTCATCGTAGTCGATGGTTTCTGTCGTATAAATGCTCAAACCTTGCATTACCAAATTATGTTTGGCTATCATGGGTAAGGCTTTGTATTCCTCCTCCTCCTCCTCCTCCTCCTCTGTCTCTGCTTCAGCTGTTTGTTCATAGCCCGTCTTATTCTTATACTCCAATTGTTCCGCCTGTATGCTGACCACCAGTTTTTTGTTTGTATGCGGCATTACATACTCTATATTCAGTGTTGTGTTGGTCAGCTTGGCTCTTATACGATTCAACACATTATCTATGGTCTCGGCAAATTTCTCCAATCCTATCAAAGCATTATTATGCTGCAGAAATGGTATATCATCGTCCACTTGTTTCATACACTCTTCGGCCATTTGCATGGAACTGCTGACAGAGGACCACATGGATTCCAGCATTGTAGTGCCACTCTGCAGTCGTGTCACTGGTCTTAGTGTAATGGTTAAATTCGAAATCTCTAACGAACTGTCATTGGTCATTAGAGCATTCCATGGCACTTGCACCTGCAGGCAACCTATATGTCCGGTTACCACCTCAAAAGCCCAGCCTTGTTCCTCAAACAGATCATTGAAGGCATTCACTTTCAAGTCAATATTCTCCACCACCGCCTTGCCATTGTATAGATCCACCTTCAGTTGCTCCAAATTTAAGTTATTTTCAAAAAATTGTCCCAAATATCTTTGGAGCAGATAACGGCAGGTTTTTGTCTTGAGTCCATCCCAGGGACTGAACCAAGACATGGTGTGTCTGTGTGTCAGTGTGTGCGTATATGCGTTCTATATATATTTTTTTTTTTTTTTAGTTGGTCACAAACAACAACAAACAGGAAAAAAAGAGAAACCTTTGTTATTGAGGGGAAACAAAATAATCACTTGGCGTGGGCGTGCACTTACATCTTATGTCGTAATAGTTGATGCTGATTGTTTGTATATGTGTGTGTGTGTAGCTGTAAGTAGAAAATTTAAATCTAAACCACGCAATAAATGGAAAATATATTTACAAAAGTCACCAGCAACAGCAGCAAGCAGCAGCAGCAGTTTCTTGGTTTGTTGTTGTTCTCTGTGTAGGTGTGTGTGTGGGCTCGTGCAAGAGTTCAGCTGTGTGAGTGGACAACAGTGTGCTGTTAAGCGCAATTAGAGGTGAACTAAACATTAGGGAGGAGAGTTGGCCAATTTTGGTAATTCTTTACTAAACAATTCAGTCAAATAAGCAAAAAATAGATAATAATAGAGATAATAAGATGAAAAATTATATATGCAACTTCGTTTTGGCATTCCAAACGTTGTGTCAAAAGTCACACAAAATCCCGTGTGCGCCTCGTTAGTTATTTAAGGTCAAAGCTCACAAATTCGTGATTATCTCAGTTTCTATAGCTTCCATGATGTAGACATGTATTTCAATTGTAGAGAATAAAATTTGCAACAAATTTTGTTTAAACAAATTTTTTATACGCCCAACCGTTTTTGAGATAGAGGGCAGAGAGCCCGCAGTGGTCAGCCATAATCACAGTAATGCAAGCTCAAATGTGAATCTCAGTGAATAATACCTCGCATCAAGTTATTAAATCATTGAAATATTATTAACAATTAATAATTTGTACTATTTAATAGTTTATACTTTACATTTCGCATATATCCAATATATTCATTTAATAATAATTACCTACTTTGTGTAATAAAAAACTCCTTAGATGTCATACATACACTGCTCGACAAAATAAAAGCCGATCTTCCTCAAATGGACCAAACCAACTGTTTCTAAAGTAAATTGACCCGCAGAAATTCTATCCTTTTTTTCTCTCACAACTTTTTTATTTTTTGACCGATTATAAAAGTTCTAAAAAACATGTAACAGAAAAAAACTTGGACAAAAGTTTGGTTTTCAGACAAAAATATGCGGGGGCGAGTGATTCTAAGGGCTCAACTGTAGAAAAAACACATTTTTTTTCAAAATTTAAAAATTTAACGTATTTAAAATGCTTGTAGCTGCATAATGAAACAATATTATCAGTTTTTTTAAATTGGAAACAGCGAAAACTATGTAATTTACTTTAATAAAAGCCTTCAAACGCAAAAATCGTACATGAAATGGTCATTTTATTCAAGTTTTAGTGAAAAAGGGCAGACTGACAAGTTTCAAAATTATCGCAGAAAACAGAAAAAGAGTAAAAAAAAACTTTACACAGAATTTAAGTCAATTATCCGTCTTAAAATGTTAGACTATAATCCTGTTGAAGACTTTATGGTACTTTAACATAATTATTTTTGTTTTAAATAGTTAATTTATTGGGGTAAATAGACCTAAAACGATGGTTCCATACTTATAGTATATAAATTGTTCAAATATGGTTGAAAAGTTCCCTAATTTGGACTGTTTAGCAAAGTTTTCATCAAAATTTGGCTAAGGTCCCCTTTACTGATAAATTACTATTCGAATCACATTACCCCTCATTTTCCACCATTTTGAGACCTTCATTATAAGTAATAAAAAAAAATTTTTGCTGGAAATTTCATACAGCTAAAAAATAATCGAATATGGTCTCACTAATGTGATAGTAGACTGGCAAACATTTCGATAGACCGGCTGAATTTTCCATTTTTTGCCTATGTTAGAAGTGTCACATTTTTTCTTCACAGCATTGAACGTTCGAAAGAAAGTAAAGTAAGCAAACTAAATTAAACTTGTTAAGGATAATGGACTTGGATAAAATGGACTTGGAAGACATCTCAAGCGACGAGCTTCTTGATGAGAATGCGGCAACCGAGTCGGTAGTGACAAATGTGTAAGTTGTTGGCCATTTTTTTTTTTCAAGTTTGAAAACAATTTATCGAACTATCCAAATGGTCACACTTACATACGAACGCAAAAATGGGCACACTTATAAAAGCATGTAAAGATGGCGCCGCTTAACAAACGAGCAATCTCTTGACGTGTGTGAAAGGGAGACAGAGAAAGGTATCACAGTTAAACGCCAATCCGAAGGGCAAACGGCATCCAAATTAGAAGTGTGCAAAAAAAACTTTAAATTGATAGAAGTTTTGTGTGTTGTGTAATATACATGCAGGCCGCACTGGCACAAGTGTACCGACATATTTTGCACAAAAATCTGAGTTAATTGTTTAGTATTTAAACCCACTCAAAAAATTCTGAAAAAAATAACCTGCTAGTAACGCGAATTTACAAGAATTACGGCGTCCTGGGACTTCCGCGGTTCAATCGTAAAACTTTATTTTAATCCTTCTGTGCCTTAACTGTCATTTACTGTTGGAAAAAAAACTGTGTGCAAACCTGCGACGCATCAAGGAAAAATAAATTGTACAAATTGAAGAATAACATAATTAACCATGTGGAATTTGCCGAGGTAAGTCACTATAATAATTGAGAACGCGGCAAACAAATATAAATAAGAAGCAGACAATAATTAAAAAAAAGTCCAATAACAGCAAATAAAACTGAGACTCATTAAGGTGGACTCGCCCAAGGCGTATTTAATAAGGTGGCAGAAGCGTCGACGTCGCCCTCTTTGCTGTTGCCTTACGGTTTCGAAAAATTCATATGTGTGTGTGTATACATGTGCATGCGAGAACAACAAATTTCTTTGAGTTTATTACTCTCTTGCTCTCGCTCTCTTTCTCTCATTTTTCGTAGGGCAACGCGACGTCGACGCTGCTGCCACCTTATTAAATACGCCTTGGACTCGCCCAAGATATACTTAACTAGCCGAACTCGCTCTCTCGCTCTCTTTGCTTGCTTCTTAAATGTCAGTCTGTAAACAACAGTTGCGAGCGTCGCATCACCGCGCAAGGCGTATTTAAGAAGGTGGCAGCGACGTCGACGTCGCCTTCTTTGCTGTTGCCTTACGCAAGGCGTATTTAACACTCGCTCCCTTTCTTTCGATTGCTCTCATTTTTCGTAAGGCAACGCGACGTCGACGCTGCTGCCACCTTGTTAAATACGCCTTGTCTCCGCGGACGAATTTTTTGTGTTCTGCTTCTTAGTTCGCTCTCTCGCTCTCTTTTGCATTTTTATAAAAAGCTGTGAGAGAGCGAGTGCGGCTACCTAGTTAAGTATATCTTGGACTCGCTTTTTGCTCAGGGCATTAATCAGATACCAACAAATCCCAGATTATTTAGCTCTTTTCGTCTTGAAGTTGTGATTTTACTTGTCTGAGCTCTTGTATGAGTTTCTCAAGTGAGTCGCTTAGATGGTGTAATATAGAGGTGAGCGCGTGACATGAATTTGAACGTATCACGGTGTGTCATGACGCGATCGTAAGAATAGTCGGAGCTTCGTGTGTTAGATTGCTTTTTTTTTTTGTATGGAAAATGTAAAGTCATACAGACGCCACGTGATTCGTAAGTTAATAGTGTATATTTAAACTGAAAAAAAAATAAGTTACAAAATTTATGTTTTAATGGGCGCGAAGAGGCTCCAAAGTTTTTGATATTACTTGTACGCAGTGTGTTGCCTGTGGTCCTTATATAGTTTTGTAGAAACCTGCTTCCAAAAGGTTATTCTGATTAAAACTATAGTTAGCTAAGAATAGGGAATGATGCCAAATAAAATGGTGTAAATCCACAATGCTCGATGTTTAATTAGTAAAAATGGTTGGATGAATGAACTAACTCATAAGACTTTGATTTAAATCATGTTTCATAATGCTCGAAGGTAGCTTTGGTCAGCTTCGCTGGTTACTAACATGTGACGCCGATCAAAGCGGTTGAATGACAACCCATTTAATGGAATTTAACCAATAAAAACGATCTCAATGCTTGCCGGTATTTGCCCCTCCTATGTCGGAGAATTCTTTTCAGAGTCCAGAGAGAGGCTTATATATGTATGGCTGGTATGCCATTTCGCAATATGAAATACAGCCCATTATAGTAGTGGCTCTGGCTACGATTACGGCAATGATTGTGTTGTAGCAGCCTAAAAAAGGACTCTGCTTCTTCTGCCTTCAGCGCTATTCAAAATACCGCCATGTGCATTTTCAATGGCTAGTGCCTATATCTAAGAATTGCATTCCAAATAGTGCCTTTCATTTTCTTTTGTAAAAACTCTTTTTATTTTCCAAAACTTAAGACACAAAAAAGGTTGCATCTCGTCATTTGTCTGAGCTCCATATTTCCATATACTCTTTCCCTTGCGCTTCTTCCTCCTTAGCCGGGGCTTAGGAGGGTCAATTTTAAAGGTATCGTCTTCTGTACGCCTCACCCACGCCAAAATTGTGCAGTTGTTGGTCAGATCTTCATGTTAAATAAAAATACAGATAGTGCAGCCTATCTGACTTCTCAAAACCGGGTCTTAAAAGGCCAATCAAGAATGTGCAATACTCGTTTTCCATTTTTGTACAAAATTGGGATATATTTTAATCAAAATCAAAAAAAATTTTAAAAATTTTAAAAATTGAAAACCCGACGCATGTTGCACAGATTTTACTGTTAAAATGGATAATTTTTAGTTCAAACTTTATAGCCACGTCGCGCCCTTAAAACTGGAATTTTTTGGTTTTGTTTGTAATTGTATTATCTATGATACAAAAGGAATACTTCAAGGGGGGTCCTCTCCAAATTTCCATTTTTGCCTCAAAAATGGCACCCTAGTAAGCATCCCTGATCTTTGCATGTTTCGTGAGTGAATTCTTGTCAAACATCGTGAAAATAAGTCGTGCAGTTGTTCAGTTGAACAAAATTATAGTGCTTTTCGTATTTAAGAAATTTTTCCATGCCAGGTGCTAATCATTTCACCAAGCCAATCCACTAACTTATGGAGCTGTAACTTTATCGTTCGGCGCATGCATCGACTCCTCTGCAGAATATGGTCCGACGAGAGCATGCCCGAAGGTTTGGAGTCTAAGGGTGCACGCACACATGCGGCTGAACGATGAACTCACTGCTGACCACGAGATTTAAGTACGTCAGCAAGCCGAAATAACCAAACTTGCTTGATCAAACCATTGTGTGTTCTCCACATACACGGAGCGTGGCTATTTGTCAAGATCAGCCTTAAGCTATGCCTTCAGATTATCTTTCGGACGCATGTGTGCGCGCGCCCTAATAGTCAAAAGGAGACCCTGCATTTTGCGTCAACTACCGTGGGATCTGTCTCCTTTCCATCGCATATAAGATTCTGTGGTGCATTATTTGTCAACGTCTAAAGCCGTTTATTATGCACACTGATTGGACCTTTTCCGATAAGGTCAAGGTTCTTTGCAGCCCTGTCTACCTTTGGTATACCAGCAAAGGAGCACTCAAAGCTCCATCAACATAGGAAAGAACCTTCCCGAACCATTTGATACCAAGAGAGGTTTTAGACAGGGTGATAACTTATCGTGTGACTTCTTTAATCTGCTAATGAAGTATATACTGCGTCAGTGCCCAAATGACAACAGATCGTGCACCATCTTTTATAAATAGGTAATGCTACTCGCATACGCCTATGATATTGACATTATTGGCAAAAACGAACGAGCGGTAGTCGGCGTTTTCAGAGATTTAGAAGCAGTCTAAACAAGATTAAGTACCTAGTATCCACGGACAAGAAGTCCACGCGTCTTAGACAATTTGTAACAATGGGAGAGTGCGACTTTAAAGTTGTAGAGGATGTTGTCTACCTCGGAACGATGTTAACCAGCGACAACAATATCAGCCTGGAAATTTAAAGAAGAATCACTCTTGAAAACCGATGCTACTACGGGCTCAGTAGGAAGTTCAAGAGCAGAGCCTTCTCTCAAAAACAAAAATAAAGCCATACAAGACGCTCATCATCCCAGTCCTGCAATACGGCGCAGCTGCAGCGGATGAGGCGGCGATTGGCGTGTTCGAGCGAAAAATTCTTCGGAGGACCTTTAATAGTTGTCGATGGTTTCCGTATTCGAATGAATCACGAACTTTATGAGCTCTAAGAGGGTACCAGTCTGGTCAAGCGGGTGGAGCAACCAGGATGGATGAAAAAGCCTTAGTAAAATTAGGTTTGCAAATTGAATTCAAATGACTTTGGAGGAAAATGCAAGAGGGGACGACCAAAACTAAGATGCGAAGACCACAAGACATTGCCAACCTTGGTGTGAACAACTGGTGCCAGCTTGCAGAAGCGACTGGAGGGCATTTATAGCAGAGGCTGAGTCCGTCAAGCGGTTGTGATGCAAATATAGGGCCAAAAAAGAAGAATTTTATCGTAAAAACATTGTCCAGATGCAGTATATCGATATTTTTAGTCAGTGGCAGCCCTTAGTACTGTTTGTTCATAGCCACAAATCGCGCTATTGTTCGCGACAATAACGAGTAGTTTACACTTGATTGTTTGTTGTAACAGTAGTTTGTTGGTCATTGACCATTTTTCGATGATGATGTCTTTATTAAACTTTGATGTATTGCAAAATCAATTGGAAGAACATGATCCTTGAAAAAGACTAGCATGTCAAACACGTGCGCCTTGAGACAGGCATACGTGGAGCCCTCCTTCGAACGATGCGATCAGTTCCAAGCTTCCCGAGTTACTGGTGATAAGTGAATCGTTTGTAAAGAGATTTATATTTCGTAAAGGGTTCGATACGTGAAAGAAAATGCACTCACGCGCTCACCTCTAGTGTAACAATCAATCGGAATATGTTCTGATGATAAGAGAAAATTCTCATATGATGATAAGTTTGTTTCTGAGTTTAAGCCAACTCCCAGACAAGTAATATAACAGCTTTAGATCAGTGCCGGGCAAATGGTGAATAGCCAGAGAGTTCTCTCCAGACTACAGTCGTTTTACTTAAATTTCAGTGTTCACCGATTCACACAATCATGAGTTCGGCTTGAGTTTGCGTATAATCACGACTGACTTCGGCTCCTGATAGCTATGGCTGGCCGATTCTGTTTTAGATCATAGAAAGAAAACGACAACACTTTACCTCTTTACTATAAATAAATTTTTTTTTTGTAACTATCAATTAATTTCCATTTAAAATGAGTCACGATATTTGGCTCATCTCTAATTCTGCAAATTGTGACCTCTACACTTAGCTACTTTGCGTGTCTTAAAAATAATTACAAAAAAAACTTCTTTTTAATTGATTAAAAACCTAGCCAAATAATGGTCGATCCAAATCGTAAAATCAATCGATTGGCGGATCGGGATGTGGACTTTCTGGAGGAATGTGAAAAAGACTTTGCCCTGCGCTATACAGAAGATGATGCTGAGTTTATGACGCATTGCGCCAGAGCCGTGTCAGAGCCGCCTATGGTGGAGCACTGGATAAGTGGTGGTGGTGGTGGCGGCGGCGGTGGAGGAAACTTTGGTGGTAGTCCCTATCAAAACAATCGTTTTAATGGTCAGCGAAGGGGCGGAGGTCAAGATAGAGGCTGGCAGCGACGTGAAGGCGGCTATCAAAATCATCATAACCAGGATAGAGTATTTAGGGATAGGGGTAGGAAATGGAGGAAGAAGGGGTACAGAAAATGACTTTTAATGGAGCTTACGTTGTAGATAACCGGCGACAACGATATGAGCCCCATCAACGCAGAGACGGCGGCAGCGATGTACAAAGACAACGCCACGACCATTCACCAACCAGAGGTAAGTAGTGAGCAATCAAAAAGGGTTGTACATAAAGTAACTTGCATTTACATTGCAGATAACCGGCGACAACGATATGAACCCTATCAACGAAGAGATCGCAGCGGATTTGGCGGCGGCAACAGCCAGCAGTCATCGCCACCCATGCGAGTCCATCGTGATTATAGCAACTTTGTGCCTGCCTCTAAGGATTCAACTTGAAATGTTTACACATAGAAGTAGATTTTTATTGGATTAAAAAGTTAAACCGCACTTTCGCTCAAGTTCTTAGACTCTTCAGTAGCAGCTGCTGCTGCCGCTGACATGCCCACACCCATGGCATTAAATAGATTGGAAACGGGACCAGCTCCGCCCACCTGTGACTTGTAGCTGTCCATCATATTTTTCAAGGTATTCACATTGATGTTGATGGGTTCAAAATCTTCAATGTCATCGAAATCATCTTCAACTGCCTTGGCTTCGCTGGCGGCTGCTGCTGCTGCTTGCTGACCACCCTTAAACGACTTGCCAATTGTGGTCTGAGCCAATTCTCTATCCATTTCTTCCATATACTTTTGTATATCACGATCCAAGGGAAAACCTTGACTAGAACGTGACAAATCATCAAAGTTTCGCTCCAAATCATCCTCATCCGCATAGTCACTCATCTCCGAGGTGGAATCCCAGTTATCCTCGGGTATGACAAAGTCCAAAAAGTTACGCACATGTGTGCTATCCGGTGGATCATCGGTTTGGGTTTGTATTAAAGAATTGCGCTGCTGGCAGGCCTTACGCATGGATGGATTCTTTCGGAGTTGGCTGCAAGTGGCCTTGCTGGTGGGTGGCTGCTCGTCATCCGAGTCTAGTTCTGCAGCTGCTGCAAGTTCGTCCTGCGTTTCAATACCCTCAAAGTTGGACTGTTGTTCCAGGAAATTGGACAACTGTTTGGTAAACTCTTCTGCATTCATTCGTCCATTGGCCTGGTACAGCTTCTGTGGGCCATAACGTGCCTGCAGCATTGCATCCAAATCCTCTGCACTTATATTAAGCCAATCATCTCTATCGCTGGGTTGTAGATTATTCTGCTCATCCCTCAACTCTGGATCTGTATCTGTGGAGTTTTTGAGTAAATCCAAAATCTCCACACCCACCTGAGAGTTGAGACGAAAACGTTGCTGATTACCTTGAAAGTAATCCTTGGCACGCTGCCACAATTTTTGATACTCTGCACTGCCCTCCAGTTGATCTCTGAAATAACCCTTGGCTTGTAGACTCTTCACATAGGCACGCCAAGTGGGTAAATCTTCCAAATTCTCACGTTTCGCCTGACAGGCTAGTATCTCCAGGCCACTGGCCAGTTTAATGCCCATTAGCTGTTCCTTGTAACGTTCGGGTTGAGTTACCGCATCGCTCAACTGCCAACCCAATCTTCTTTCGGGTATATATTGACTATGCATCAACATGGCATACAAACAGCGTGTGAATCGTACATTGGTCAATATTCTAGGAGATTCGGGTGGAAAATAACGCATAGTTCTCAAAGCTTTGCTATCTACTGTATCCCGTTCACAAAATGCTCTTACAGCAGACGAAATAAGACTGGGCTTGAGCTTTAATAACTGGGCGGCCATTTGGGGTAGCTCCACTATTTGACGATGTATAGAGAAATGCGGTTGAGCCACTTGAAATTCCTTCAATCGCGCATCTATACATGTTTGTATGTTCTGGGAGCAACGATACAAGTTGGGATTCATTCGGATACGTGTTATAGCCTTGGACATGCTTAAACGTTGGTTCTCCATGGTGGCCGCTGAATTCTGTATCAGCTGCAAGTTGCCATTGACCAAATACACACGCTGTTCGCATGTCTCGGGACTGGCCCAATCTGGTAAGGTATCCGCCGCTTCAATTAACAAAAATTCACCATCGCCATCTCGTACACGTGCAATGCACTCCCCGCGTCCCTTGGTTACCTCCGTCATTAGATAGACAATGAACCACTCGTCGCTTAAATTGTCACCATAATGCAAGACGCCATGCAGGTGTGGCAGCATCTCAACTAAAAACAGAAAAATGTTTTATTTCGAATTATTTATAGTCTTGCTGCTGCTGCTGCTAGCTCACCATCTGGCTCTTCCTCCTGGTTCGACTCATCATTCAATAACAATTCCTGGGCACTGCCCGTGCGCACTTGCAAATTAAATTCATCCTTGTGCCATATATAGCTGCGCTCCATTACTCTCTCTTGGACCAGGGCGAGTATTTCGAGGCGTATTCTCTTTAGCTCCTGTTGCACTTGCTGCTCATCTTTGAGGTTGTCATTTAATTTGGGAAACACAAAGTACTCCACGTAGTCATCCTCGCGCACAAATTCTAGATTGCTGCCAGGCAGCTTCGAATTCTGGGCCATGTCTGCCACTTGAAGGTTTAATTGTTTAAACTTTTCACACTTTTCATTTAATATTGATTGATTGTTGGCCAATTGCAACAGTTTCTATGGCGTAGAGAAATGAGTAGGAGTAGGACCCCCAGTGAGACAAGGAGAGTGAGTAAGACACCAGTGTGACCGTATGCGGATTACGGCTCAATGCCAAAGAGTGGCGGTCGACCATTTGTGTTATCGATTTATTAATATACGACTACAGCGCGCTTTTTGAAATGTTTGCTGTCTGCGAATTGGAGAGTATGTCGAAGTTGTTGGGAACGGATTGATCTTATCAATATTGGAGAATATATTTAGCTGTGCTTTACGAAAAACAGGTGTAGGCTACTTAGGGCAGGCTGTTAATATGCGTAACTTTCACTACGTTTTACATATTCGATGCGAGAATTTCTACAATTTGAAAATATTTCGTTGTTCGCCCCTAACACTAAACGTACTAGACTTTTTATACCCTCTGTATATTAAAATGGACCATTTAATTTTTGCTATAAAAAAAACGGCACGATATTTTTCATATTTTATTGGAAAGGTTGGTTTATGTCATTTATTTATTAAAAACAATTTCGGTCAAATGACCACCACGGCTGACTTGGCAGTAGCCCATTCGATCCACCCAATTTTTGAGAACATTTTCAATTGTTTCGGCACGTATGTCAGCAATAGCAATGCGAATCTCGTTCTTCAACTCATTAATTGTTTCAGGATTGTTTGCATAACATTTGTTCTTGACCGCTCTTCAAAGATAATAGTCTAACGGTGTCAGATCACAGCTTCTTGGCGGCCAATTCGCATCTCCTTCGAAGATAGGACGCAGAAGATCGATTGTGTCGTGCGCTGTAAGGCACGTTGCGCCGTCTTGCTGAAACCAAATATCGTCCAAGTCTTCCGCTTCAATTTCCTCTAAGAACCAATCACTTAACATTGCTCGGTAGCGCTCACCATTCACGGTCACGGTCACGGTGGCTCCTTCTTCATATTCAAAGAAAAATGGACCAATGACCTCGAGGCCAAAATCCGCGCCAAACAGTGACACGTGATGGGTGCATTGGCTTCTCGACGACGATATGCGGATTTTCTGTGCCCCAAATGCAACAATTTTGTTTATTAACATAACCACCGAGTAGGAAATGTGTTTCATCCGAAAAGATGGTTTTTCGGTCAAATTCACCATCTTCGGTCAAACGATCTTACGCCCAATTTGCGAACTGTAGACGATTCGGTTGGTCAATTGGCTTTAGCTGCTGCACCAATTGAACTTTGTATGGCTTCATGGCAAGGTCTTTATGCAAAATTCGCATCAAAGAAGTGCGCGAAATGTCCAATTGTTGACGTCGATGGTTGTTCGCGCACATTTTCAGCAACCACAGCAATGTTTTCGGTCAAGCGCCCCGGACGAGTACGCACACGGTTTGGTTTATCCACCAACATTCCAGTTTCACGAACACGCTTCACGAATTGATCCACAAATGTTTTCGGAACATTTTTTTTTGGTTTATGTTTTTTTTTTTCAAATTTCGCACAGTTTGAGTCGAGGACTCACCACTTTGGAAATATGTTTTTAATATTTCCCAACTTTCTTCAAGCGAACAGCGACCAATTTCGTAAATGTCAAAGTTTTTACTAAATATTAGTCGCTTTCCGAATAACATTTGAGGTTTTTAAAGTCAAATTATAAATAGTTCAAATTCCAAACACTAGATGGTCCATCCTATATGTCGGCCGGATCGGATGACTACTTCTTGTAGCTGCCATAGAGACAATCGTTCGAAAAATGAGTTTTTTTTATTTTTTATTTTTTATTTTTTGTTTAATGATAGCTAGGAGAATACTAGGAGAATAGAACTTAATCTATTTACAAATAGTTAACAAGAATTACTAATACTATACGGGGCTTAGACAGCACGGCAAACGGCTGGGATAACAACTTAACACGCAGCACAGGTCCTGGGAGTGATCTGTCATCTTGCTGGGGAAAACAGCAGCGTGCAAATATTAGTAGGGGATAGTCTCAAGGGGACACTTAAGCCAAGTTGATGAGGCGGCCCAAGGGACGCCTTCCATGGAACCAGAGGTCTGAGGGATGTCGTCGGTTAAGGCGTCTTCTGATACTGTTTGTAGCCAATTCAGATGCAAGTCTATTGGAGTGGGCCACCAGTCGGTCATGATACCTACTAGTATGCATATTGATTTGGGCGCATAATGGCAAAACATCCAAATCGCGATACAAAGTTGTATGCCTCACATACCAGGGAGCATCAGCAATGCGCTGTAGTACTCGGCTTATAGAAGATTCAAGTTTCTTGAGTGTAGTGGAGCATGCCGTACCCCATGGCGGGATCCCCCAGGTCCAGGAACGCATGATAACAGCCTTGTAAACAAGGATTTTGGATCGCAACGAAAGTCCGCTACGAGGCTTGAGAAGCCAATCAAGCTCCTTCGCCTTAGCTGCTACTGTAGCTGCTGCTCGTACCACATGGGCTTTTCCAGGTCAGGCGGCGGTCCAATGTCACACCAAGATATTTAACCGCAGATTTCAAATATGGGACTCTTGACCCAAGAAGTCGCACTCGAGCAACTTTCCCGCGTCTCATAGCGAAGGTTCAGTGTTGGCTTTTTCAACGGTTAATAGCTATGTTCCAGCGGTTCGCCCAACGACCAAAGCCATCCAGGAACTGCTGGACCTTAGCAGATGCTCTTTTGCGGCTTGTGCTGGATGCAAGAAAAGCGGTATCGTCCGCATACGTAGCGATAAAGGTGCGATGTGCAACTGGATACGGCAGATCCGAAGTGAAAAGAGAGTATAGCACCGGTCCGAGAACACTACCCTGAGGTACCCCTGCAAGAATGGGACGGATGCTTGATCGCTTGCCTCTCAGCTCAACCGTGAAACGGCGCCCCAGGAGAAAGGAGCGAATCAGCAGATATTGTTCTGGAGGGAGGAGGGACTTAAGCTTGAATAGCAGGCCCTCGTGCCAAACGCGATCGAACGCCTGTCTTATATCCACAAAGACGGCAGCGCAATATTGCAGGTTTTCGAATGCCTTCAAAATGTGGTTTGAGAGTCTGTGGACCTGTTGCGACGCACAGGTATACATCTTCGACCGCGCTAACTGCCAACATTCTTCCAAGAAATATTCTTTCAAATATTTTGGAGAAAGTTGGCAGTAGACTAATTGGCCGGTAGGAGTCGGGCTTTGAGTGATCCTTGCTTTCTTGGGAATCATTACGATCACAGCGGACTTCCAAGTGGTCGGGAAGTAGTGCAACCGTAATATCGCGTTGAATAGCATCAGCAGGAACAGGACTCCCACTTCAGGAAGTGTCTTGACAGTTTTGCCGTCAACATCATCTATGCCCGGGGCTTTAGTGGACTTTAGCAGCCGTATCTGAAGACGCACTTCGTCCAGAGAGATGGGTCTGATGTGAGAGAGTGGGCCAGTTTCTGTTGAGAGACCAGCTTGAGTGGTGGCGGCATCCTCAGCTGAAACTAGTCTGAAGGGGGTGAAACGATCCTGTAGATTGTTGGCAAACTGCTCAACTATCTCCAGATCAGAGCGAGCCCAGGATCCATCTTCCCTCTGGACTACAAACCTCTGTAGGGGCTGCCTCTTCACATGACGGGTGCATTTCCAAAGGGAGAAACCTCGGTCTTGCGATGGGTCGATGTTACGGAGTTTTTCTTCCAGGTATTCAGCCTTAATATCAAAGAGAAGCTTTCTCAGGGAGTCTGCAGCTCTACGATACTCAACCTCATCTAATGGGTTGCGAGAGCCAATCCATCTCAGACGCAGCGCTCTCTTGCGTCTCACCATGGCGATTACCTTAGGTTTTAAAAGTGCCTGAGGGGGACTACGGTGACTGCGGGGGGGTCTACCGCTCATAGCTTGCTCAGCGGCTGTGCGGATATTTTAAAGAAATAGTTGGTCTGCGTCGTCAATGTCCGCGGAAGAGTTCAGCTCCATGTCGATGTTAACCGTCTGTTCCACTTTACTCTGGAACCGAGAAATGTTGGCAGGCCTTGGTAAAAGGGTTTGAGTTTTTGTGAGAAAAACTGTTTTTGTTTTCAATGTTAGCGTTCTTAAACTCGGTCATTATTAAAATTAAATGTTTTCAAACTGAGCTGCGAAGTTTGGTCGAAATTGCTAAGCTTTGGAGCAAGTTTTTTCAAGTGTATTAAAACTCTTGGCACAGATGAAGCTAGCTTTCCTTTCATCTTTGGATGTTATTGCGGACCTTTTTTCTGATATGAGGTTTCCGGCTTGAGAAACGGCCCTCTCTGAAGACGCACTGTTTGCAGGAGTGGCCAAAATATTGAAGCTTGCTTTATATAGAAGGGGAAACTTGTCTATGTTGGTTTCCCACTATTTTAACGGATTAAAGTCTTGACTAAATTTGCTCATAATGCTCGTATATGCCTTTATTTCACGATAAATTATGTCGTCTTCAGATTCATGGAAAAAAGATCGTACGAAGTCGTCAAATGCACCATTTCCAGTTGTAGGATTGATTATAGTATTATTTTGTGAATGCTCTTGAGACATACATTTCCTCATAATAATTTTGCAGTTTTCAATAGTGGCAGCCCGTTCTTCATCCGAAAAGTGTAATCGCTTATTTGCAGGCGGAAATAGTAGTAAAGCCATATTGTGGTATTTGGTTATATGCGGAATAACTATTGAGTCTATCTATGTTAATAGCAATTTTTTAAAATTAGTGATTAAATCACAATCACTTAATTCTATGATGCATTTTAATAAATGTGTTTGGAGAATGACCATATGAAGTGTTGGATAGCTATAGCCACGGTTGCCACTTGAAATAATTAAATTACACCAAAAAAATTTCAAAAAAGCGCCATTTTCATTAAAAAAGAGCCAACAAAATTTTCTTCCCCTTGTTTATGTTATATTTTTATTTAATAAAATAAAAAATTCATTTCATTTCATGAGTATTATAAAACGTACAAAAAAACCCAAAAAATATTTCATGTATTAATTAGTAACTGTGGCAATAAAATGTTAAAATTGAGATTTTAATACCTATGGCTTCCCCGGATTTAATTCTATATTGTGTCCAAATTTCAAAACAATCGGATGAGTGCTTACAAAGATAAAACGGTAAAACAAAACAACGTAAGTTTTAAGAAGTCTGAATAAAAATTGTTCTGTAAGTCAAAATACTAAAATAACATCTTGATCTTATCAAAAAGAGTATATTTGAAGAAATAACGTTTCCAATCTGTAATAATTTTCCACTTTAAGGCCTATTTCCAGAACGCACGAAAATAAATTTGTATGTCACATGAATAGAAACACTTTTGAAATATTTCGAAATCTGAATGCTATTACACAGCACTCTTATTTGTATAAAGTATTGTGCCGAAATAAATTTTTATGTCATCTGGAATCCAGCCTTTACGACCAAATACTTTTTTCACATATTCATTAAGGGACGATTTCTCATCTCCTATATAGCTGCTATTTGCCAGATAAACATTGAATTTACTCTGTCTAGACATGTATTCAAAATGGTATATCTTCGCTTAAAAAAATCGTAGAATTGCTTGAGATTCATTATTTGAAAGTTGAAGAGTTCTACTTTCCGATAATATCATAGGGAGTCAAAATAAAATATCGGACTCCAAACTAAAAGCGCATAAACAGCTAACGCGCCTTAAGCTAAAGTTACTAAAAATCTAGACGTGATGGACCATTTCCGAAAACAGATTCGTGCTTAGCAGATGTAAATAATCTAGAATCACTACCAACCCTTCAATTTTCTGAATAAAGTCAAATATTGGTGTTTTGTGTTGATTTTAAAGTAGATTCTAGTCTCGATCTGATTGAAATTCCGTATTAAAATCTTGAATGATTTCAAGAATACAATTTAAATAACTTTTGAAATCTGGTTTATTCATTAAATTGACTATTTCTTTTGGCTTAAATTGTAGACTTCTACAGCCTGAGCCAAGGAAAATATTTAGGGAACATCCCACTGCTCAATCAAGATCGCGCAAGCATCTTGTCATAGCTATTCCCAAAATTATGTGTGGTCTTACTTCGCAGAATTTTTGAAACTTTTTGAATTTCTGCATCTTTTTCGGGCTCCATGCAAAAGAGCCAATTACAATAAAAAAGTGCCAGTGCACCAACAGGAAAAAAAAAAAACATTTTTGGAGCAAAAACACCAAGTGTGGCAACCGTGGCTATAACCCTCCAGAACTTTTGAGGCTCGTTCAAATTTATCCAATATACTACTAATTTCTTTGAGCTCCTCTTCTACTTATAAGAATTGAGAATATTTCAAACTCCAACTAATTTTAAACCGTCTATCATTTAAACTACTATATACCATACATACTGATTAGTCCAGTGCAATATCATAATTAACATTATGCTCCATTTCTTTCAAATAGTTTTTGAATAAACAATAAAGTTGAAGAATTTTATACTAAAACTTGTTCAGAAATGTATGACATTTAGGCTCTAAGGTGTTTGATCTATTCATTGAACCCTTTGAGTTGAGCGTGATTGATCTGGTTGCTTTGTTGAGCTGAATTTTTTCAAACGGATCATATACAGGTCATGGCTCATGTCATGAGCTATTATTTAATGAATCAATAATTTTGTGAGCTTTGAGTAGAAGTTCATAGATTGTTCATATCAGAAACAATGTCAAGGGGAACTTTGATTCAATTCATGCAAGGCTCTAATAGGCAACATTGTGTATGAGTTTAGAGACTAAACGCGTCAGTTAAAACTCGACTTTTTTTTTTACTTTTGTTTAAGTTTACGTTTATTATACACCAAAGAACATCAGATAGGAGGGGGTGAGACCATGACCTTAAAAATTTCATACTCAGGAGGTCCAATCTAGTGTACATATATGAGCAGATTCGATTAAACGAGTCCGAACCATTTAGACCGCTTTGAAGAGTCAAGAGCAATAGTCAGAGTGATTGTACAACAGATCTGAGTAAGATTGTGCTAAAAAAGTGTATAACATTTTAAGCAAAAATTGAGCAATTGGGTCTGATTGTACTTTAAGTAGCCAAAGCAAGAAAAAGAAAAGGTGGCCCTCGTATAGATCATAGGAAAAAACTTTCTCTAAATAAAAATAGAGTGTTGTCTTATGAATTCTTAACAAATATTTAATGTAAAAATCAAACTTTTTAAAAGCTTCTTAAACTTGCCCCAATTTTAGGTATTTAATTAACTCATTCAACAGTCAACATTTCGTTGAAGAATTCTTCTCTTTGTTTACCTAAATGTTGTGTAAATACGTTTGATTTAGTCATTTTCAATTGTTGTTGCTGCTGCAATTAGAGTTGGTTGTAGCAAAGACAAAGACAAAGACAACAAAACTGAGATAAATTTCTGTTATTTTTTTTAAAGAAGTTTAATTGCTGTCACCGTAGGCGGTATCTATTCAGAGCATTCTAGAGAACCGTGGAAGTTGGACGTATTTGGAAATAAAAATAGATTGTGATTGCTGCTCATCAACATGTTCCTGGGAAAGCTCTTTTTAGGCTTGGTGGGTGACTACTTCCATTCATTTTAATACTTTTGCTCTCATTCGACTTATTTTCATGCACAGCTCCTGCTCAAAGTCAGTGCCGCTCGCATTCAGCCTCGCGAAACCACCTCCTGTAATGGACGGCAGACTCCTGGCGCTATATGCGAATCCTGCGAACTGTTGGCCACCTGTGTGCGTCATTCCAATGGCTGGGTCAATATACCCGTAGAGTCCTGTGACACGGCCAATGGCTATTATTGCAATGCACGTCTGGGCAAATGTTCAAATGAAACCGGACCCTGCCATCCCTTTGGCATTGAAAGCAATTTTCCCTGCACTTCGCAGGGCATCTTTCCGGATCCCTATGACTGTCAGAAATATCACATTTGCTACTTTGTGGGCGTTGCCCTAGTGGCCGGTCCTGTGGACTGCGGCAGTGACAGAGCCTTCGATGCGCGTACTGGACAATGTGCGTTAACAATTCACGATCCGGTGTGCCAACAGCCTCAATACAATTGCCCCTACGTGGGCTACGTGGCGCCCTGGCCCACCAATCCGAACATTTTCTATGTGTGCAAATCGACGGTGAATCAGAATCTGAATGATACCATGGTGATTTATCCCTCGCTACATCGTTGCAATGATGGTGAAATTTTTGCGGATTTTGTTTGTCGTCCGGGTACGGCTGTACTGCCTACAGCTTCACCACCGCCGGGCGTCGATCCCAATGATGATGGATTTTCGGTATTGCCTGCAAGTTGCCAGCATGTGGGTCTCATTGAGGATAGAAATGATTGCCATAAATATTATTACTGTTCGGCCTTGAATGGAACCCTCAGGCATATGGAGTGTCCGTTGGGTACCTACTATCGTCCGGAGTTGGCTTCCTGCACATTGGGAGATTGCTAAGGTGGCAAATTTTAAATACTAAGGCTTAGTTTGCTGTAGAAATAAACTTAAAGTTGTAAAGTTTTGGGATGAAAAAAATAAACTGGGAAAAAGTGGAGTTTTAAGCGTCACTTTGTGGTTTTGAGGATAAGATGTAGTGAAATCTTGAAATGATCTGAGGGATTGAATTTTAAATTTGTGATCATTTTGTCTTTTTGGGTATTTTAAAATTCTTGGATCTGCACGGAATTAATTCATGGTTCCAGAGTTTATCTTTTTAAAGAAATTCGAACATTTGATTTTTATAAAATCGTTGTTTTCCATAATCCTGACCTAAAGTTGTTGGCTCCTTTTTGACCTTAAAACAAAACAAATGTTTTTCTTATATTTCTAAATAGAAAAGTGAATGGGAATTTAACGACATTCAGCGAATTTGGAACTAGAAACTGTTATTTCTACCTTAATCCGACTAAAAGTTTGTTAGAGCAGATTAAAATATTTAAGAAAATAGGAGTGGACGTCGTGGGACACCCGGTACGACCGAAGAGAAATCTGATTTGCCAAAGAAATACACTAGTCGATACTCAGTAATCAATACTCGATATTTAGTACTCGATATTAAGTTCTCAGAACACAGAGCTGGATACTCAGTGCTCGACACTCAGTACTCAGTGCATGATACTCAGTACTTGATACCTAGTACTCGCTTTAATTTAATGAACTTTTAGTTTGCCTTAAAAATGTTTTGGGGTTGAATTTAGAATTTTCATTCACGTCACAAACGACGTGAACCAAACTTTGCACGAAGTCTTTTGGTACAAATACGCTGCACATTTGTCGGAACCCCAACCAGATCGGATGACTATAGCATATAGCTGCCATAGGAACCATCGGCCTAATATGTTGTTTTAGTGATAAAAACTTTTTTGTCTTCAACGCAAACGTTCACAAACCTCTTATTTATAAGATTTCTATGCTTTCACATAATTCCACCAAGTTTGATAGGACAACTATATAGTATAGCTGGCATAGAAATTGGGTGTAGAAATTGGCCTTGTCAAAAATGTGTACATTTGGCCGAATGTCTCTAAAGTCGATTTTCTATAGTTAATTGCTGCTAAACCAAGCCATCTAGGAAAATAATTTTTGTTTTCTTATAAAGTTTATTTAAATGTAGTAATTAGACGAAAATTACAAAATTATTCAAAAGTTGTAAGTATACAAAAAACATTGTTAACCAATAAAAAACAAATTTTGGAGTCTTCATTTTGCACCACTTGAATAGGACACTTTATCTAAAAACCATTTAAGAATATTTCAATCCTTTTCAAATAACATTATTACTTAAATAAGAAATTACTAACATGTTTTTAAACCAAAAAACGTTTTTAATAGTGTGTTGAGCCTCCTTTTTTCTCCAAAATCTCACACATTCGGTCTGGAAGGGATGCATACAATTTTCCCAAATAATTCAACGATATCGAGCCCCATGCTAATTTGATAGCTGCAATTAGTTCGGGAACGCTCGAATATTGCTGACCTGATCCCACACATTCTCAATGATATTCATGTCCGGTGAATAGGGTGGCCAGTTTAATAACTCCACGTTTTGGCTCGCTATATACGATTTACGGGCCGTATGTACAGGGGCATTATCATGTTGATAAATCCATTTTAGATTTGCAAAAAGAGTTTGGAAGTGTGGAAAGGCCTCTTTCAATATACCATTATAACACAACGCATTCATGGTGGTTGGAATAAATTTAAGCTCACAGGTGCCATAATAGGAAATGGCCCCCCATACCATAATACCTCCAGCACTGCTGTGCAACTTATCAAGATGGTGTGGTTCTTTTCGAAGATCATGAAAATAGTAGCTGTAGCCATCGGGGCCCTCCAAATTAAACTTTTTTTCGTCCGAAAGGACAACACGTTGCCACTCCGAAGTCCAGGTGACATGTGCACGCGCGAAATCAAGGCGTTGTAACTTCCGAGCCGGGTTAAGAGGTGGCTTCTTCTTGATTTTTAGTCTCTTCAGGTGTGTAGCATTATTAATAACACGACGCATGGTTGTCAAACTTGCTTTAACGTTGCATTTTTCCCTTATCTTGGCCAAAGAGTCGTGCGAATTGGAAGCTTCTTTTAATATGAGTCGCTTGTCCGCGATGGTAAGCACACTGTGGGTGCGGCCCTTCATGTTTTTACCATAATTAGCCTCATTATTTTAAAAATTTGTTATGGCGTGACGGCTCCTGTCGACTTTTTTTTGCTATTTTGGCAATAGAAAGGCCAGAATCCTTGTAAGCTTGGATTTTTCCTTTCTCCGACTCAGATAATGAAGTGCCACGCCCCATTTTAATTTTTTTAAATTTTATATACACTTCAATTAAAGCAAAAAGCTTAAGTAAGCCAAAATTTGTGTGCACGTGTCAACGATACCGACCAAATAAAATGCATGTTCTATTCAAGTGGCGCAAAAATTCCATTGAATTTTAGCGAATGCTCACATAAAGTGCAAACAACTTTATAACGGTTCAATTCCAAAACTTGGAATATACCAGAAAGAGCGAAGAATCCTTGCGCAAAGATAATATGCAAAAAATACCGTTATTCTACCATTTCGTTTTCGAGTTACGAGCAGTTTTAAAGAGAGCATACAGGGTGTCCTATTCAAGTGGCGAGCAGTGTATATACAATTTATTCGTAACATACCGGCCGATATGTTGGAGAGAGTATGCCAAAAATTGGACCCAGCGTATGAACCATTTGACCGCAGTCAACATTTACATGAAATCATCTTTAAATATTAAATTATATAGATCGTTCTATCGACTCAAATAAAGATTTCATACATTTTTCTGAATTCCATGTATTTTTTTTTTTAATCAAATCCGAAAGCTGCTAAATAAATAACTCTTTAGTTTTGCGATTTGGCAGTAAATTTGTTTCAAAAACAGATTTAAAAACACGAAAATGTTGTGACCTGATATTTTGAGTTCAAATGCAATTTCAAGGTTTCATTTGCAATTTGCTTTTAAAAATTGGACCGTGTTTGATTTAGCAATTTAGCAGAGAACCAGATCTCTTCCCGCTGTTATCTATTTAATTAACTCTGATACATTTTCAGCGCCAAGGCTTATCATTAGATATATAAGCACCTGCCTGAAAAATCCTCCCCAACAGTTTGCAACATGAGGTCGTCTCTCCAGATACTCTTGCTTCTGGTAGCTTACAGTCAAGCCTCCTTCGACTTCAATTCCAATGCAAGTCGTGTCATTGATTCCGCTGAACAAGTATCGAATCCTTGTCAGGATATACGTTTAGCTGGATTTATATGCTTGGATTGCACTACCCTCGGTTATTGTACACACACCACTGATGGGCAGTGGTCCACGGTAGCCCTGACGCAGTGCGAATCGGAACATGGCTTCTTTTGCAGTGATGATACCACTTTTGGTTGCACCTGGCAATCAAGTTGTAAGGTACCGGTGCGTGGAAAATTCTATTGCCAGCAACCCGGTATCTTTCCTGATCCCTACGACTGTCGTAGCTATCATGAGTGCAGTGAACTGAATGTGGATACGCCCAAACAGTGTACCAATGGGGCAGCTTACTCGCTGAATGCCAACAGCTGTTCTTTACCCAAGGAGAGTGATTTGTGTACGGAGAAGCAGTACGAGTGTAGCTTTGTGGGTCAGACTGGAGCCTGGTCAGCGGATAATAGCTATTATTATGTGTGTCAGAAGGAACAATCGGGGAATGTGGATATCTACTATCCCTTGATGATGAAGTGTCGTGCGGGTTATGTATTCAATGGACACAGCTGTGTGTCTGCGACCAAGAAAAGAAGCGTGGAGAGTATAGAGATAAGAGAGCAGGCGGAGACCTGCAAGGAGGGCATGCTCTATGCTAAGCCAAATACAAACTCGGAGTATAGCTACTGTAGTGGAGGTGTCCTTCACGATGAGAAGTGTCCAGACGGAACCTATTTTGACACCACTCACATGGTTTGTCGCATAGGTAAGCCACCTCACAGTGAAGTACCTGTCACTGGTCCAACTTCCGGAGTTTGTCAAAGTTGGGGCTTGTCTGCCGATCTCACCAATTGCAATCGTTATTATCATTGCGCCAATAAGGGTGATCAGCTAGAGCATCTCTTTTGCCCAAATGGATACATCTTTAATCCCAGCTCGTCCAATTGTGTGGTGGGAACTTGTTAATTTTGTAAATCTTAAATCTAAGATTAAATGACTTTTGTTTTAATATTTGTAGTAAGAAATTATTGAAGGTTGGGATCGGAACGGGAGTGCATTGAAAATTAAGATTGGAAAGGGACGTGATGTACTTGTATCGGTATCAAAATACTTTTTCGCTTTCAAAAAGGCTAAGTTCTGCTCCTGCAGTCCAAAATAAAGGGCTTCTATCGCCCCACACAAAATGCTTCCATGAAATAGACCATGGCATTAACACAGACAACTGAATTTCCCCTAGTGACTTCCATTTTCAATTTTATACACTCTTTTATTTTATTTGAATTAGCTCGCTTATATTTTATACACACAACAGCTGATTTCAGTCTGTTGCCTGGACACAATACATTTTCTGAGCGGCTCTGGAAATTATCAAACAGTTTCCGCTCCGACAAAATTGTCAGCGTCTCCGTACTACGCTTTAAGAGAAAAATGTTTCTGGCATGCCGTCATCTTGACAGCTTGGCGCCAGTAACTTGACAAGTTGCGCTGTGATCTTGACAGTGGATGGAAGAGAGGAATGAACAATTTAACTAGGCAACAAGGTCCAGTATATTGAACGGTTTGTGGTGATTCTACATGATTTTCGTGTGCTGAACACGTGTCTGTTTTCAGAAATGGTCCATCATGTCGAGATTTTTAGTAATTTGAGCTTAAAGTTGCAAAAACGGCTTTTTTACCCTTTTTAGACGCGGTTTGTGGGGAACGTATACTTTTGTTTTGACTTTTTTTGATATTATCGTAAGTTAATATTTCGTAACTTTAAAATAAACTATTCCAAAGAATTGTATTTTTTATTACATTTATGAATAACACACGAAATGAATAACACATTAATTGTTCTTATCATTCAGCGTGTTCTACAAACCTCTAACAACCCAAAAGCAACCCGAAAGCAATTGTCGGTGTTCCTGAAACCTCTTTTGGTTGTTTTTAAATGTTGCAAATTTTTTGGCGACATTTGTTCCACGTTTTGCTAATAAAGAGATTTGAGTCAAATATAATAATGAAGAACAAATCTTGAATGTTTTACTGATCGAATTGCATTAATATTATTACAGATTTGATGGGTTTAAAGTAATACAAATTAATTTTAAAACATTGTCCACCAAAACAATGCAAAAGTCAGAGAGCAGCAGAAAGCAACAATGAGCAAACCTGCCAACTTCTTCCAATTATGACAACAACATTTTCGGAATTTTAATTTTCTTTTCAAAATTAAAAGTTTGTACGCTTATATGATGTATAAATTTAACAAGATTATGTGGATAAGTTAGCAGTTCAATAAAATAAGATTTAAGTGGGTAATTCAATGAAGTATCGAGAAAACCCTATCGATAAAATATATCGGCGAGAATTTCAAACTACAAAATGGAAGACAAGTTGTCAGCGGTGAAATTTTAAAGTACACTTTTTACATTTAAATCATTAAACTTTTTAGCGGGCTCTAGGTCAATAAGTTATGATTTTCATCGTAACATTTCTAAAACAAGACACGCACAACACCAAAAAGTAAGCTGGTTGATCGTATAGCTATTTCACAAACTACCACAGTTTGATTATCAGCGATCTTTCAACTTCAATGAGTTTACATTTATTTTGATCTTTAAGAATTTTAGGATGATTTTATGGTGGAAAAATAGAGCTCCGGAGCAGGAGGCAGTAATGCCATATGGGAAAGCAGTCGGATATCACTACAGAGAAGTAGCTTACGCTTCATCAGAAATCAAAAGTGGATTGCATTATTTCTGAAACTCTTGTTGCGATTTTGTTTCCCTCGTCAACGGCCTTCTCCCGGCAATATCCAAGACCATAAATGCAACCGCGGGCATTTTTGAATTTATGTTTGTGCACTAAACTCACTTGTAAGCAACAGCGTTGTCAATACATTATTATTATTTGGCGGGTCAGCGTTTTTTTTTAAATTCTTTACCCGATAAAATTGAGAATTAATGTCTAAAAAATAATTTATATTTTGGAACTCAGTGCATAACGCTTTCATCATTTTGTTTAGAAACTCAAAAAAAAAAACTTTAATCCAACATTTATTCAAATTATTTTGAAGCCAACAACCCTGCCGTGGCAGCCACAACTCAATTACTACCAGTCAGCTGTTTTTTTGGCACTCTCTTCATGCGACTCCGAATCTAACTCCGATAAATGAAATCTCCGACATTTGTGGAACACCGACATTTGGATTGGTTGTTTTCAAAAACAACTGACCACAAAATCTCTAGAGATTTCTGGAACACTTCGGAGTATGCCTTTTTACAATCTGCAGTATGAGCGCAGTAACCTACTATTGAACGCCGGTAATTGCCTCTTCCGACATTTTCTGTGTGACTCTTCCATGAAATCCCTAGAAAATGACACTAGGCGACACTTTTTGTCGTAAACTATTTTGATTTTTAATTTGTCCTTCCTCTTACACGCACAAATTACAATCGAAACCTATTATTTTGCACGTCACCGCAAAAAAGAGGCGGTAACAGCACTTAAAGCTACGTTATTTTCTTAACACAGTGTAGTGGCAAACGTAAGCTTTTTTCGCGATGAATGGAAACCGAATATGAAACGACCACTCGATGTGTAATTACGAAGCAGTTTGTTTTATATGAAGTTTTTCATTTCTCGGCCGTTTCGCGACCCGAGGAAACCTCCCTTAAGATAAAAAATTGTCTTGAAAGTTAAATTAAAGCAAATATTTATAGATATATACAACTCAACAGTGTTTTTGGTGAAGGCCTAATTCGATCTAATTACACTGTGCAACACTAAAAAGTTGATAGAGTCGGGACCCAAAAATTTTGAAAGGGTATGATGGTAGTACAAAAACCTTCGCTGGGTTTGGTCTGGTTAGCTGCCGTTTTCTTTTTATTTCACTTTGAAGTTTCTAGCTTCTGATTGGGATTCGCAACTCCATATCACGTAAACTATTTGGAATTTTGCTTTGACGTCTTAGCTCTTGGCTTGGCTTACAAAACATTCTTAAGTAGGAAGTCCAAATAGTCACATCTTTATACTCAAAATTACAAAAATGTGTTAAAATCATCATGTTTTCCCCTCATTTTGTACTGATTTTCAACTTTGTTTTGAAAACCGTAACGAATTTGACTAAGCAATGCTGGACAAAAACGTAGCTTGGACTTAAATAAACAAACTATTGGAACATATCAACTTCATGCGATTGTTCCTTCGTATAGTTACAGGCCCTTAAGCATGTAGAATTGGAACCAAAACTCGAAAAATGGCAATTTTTGGTACCAATTGGCCGACACAGTCAAAAATTTCGATTGTTTTGTATTAAATCAAGAAAATAGTAAAAAAACATAACTTGAAAACTGTAAATAAAAAATTTAAATATTTTTACTTTTTTACCGAAAATGTTCGTTTTTTCGGGTTTTTATGACAGTTGTACGTGCTTCTGGGCCTATAACTATATGAAAGACTAACTAAATGAAGTTGGTTCGTTCTAACGGTTTATTTATTTTGGTCTAAGCTATAACTTTGTGCTGTATTACTTATCCAAATTTGAAACGGGTTTCGAGATGAAGTTGAAAAACTGTAGAAAAGTGGTCAAAACTTGGCTTTTTTGGGCAACTTTTGTCATTTTGAGTATGAAGATATAATTTTTTTGATTTGCTACAAAGACCAACCCAAGAGCACCAACTTTGTTAAAAATTTAAAAGCCAAATTCACAATAATTTACGAGATATGGAATCGTTAGTCCTACTTTGAAGCTGAAAAGTTCAAAGTGCAATAAAAGGAAAACGGCAGCTAATCAGACCAAATCAAGACTTGGTTTTTATACTACCATCATACCCTTTCAGAATTTTTTGGTCTCGAAGCTATCAACTTTTTTGAGTTCAAAAATGTGTCACAGTGTTATTTGAATAAGGATTGCACTGAACCAAACTGCATCATTGGTTTTGTTCTATCAGTTTTTGTTTCCAAGATATAGCGGAAAAACGAATTTGTTGAATTTTATGCATTCTAGGATTTATGGAGCCCACACTAGGCATACATATCTGGATTTATGAACTATTTGTGATCTACCACACGCATCTTTTAAAAATCATAGGCGCTATAAACGTATAGCAGAATGTGTCTAAATTTGACTCTAAAGTCAGACAATTCTAGTTATATGGCAATTTTCTCAAAATATAATACCCCCTCTTAGCTAGTGTGGTTGTCGAATTTCTATTCTATAATATTCTATTCTATATTTCTATAACAACCTAGGCATATAGACCAAGAAATGCTCTAATTATGAGAATTTTTTTCCATTTATATCAGCTTTTCTGGCAGAGCTATAGCCTGTTTAAAAGAAACATACATATTTAAATTAATGGGAGGAAAAGTAGATTGTCACTTTAAATCTGTGGGATTGTCATTTGGCTTGATGCTGAGGTTAAGTTGACCTTGGCAGCTGTAAAAGGCTTGTTCTATTTTGACATTTTCCGTTTATTCCCCGCCCGCCCGTACCGTAAAGCTTCAAAGCGAAAAATTAAGGAGTTTGTTTGAGGTGCGATATCTACTATGTATAGTGTCTTTGATTAAACGCAATTCTTTTTTTGGAACTGCTTAAACATTATGCTTCGTTTCTCTTCTTTATTTTTTTGGGTGCACGTGGTCAATATTTTAAATGATTTGGTTCATGGTCCTTCGAGTAGAAAAACATGATGAGCTAAGGAATAGCTGATATAAGAATACCCACTGCTTGGGATTCTCAAGCGGTCATAGCAGTTCTGGCATGAGGTAGCCTTTGCCAGCTCATTGAAGTTTGGCAAAATATCGCTGATGATTGAACTGTGGAAATTCATGAAATAGCTATACGATCAACCAGCCTCCTTTGTGGTGTTGTGCGTTGTGAACATAATCATAACTTATTGACCTAGAGCCTGCTAAAAAGTTCTATGATTAAAATACTTCTCTCAAAAGTTCAAGCCCCAATGACATTTTTCAAGGTTTCATTTGCAATTTGCTTTTAAAAATTGGCCCGTGTTTGATTTAGCATTTTAGCAGAGAAACAGATCTCTTCCCGCTGTTATCTATTTAATTAACTCTGATACACTTTCAGCGCCAAGGCTTATCATTAGATATATAAGCACCTGCCTGAAGAATCCTCTTCAACAGTTTGCAACATGAGGTCGTCTCTCCAGTTACTCTTGCTTCTGGTAGCTTACAGTCAAGCCTCCTTCGTCTTCAATTCCAATGCAAGTCGTGTCATTGATTCCGCTGAACAAGTATCGAATCCCTGTCAGGATGTACGTTTAGCTGGATTTATATGCTTGGATTGCACTACCCTCGGTTATTGTACACACACCACTAATGGGCAGTGGTCCACGGTAGCCCTGACGCAATGCGAATCGGAACATGGCTTCTTTTGCAGTGATGATACCACTTTTGGTTGCACCTGGCAATCAAGTTGTAAGGTACCGGTGCGTGGAAAATTCTATTGCCAGCAACCGGGTATCTTTCCTGATCCCTACGATTGTCGTAGCTATCATGAGTGCAGTGAACTGAATGTGGATACGCCCAAACAGTGTACCAATGGGGCAGCTTACTCGCTGAATGCCAACAGCTGTTCTTTACCCAAGGAGAGTGATTTGTGTACGGAGAAGCAGTACGAGTGTAGCTTTGTGGGTCAGACTGGAGCCTGGTCAGCGGATAATAGCTATTATTATGTGTGTCAGAAGGAACAATCGGGGAATGTGGATATCTACTATCCCTTGATGATGAAGTGCCGTGAGGGTTATGTATTCAATGGACATAGCTGTGTGTCTGCGGCCAAGAAAAGAAGCGTGAGGAAGCAGAAAGAGACCTGCCGGGACGGTGAGGTCTTTCCCGATCCAATAACTACCGCTGGCTTCCTTTTCTGTAGTGGAGGTGTTCTTCATCAAGTGGATTGTCTGCCAAATACCTATTTTGACCACACTTTGGGGGTGTGCATACCTGCCCATGGAGCAACTACCGGAGTTTGATCTTCCTCAGCTCGTGGAAAAGTATTGTGGAAACTTGTTAACTTTATTCACAAAATACATAAATCTTAAAGCTAAATTTAAACAACTTTTGACTTAATCTTCACACTCCCTTACCACCGGATGTAGTACAATGGAAGCACCATTACAGCCCGTACGATCTGAGATGAAATCATGGAAATTTGATTCCAATGCCCACATGAATCGTTTATGTCCTGGCAGTACCTGTGTGGACAGACGACAATCGCCACCACGTTGTACTTCCTGCAGATTGGAGGCCTTAAAGCAGGTCTCCGTATCCCACAAATAAATATCATTCTCGCCCTTGTAACGGAAGAAGAGTGATGTACCGCCATCGGCACCCAAAAGAACGGCCTGTTTGCCATAGGGTTTGGGTCCAACATCAATAATGGAACCAGCACCTTGTCCCACTCTCAAATATTCACCCTTAATTGAGTACAGACGCGGTGAGCTTAGGTAGCTAAAGAATAGCGTTGAGGTGCCATCCGGCTTAGAGGTTAGAGCCACATATAGAACATCATTTGTGGGGGCCGTGGCTTTGGGCAAAACAATGCGATAGGATTTGTTGCTGGTGATGTCGTAGACAAGTATGCTACGTGCTCCAGCATCGGCTACATAGCTGTTGAGAAAGGAATTTAAGGTGGAAATGTTATTCAACAACAATTGGTTAGTTCTTTTTCTTTGCAACTTACACAAACGGCTTGTTATCTTTCGAATAGTCAACGACAATGAATTGCAACCGACTTTCGGATGTCACCAGATCACTTAAATCGATGCTCTTCACCACTTTATGATTGGCCGTATTAATGGCCACAATTTTTGGACTACAACGACGAATTGGCTGTTCCAGTGTATTCACTATACCCACATCTAAGACCCACAAAAGACCCTGAAAATAATTATAAAAATTAAATTGTATTATTTGTAAATATGCTTATTTTGCAACTTAATTGAAATGCATTTGGAATGTAAAACTACAACAAGACAGCGAGCAAAAACATGTCAAGCAAATTGTGTGTAATTGCGAAAATGAAAATAAATAAATAAATTCGCGTGCCAATTGTTTGGTTGTTATTTACAGGCTTGTGTTATTGTTATGGCTGTTGTTGTTGTGGATGATGACTTTTGTGTAAACAACATAAAAACGCTGCTAAGTGAAATGGCCAATTTGGTTACGCTTTTGGCGTTGAAATGAATTTAAATAAGTGAAATTTAATTGGCAAAACTATTATGTTCAAAATTTAAAGTTAAGGAAAATTGTTCTTAATATATACGTTTACCATCAATCTTCATCATTATAATCTGAATTGGTTAAGGATTGATTTTGTTAAACACCTGGGACAAGTGTCGTAAAATTGCCAAAAGTTAACCGTACTTAATCCTTTACTTACTACTTAAATCCTTTTAAAGCGCTGTCAAAAGTGAGTGAAAAGTGGAATATATAAAATGAAGTACAATATTCTTGATACTTGCTTAATTGCCTTATTAGTACTATTAAAATTGTAGTTGAAGTCAAATGTGAACACAATTTGAGTTCTTGTCCATATATATGTTAGTCGTCTGTTAGTAAGAATTCTTGATTGTATCAATGTTACATACAGCGAATAGACAGTTGGGCTAGGGAAAATGGGCTTGAACTAAACCCGTCCAAATCGAAATGTATTGTTATAAATACAAACTTGATAAGAAAAATATTAAATTGATGAATGCTTGTATCAAAATGAAAATAAAGATTTGACAATTGAAATATAAAATTTATAAGACCCAAGATCAAATTGATACTCAAATTTAAATACAAAAAAGTGTCAACCTGATACAAATTTTATCAATTCAATATCCTCGAAATATTAATTTAATACTTTCGAAACAATCGGATTGATTCTTGGAGTATTAAAGAGAATTTGATACCCAATAGTTTCAAATTTATGACTAAATAGTGTATTTTGATGATTACTTATTTTTGGGTGTAGCGTCATCATACTTTCCAGTTATGAATATCTGTTTCAACTAGAGGCCTGCACGAGTGCACTCTAAACAACAAATTATTCTCTCTAGTTCAAATGAATCGTGTGTTACAGGCCACAGTATCAATGCTCACACTTAATCTATATGATAGGAAATTCTAAGTTCGAGCACTGTTTTCTCCTTTCAATACTAAAAACTACAAGCAACAGTAGGCATTTTTGAGAATACTGTTAACACTATCAACACGATAATATTAGTTATTAAATTTTTATTTATTTGTCCGTTACAGCTGTTATTCTCTTATATTACTCTTCCATTTATTCACCATGTCATCAATTCCCACACCTTGCTTCTACCGTGTTTTCCACTAATGCTATATAGAGTACTACTAATGTTTGCTCTTAAATCACTTATTTTCACAGATGGTGGCGGACTCTATAGAACATATTTTTATATTAAATTAAAATTTTTATATTAAATATTATATGTTCTGAGTTCTTGTTCTGGTTTACCATTTTCGCGTACATTACTTAACTTATTATATATTTTCATCACGAGAATTGTTATCCATTTTTCAATAATTGCAAAATTAGTAGAAGGAAAATGACAAGGAAATCACTGAAACATAACAGTGTGAAGGCGAGACATACAAGATGGCAAGAATCACACGGCAACTAAGTTTTGACTCAATGAATCTTTGAACAAATGAAATGATTCAATAAGAGTTGTTTCGTGTCGACATATGAGTTGGTTCAATGCACAGTGTGATTGCCTACTGTTAACACGATTTAGTGTGAACTTGTGCAGGGCTCTAGTTTCAACACAACTATAGGGAGTTTGATCATAATCGACATATAGCAGGCTGCAAGGGTATATAGACTTCGGTCAAGTCAAAGTTAGCTTTCAGAGTTTGAAACCGACTTGATCCCAAAATCGGAAAACTTTTTTATATTCTAGTAAGATCCAAGGCCAATTAAGAGGTTAAGTTAAGACTCAAGCACTCAAAAAGATGAGTAACGACCAAACAAGTGAATGGCAAGGGGAAATTTGTATGTGAACCTTCGATTTTACAAGTGTCGAGAAACACTTGCACACAAACAGCAAACTAATGTAACTATAAGTTATAGAAATAGATTTCGAATCTGTTTGCAGTTATATAACACCAATTATGACCAAGTTTTATAACGCTAACACTGAAAACAAAAAAGTTTTTCTCACTTAGGGCCGGTTTCTCTTCATTCTTTATGTGACAGATAGCTCTATGAAGAGGATGTGAAATCGGGGCAAAGACACATTTTAAGACCGATGATTCCTATGGCAGCTATTATATATAGTCATCCGCATATTAGCAAAGTGGATTTAAAATAAGACTCTGTGCAAAATTTCAGCTCGATAGCTTTTAAACTGAGAGACTAAAACTAAATTGCGACTCAGCTCGTTGCCCTGATCAAGAATATATACAACAAGCAACAACAACCGCAAGTTATAGAAAGAGAAACCCGATTTTTGTTTGTGTGTGTGTGTCGGCGTGAATAGCGTAGAGCGTTCTGCCACTGCGAGAGAGGCGAGCGAGGCCAATCGATAAACAACACCAGGGTTCTCCAAGCAGAGAGCGCAAAAATGTGTCTGTGTCTCTCTCTAACACACAGTGATGCATCCCTTAAGTACGGCTCAATCCTGAATCTGAGCCGAATCAGCCCTGATTTGGAAGGGCTTGTACTGAAATCATGCCTGCCTTTACTTGCATTTCAGCCATAAATTTAACACAGACAGGGCCTACTACGTCATGACCTTCCCTTTTTTCAGGCATGATTTCAGTACTGAACTCATGGGCTAGTTTCATGGGTAGAACTGAAAATAGTACTGAAAATAGTACTGAAATCAGTCATGAATTGGAGTAGTTCCTACTTGTCAGATCTGAATCAGCACTGACAAATTCAGTACTGATGCGTACAACTGCAGGGATAACTTTGGCAAGCATTTGGTAAGAAATGGCGACTATGTTCGTGCCCCAGGGGCTATCGCTGGGGACCTCTGATCTACGCTGATGATGCATATGCAACATTGTTGTTGCGTACGGATTTGCCAGATACATAGGAGAGAGAGAAAAGAGAGACACACATGAAGTTGTTGTTGCAGCTTCCCACGCGCCAACAACAAAACCTTCGCTTGGAAAGAAAGAAAGGAGAGGACGCATATGAATTCGCTGTTGCTTTACGTAGTCCATAAAGGACATATGCGCTTGCAAGCGCTTTGCGTAAAACAACAACGAATTCGCGGCTTGCGGAATGGGCTTAAGCACCCTTGATATACATATATAGTTAATAAGGGTAAGGAAACTAATATAATAATGGTGAACCAAAATGTATATTTTTATACTCTGTACCAAAGGTACACAGAGTATATTAAGTTTGTGCAAAAGTATGTAACAGAGAGAAGGAATCATTTCCGATCATATAAAGTATATATATTCTTGATTAGCATCAACAGCCTAGTCGATATAGCCATGTCAATCTGTCCGTCTGTATGAGATAGTAAGATATAGAGGTTTCACAGGTATAGGACATATACTTCTTATAGTTGCAGGCAGATCAAGTTTATTTTCAATTTTTATCACGCCCCCTCCCGCTCCCACAATTTGGAAAAAACGTCATATCTCCCACAGTTTTGTAGATAGATGGTTCGTACCTTCTGAAAATAATTAGTAATTAGTATAATTTATCAATAATTATCAATGAAATGATAAAGATCGGTTGAACGATACTCAAGTTACGAGCAAAAAACGGCAAGTTAACACCCCCGGAGAAAATGAGTATCAGCTCTACTTTTCAACCACTCTAAATAACTATCTTATTGATTCGGGTTCAGTCATAGCACTTATACCGATATCAATCAAAGTCTTTATCGAGGCAAGTCCTAGTCCTCAACTAGAGGCAGCACAAAATCATCAACCAGAGGCACCTAAAAGTCCTTAACTAAAAGCACCTTAACGTCCTCAACTAAAGGCACCTCCACGTTTTTAATTTGAGGTATCTCAACTAGAGGCATCTCAACTAGAGGCATCTCAACTAGAGGCATAGGAACTACAAAGTCCCCAAATAGAGGCAACACAAAGTCCTCAAATAGAGGCATCTCAAAGTCCTTAACTAAAGGCACCTCAACATCTCCAATTAAAGGCACCTCAACGTCCTCAATTAGAGGCAACTCAACTAGAGGCATCTAACTAGAGGCACAGGAATTACAAAGTCCTCAAGTAGAGGCAAAACAACCACCTCGACGAAAGACATCCTCATCGTCCTCAATTAGAGGCACCTCAACTAGAGGCCCAGGAACTACAATGTCCTCAACCAAAGGGAAAACATCCACCTCGACGAAAGGTAGTGATTTTTTTGAAATTTTGAAAATCAAGTTGTATAACCCATCATCATCAGCATCATCCACTGGCATCAACCATTTAGAAAAAATAAAAAAAATAGGTATTGTATGGTTTATGATACTAGTATACTATTTCACGGATTTGACTTAAGCTGCCTTTACACTTATCATATACCTCTAAATAGTTGGTTGTCAAAACTCTCTAAAGAGAAGCTCTTATTAAATTGAACCTGTCAAATTACATCAAAGAAAGCAAAATTTTCTAAATATTTAGAGATATATGATTTGCTATTACACTATTGTCAGAGAGTCTCTTTAGAGATATGTATATGACAAGTGTAAAGACAGCTTTACAAGCAAGACTTTCTCGAAACTAAAGCGAATAAAGGAACGCAAAACGACGCATCTTTGCTCAGTTTGTGGTAGTTACAGTTTCGTTTTGCTATAGTTCGCAAATTATATCAAACACAATTGCTTTTAGTTTCAAAAATAAAAATATTTTTTAAACTAAAGGCTTTGACAGCACAAAGTTCATAGCGAACGTTTGTTAAAAACCAACACCCTAAAGTGACTGCTAGTAACTATTTGCTTCCACATATCGTACGAAAACTGCGTACTAGTTTGGCATAATTTTCTACTATCATTTAATATGCAAATATGCTACAAGTAAATGTATTTCTTGGCTTGTTCTTTTGGCCATAACTTATGAGACTTAAACTCTTGGCCAACTTCTTAAGTACTGTAGAAAAAATTCCAACATCAAATGAACAAAAACAAAGCAGACAGTCAATTAAAATGCAAATGGCATGTTGTATTTGTGTTTTTTTATGACATTCTTTTGCAATGAATTTTGTTAATGACCTTGAACTTGATGTCTGGGGAACATTTTCTGAGAACTCTTCAATGTGCGTGTAAGTGCAATGCATTTTTTAACAGCCTTTTTTAATATTCCATTTACATGGCGTTTTTATTTTATACCGACAGACATGAGTTTCATTTGAAGCTGTTCATTTTTGCCGCCCAGTTTATTTAATTAAAAAAGCAATTTTCGTTGGGTGGTTAAAACAGAGCGAAAGAGCAAGGGGTTGAGGAGGTTCACACGAAAATAGCATTTTGATAAGTCAATGAAATGTTAATTTTTGAGAAAATTATTTGAGCCATTTGACTCTTTTAGGAAAAAGTATGATATGTCTTGGCACAAGCTTACTCCGAACTTTTTTTGTAGAATAATTGTTCAGTTTAATTTTTGATCAAAAATGACACCAGTGCCTTACTTGATCAATGATCAGCTGAAGAATTATAAAATTACAAAATTATATCATAGACAACCTCATCGTCCTCAATAAGAGGCACCTCAACTAGAGGCACAGGAACTACAATGCCTTCAACTAGAGGCAAAACCCATTTTCAATAAACAGTTATTTATCTTTTACCATAAATCTAGTAACATAAAAGCCAACCCTCGTACTATTTATATTTAAACCCACAAATTGCTTTTCTGCCCCATACCTCGAATATTAAAATTTAATTGCACTCACATTCTGATCAACTGCCACATCCACCACAGATTGAAGCGCTTGACAATTGCCCTCCTCTTGTATGGCCCAGCAGGGATATGGTGCTATTTTGGTCAAACATTCACCCTTCTTCAGGTTCACCTTGCCCAGTGTAAACGGTACACCCTGTTTGTATCTCGGTAAGGCCACAAATGCTGAATCACGCTGCAATTGGGCTCTGGTCACAATCACATTTCTGGGTATATAACGTCCAGATTGCACATAAATATTTTTGGTAGAATCACAGGGCCAATGCAAATTGCTGCCACTCAATTGAAAGGTTAACTCCTTCAATGGATTCTTATCACATTTGCTGGAACTGATGGTATTCGTGACACTGCTGGGTGTATCATAATCGCCATTGCTCGATGTACTATAACCAGCCCAGCTGACAGAGAATAGGCTAAGGATAAGAAGCACCTTAAAGGTAGCCATTGTTAACAAAATAAAAACAAAACACTTGGTTAAATTTAAAGACTTGTCGTATCGTCGTCGACCACGTTTGACTATGTAAAACTCTGGCTGAGATTTGTGGCATTTATAAAGAGTTCAGTTATAGAAGCGTGTTATTTGGTCTTTCAATTGAAAGCAAGGTAAACATGGGGAAACATATGTATGTCTACGCCAGCACGTTTGCTCTATGCCGGAAGTTGAAGAGGAGGTCACTCTACTCCCCAATGCGGAAATTGAAAGAAAATTGGTCGAGTTCGAGATTTAAATTTAAGAAAATGTAAAATGGGTGGACGCGCCATGCAAACTATTGGCCAAAGTTGAGCAAAAAAGTTTAATATACAAATTTCACTATTTTTTGTAGCTCTGCCTTTCTGTCTGTCTTGCAACCTTAGGTAAGCATATTTTGCACAGAAAAGTTTTTATTTTCAACAGAGAACATGTGTTCAGCACTGACTTGACTGCATGCAGTTATCAGCAAAATAAGAGAAGAAGAACAAAATAGAGACGAAGTTGAAGACAGTTGGCTTGTTGTGAACTTTGATAAGATTGCTGCCGAGTGAAAGTATGAATAAAAGTTGTTGATAGAAGGTAATATACCACAGTTGACGCTTTATAGTTTGTTTTTAGAGCATGAATCATTTCTTATGGCCATCAAGACAGAATGGTTAAGATCAATAGGTCAAAAAAATCGTAAAATTTGGCAATTTTTATTGAGTTTAGATTATCATGAAAATTTATTAGTAAGCTTCACCTCTTCGTATTTGTTAATATATTTTTTCAAAATGACAATGCTGAAAGTAATCTTACCGATATTAATATTAATCTGAATAAGAAGTGGGCTGAACCAAGGCTCGAATAACTTCACCCGATTATTTCGAACCAGCGAACCGGAGCTCCGGAAGTACAGCTAAGCTTATGAATATGTACACTGCTCGCCACTTGAATAGGACACCTCTAAAGTCGACTTTCTATAGTTAATTGCTGCTAAACCAAGCCATCTAGGAAAATAATTTTTGTTTTCTTATAAAGTTTATTTAAATGTAGTTATTAGACGAAAATTACAAAATTATTCAAAAGTTGTAAGTATACAAAAAACATTGTTAACCAATAAGTAACAAATTTTGAAGTCTTCATTTTGCACCACTTGAATAGGACACTTTATCTAAAAACCATTTAAGAATATTTCAATCCTTTTCAAATAACAATATTACTTAAATAAGAAATTACTAACATGTTTTTAAACCAAAAAAAGTTTTTAATAGTGTGTTGAGCCTCCTTTTTTCTACAAAACCTCACACATTCGGTCTGGAAGGGATGCATACAATTTTCCCAAATAATTCAACGATATCGAGCCACATGCTAATTTGACAGCTGCAATTAGTTCGGGAACGCTCGAATATTGCTGACCTGATCCATATACTTCAAGTGTTAGCCATCACCACACATTCTCAATGATATTCAAGTCCGGTGAATAGGGTGGCCAGTTTAATAACTCCACGTTTGGCTCGCTATATACGATTTAACAATCCGGGCCGTATGTATAGGGGCATTATCATGTTGATAAATCCATTTTAGATTTGCAAAAACAGTTTGGAAGTGTGGAAAGGCCTCTTTCAATATACCATTATAACACAACGCATTCATGGTGGTTGGAATAAATTTAAGCTCACAGGTGCCATAATAGGAAATGGCCCCCCATACCATAATACCTCCAGCACTGCTGTGCAACTTATCAAGATGGTGTGGTTCTTTTCGAAGATCATGAAAATAGTAGCAGTAGCCATCGGGGCCCTCCAAATTAAACTTTTTTTCGTCCGAAAAGACAACACGTTGCCACTCCGAAGTCCAGCTGACATGTGCGCGCGCGAAATCAAGGCGTTGTTACTTCCGAGCCGGGTTAAGAGGTGGCTTCTTCTTGATTTTTAGTCTCTTCAGGTGTGTAGCATTATTAATAACACGACGCATGGTTGTCAAACTTGCTTTAACGTTGCATTTTTCCCTTATCTTGGCCAAAGAGTCGTGTGAATTGGAAGCTTCTCTTAATATAAGTCGCTTGTCCGCGATGGTAAGCACACTGTGGGTGCGGCCCTTCATGTTTTTACCATAATTAGCCTCAATTTTTAAAAAATTTGTTATGGCGTGACGGCTCCTGTCGACTTTTTTTTTGCTATTTTGGCAATAGAAAGGCCAGAATCCTTGTAAGCTTGGATTTTTACTTTTTCCGACTCAGATAATGAAGTGCCACGCCCCATTTTAATTTTTTTTAATTTTATGTACACTTCAATTAAAGCAAAAAGTTTAAGTAAACCAAAATTTGTGTGCATGTTCTATTCAAGTGGCGCAAAAATTCCATTGAATGCTCACATAAAGTGCAAACAACTTTATAACGGTTCTATTCCAAAACTTGGAATATACCAGAAAGAGCGAAGAATGCTTTCACAAAGATAATATGCAGAAAATACCGCTATTCTACCATTTCGTTTTCGAGTTACGAGCAGTTTTAAAGAAAGCATACAGGGTGTCCTATTCAAGTGGCGAGCAGTGTACGTTTAGCACGAAGTTAAAATTTTTATGAATATACTTAAGGCCTCTACGGACATGCGAAGCATCTCGAAGTTGAGGGAATAAGAGAAACAGAAGTAACAATTTCGCCACACTTAACATTTAGCATGTTAGCAGCTTAAAATTAATGTTAAGCTTAACAGCACGTTTGTGGAGTCTATGTAAATGATTCTGTGCCACATTTTACTTTGAACAGTTGAACTAGCATTGACGACACTTAAGGTCACGTCGCCCTTCTTGTGCCTTCAAACCATCAGTGATCAACTGAAGTTAAATTAAAGACAAGAAGCTTAAACTCGCATCGTTAGCGCAGAAATCTAATTACATTTGCGCTTGCTCGTTTTAAATGGCTTAATACAAATTGCAAAAACACAAAAAATATATACTATTTGCCACAGTGTGTAGTCGAAGTCAATAGTCAACTAATTTTTGACTATCATAGCAGAATACTTTTTAAGTCTATTAATAGCTGGGGAAAGTTGCAAAATTTTTATTAAAAAAAAAGCACTGGTGATGGAGTAGTTCGACCCACTCCCAGCTAAGTTCTCGGTAACTTTAAATTGTTGTTAAGTCTGGTCAACCTTTACTTATATTTTATAAAAAATTTTAACAAATTATTTGGCGGTTATCCGTGGTTCAATGCATTTCAAAGAATTTAATAAAATTAAAATTCTAAAGGGGGCTTAGCAACACACGCCGGGTATCTTATAAACATAGAGTTCAACATACAAACGTTAATACGAAAACCGTAGTGGAATTGAGAACAGGCCCGATAAATTTTTGAGCGCTGATACCTAAACTTAATTATTTTGTTATTCTGAAAAAAAATCGTATTAAGCAAATTTACATTTTTATACCCGTTACTCGTAGAGTAAAAGGGTATACTAAAGTCGTGCAAATGTATGTAACAGGCAGAAGGAATCATTTCCGACCATATAAAGTATATATATTCTTGATCAGCATCAACAGCCGAGTCGATATAGTCCGTCTGTCCGTCTGTCCGTCCGTCCGTCCGTCCGTCTGTCTGTATGAACACCTAGATCTCAGAGACTAGAAGAGCTAGAGCAACCAATTTTGAAATGTAGGCTCCTATTGTCTGTACGCAGATCAAGTTTATTTCAAATTTTTGCAACGCCCACCCACGCCCACACAATAGAAAATGTTGAATAACTCCCACAATTTTTGAGATATCGATCTCAAATTTAAAACGTAGATTTATATTCGCAACATCTATAAGCCCTGAAGCCGAGTTAAAAAAATGTTGCATTCTTTTCGGCTGACCCACCTCATGCATACAGGAAGGCTATTAAACGTTTGTTTCCATGAGTAACGGGTATATCGAAGTCGGTTAGAGCCGACTTTAACTTACGCTCTCGTTTATATGAAAAATTTGTACTTCATTTGGCGGGGGCTTGCTTTTAATTCTCAAGTTCGAATTTCTTGCTAGACCAATATAAATGGGGCAACTGAAATTTGCGCAAAAGAAATCAAAAGTGTTGATTCTAAGTGAATTTTATCTTGTTTATTCGTCTAAATTGGAAAATCAAAATGGCAAAAACGGAAAAGGTTGGATTTTAAAAATTTTTTTGTGTTTAGTTAAGACATACTTCAAAAATATTTACTAATATGTGAAATGAAATGTTAGTTGCCACAGTGGGGGTAATATTCCATCCAGGCGACAAGAAATGATATCGACCATTCGTCCGCTGAAAAGCGAGTTCGAAACGAAATATTTTTCAATATTTTGGTCCGCTATACACTGTGCAACACTAAAAAGTTGATAGAGTCCAGACTACAAAATTCTGAAAGGGTATCATGGTAGTACAAAAAAGTTCGCTGGGTTTGGTCTGGTTATCTGCCGTTTTCTTTTTATTGAACTTTAAAATTTTCAGCTTCTGATTGGGACTTGCAACTCCATATCTTGTAAACTATTTGGCATTTCGCTTTGACGTCTTAGAGAAAGTAGTTTCTCTTGGCTTGGCTTACAAAATATTTCTAAATAGCAAGTCAAAAAAGTCACATCTTTATACTCAAAATTACAAAAATGTCGTAAAATCATCATGTTTTCTCTTATTTTGTACTGTTTTTCAACTTTGTCTTGAAAACTGTAATCAATTTGACTAAGCCATGCAGGACGAAAACGTAGCTTGGACTTAACTTAACAAACGGTTGGAACATTCCAACTTCATTCGATTGGTCCTGCATATAGTTATGGGCCCTTAAGCATGTAGAATTGTAATTAAATCTCGAAAAATGGCCATTTTTGGTAGCAATTGGCTGACATAGTCAAAAATTTCGATTGTTTTGTATTAAATCAATAAAATAGTAATAAAAACATAACTTAAAACTTATAATTAAAAAATCTTAATTTTTTACGTTTTTACCGAAAATATTCGTTTTTTTCGAGTTTTTATGACAATTGTACATGCGTGTTGGCCTATAACTCTGTGAAAGAGTAATTAAATGAAGTTGGTTCGTTCAAACAGTTTGTTTATTTAGGTCTCAGTTACAAGTTTGAAGTATATTACTTGTCTAAATTTGTAACGGGTTTCAAGATGAAGTTGAAAAACTGTAAAAAAGTGGTAAAAACTTGCCTTTTTTGAAAAACTTTTGTAATTTTGAGTATGAAGATGTAATTTTTTTGATTTGCTACAAAGAAATGCTTTGTAGGCCCAACCAAGAGCAACAACTTTGCCAAAGATATAAAAGCGAAATTCAAAATAGTTTACGAGATATGGAATCGTAAATCCTACTCTGAAGCGAAAAAGTAATATAATTTCCTGTATTTTAAACCTTCCAAATAATTAAGAAATCAAATCTCCCTTTTTGCTAATTTTATTCCTAAAACTTATTTCGTTGTCGAACCATATTTCTTTTGGGTTTCGGTTACAGTTACGGTTGTTAGTATACAATTTTACTTAAAAAGTACCTACTTTTCAAAAACTTATCAATTTGAAGCTAATGACCGATATAAGCCTTAATAGCGCCGAAGTCAAACATCTGATTAAAAAGTAGTGTATGAAGGATAAATAGAATTATTAATTATATATATAACTAGGTTTACCTCGATTTTTCTAAAACGGCCACACTGAAAAATATATGGTCTTCTGAAAATTCTGATAGGATGTGATGGTAGTATAAAAACCCAGTCTTGATTTGGTCTGATTAGCTGCCGTTTTCTTTTTATTGCACTTTGAACTTTTCAGCTTCAGAGTAGGACTAACGATTCCATATCTCGTGAATTATTGTGAATTTTGCTTTAAAATCTTTAACGAAGTTGTTGCACTTGGCAGCAAATCAAAAAAATTATATCTTCATACTCAAAATGACAAAAGTTGCCCAAAAAAGCCAAACTTTTACCACTTTTCTACAGTTTTTCAACTTCATCTTGAAAACCGTTTCAGATTTGGCCAAGTAATTCAGCACAAAGTTGTAGCTTAAACCAAAATAAGCAATTCGAAAGAACGAACATTTAGTTACTCTTTCATATAGTTATAGTCCCACAAGCACGTACAACTGTCATAAAAACTCGAAAAAACGAACATTTTCGGTAAAAATATAAACATATAACATTTTTTTTATTTACTGTTTTAAAGTTATGTTTTCTTACTATTTTCTCGATTTAATACAAAACAATCGAAATTTTTGACTGTGTCGGCCAATTAGTACCAAAAATAGCCATTTTTCGAGTTTTGGTTCCAATTCTACATGCTTAAGGCCCCGTAACTATATGAAGGACCAATTGAATGAAGTGGGTATGTTCCAACCATTTGATTAGTTAAGTTACGTTAAGCTACGTTTTCGTCCTGTAATGCTTAGTCAAATTCGTTACAGTTTTCAAAACAAAGTTGAAAAATTGTACAAAATAAGGGGAAAACATGATGATTTTAAGACATTTTTGTAATTTTGAGTATAAAGATGTGACTTTTTTGACTTGCTACTTAAGAATATTTTGTAAGCCAAGCCAAGAGCAAAGACTTCCTCTAAGACGTCAAAGCGAAATTCCAAATAGTTTACGAGATATGGTGTGGCTAATCCCAATCAGAAGCTGAAAACTTCAAAGTGCAATAAAAAGAAAACGGCAGCTAACCAGACCAAACCCAGCGAAGGTTTTTGTACTACCATCATACCCTTTCAGAAATTTTTGGTCCCAACTCGACTTTGTAGTGTTGCAAAGTGTTATTCTACAAATCTTTATACTCTGTACTCAAGGTAAAAGTTGCAAAAGTATGTAACAGTGAAAAGAAATCATTTCCGACCCTATAGTCATGTCTGTATGTCTGTCCGTCAGAACGAAGAGATCTCCGAGATGCGAAGAAATAGAAGTTTGACTTGCGGGCAGATCAAGTTTATTTTTAGTTATTGCCACGCCCACTCCCGCCACCGCAATTTGGAAAAACGTCATATCGCCTACAGTTTTGTAAATAGATGGTTTGTACTTTGTAGAGTTATTTAGTAATCACGAGTATTCATCGATTTGCCGAACAAATGTTGCAAATCAGATGAGCGATACTTAATGACCAAAAGAAAGTTCACTGCAGCTACAGAGTATATTACAGTCGGGCTTGACCGACTTTCTTACTTGTTTTTATGTTGATTTTCATATTAATAAATTTTTGTATTTAGCTTACCAATAAAGGGCAACTTTAGAAATAGTTGGGTGTTCCATTTGGGAACATTGCTGTACAGTATTTTTATTTGCTTATTTCTTAAAAGCCACAAATTGTTTGAACATAATTGAGTCTAAGTCGCTGCCTCTTAGTGTTATTGAATCGCACTGAAGCTTTGCATTTCTTTTTTCTAATAGGAGCTAAATGACTAATCCTACCTTAAAAAAACTATTTATGTTGTAACTGAAACTCTCCATCGAACCCTTACTGTACTTACCTCAATCATCAATCTCTAAACTTTTGCCACAGCTTCCCACATGAGCAAACCAACACACAATTTTGCCATCAAATTGAAAAATAATCTACGAAATTGAATTCATATCTATTTTAAGATACCTGAGAATGTGTTATCAAATTTCAATGAATTTCAAATGTAGCTTAAACTTAGAGAAATTCAAGTGGGGGCATAGCTCAGGGGCAGAGCATTCGACTGCAGATCGAGAGGTCACCGGTTCAAATCCGGTTGCCCCCTTTAGTAGAGTACATTTTTTTTTTTGTTTTTTATTGTTCCATTAAAGGTGTGTAGGATGCTCTCAAACATGGACATTGACCTCATAAACAATGAGTGGACATTATGCTGCTCCTCTTCATTCTGTCAATTATTTCTCTATCTAGCAGCGAGGATAAATTTGGTCAAAGGCTCTTTGTTTGGCATTGGCTTTTGTGGGTGCGTGCGTGCGTGTAGTGACGAGTGCACAGCACGTGCATTGAATTATGACCAAGTGCTCGCTACTCACATTAAATGCAAAGAAATTGAAAAAAAAGCGCACAAATTTAATCTGCTGAAATAAGCAAAAGTTGTTTGCCAGCCAACGGCTGGTCAATATTTTCCTAAAAAATTATACACTGACCCTTTTGAGGTCAGTGTTTGGCTTCCGCATTAAAGGAGTGGGTGACCTCTGGCTGGGGATAAGCGAGTTTGGAACCCCCAAATCTTGAGAATGAAAACGAAATCCAAGACGCAGTTCAAATTACATGCAGATTGAATTTGTGTGAAATCCGTTTTAATAAACTGCCATAAGTTGCCTTTTTTCTGATGGTAATCTGAAAATTTATAACGCACATATGTGTGTGTGTGTGTGTGTGTGTGTGTGGGCGCCAAGTGGGTGTATGTATGTGTGTGCGTCTGTCTGTGCCATCAGTTTCATGGTTAAAGCTGCACGAGCCGTAGATAAATATTTATGCGCTTCAATATAAATAAAAGCAAAAATATCAAAAAATATGTAAAAGGGAGGGGAGGTACAATGAATGAAGCAAGGACGCTGGCTAATACGCTAACACAATATTTGAAGGAAGTATCATTTGAAAATAAAACTTAGTCCACAAATGAGGTGGGATGGAAGTAAACATAAAGGCATGAGTCATTGAAGAAAAAGAACGGGAAGGATGTAGGAAGGAAAGATGAAGTATGGAAAAAAGGCAAGGAATATACAAGTAAGCAGAAAGGAAGGAGTAAGGAAGAAAAGAGTAAAGAAGAAAGTAGAAAAAGATACCAAATTTTTCGAAATTATGGAAAAAGGAAAATAGAAGAGACAAAGCAAAGAAGGAAGCATCAAGGAAACAGAACAAGTTATAGTTTGTAAACGGGTGGTTTTTGTCGGTTTTCGGACTTTTATTTACACACTATTTATACCAAGGCTGCAAACCGGTTTGGCACCGAACCCCTAAGAACCGGCTCGGTTCAGGTTTTTTGAGTCCGACGAACCGGACCATGAACCATGCTTCGAAACGCTTCTTTCAACTCTTCCCACTCCCCACTCTTCCCCTCGCCACCTTACAACACTCATATCTGAACACACAACCCACCTGCTGCTGCGGCAAAAGGCAAAAGCGGCTGACTTTCCAAAAACCAAAGCTGCTGACTTTGCAAAGACTAGGCGTAGACTAAAAAATTCGAAAAACCGAGAGAATCGGCTTCAAAAGTTAACAGATACTACGTTTATACGCCAGCTATTTGCAAATAGAAATAATTTGTAAATAACTAACTCACTGTTTATACACTAAATACCAAACGTAAGTTAATGTATTTTTTTAGTGCTGCCATGGCAGTCGCCATCAAGCAGTTTCATGGCCTTTTTTTTTTCATTAGTCCAAGTAGTACCTTGGTATCCGCTTTAGTCCCATTGCAACGTTTGTTTTCAGTTGTTATCTTAAATATTTTCCCTTTCTTCTTCACCTGCAGTCGACATGAATGTCAATTACAATATAGCAGTGCTACCATATAGTTAAAAACAGCAAAATCAGTAAATAGAGTGGCAACGCCTAGCACACTATTTGCAAATAAGTCAGTAATCAGTAATTGTTTTCGTGACGTAGCTATTTGCAAATAACGAATTAACCCAATGTTTATACGCAATAATTTGTCATTCACAAAATTGTTATTTGCAAATAAGACGTGCGTATAAACATAGTAAGAGACGAGACAATTTTCAATTCGGAAATGGAAAAATAGTTTTTAATTTTTCCGTCACCGGAATGTCAGCAGCAAAGGTACGAGAAAAATCATTGATTGGCGTAATTTGAATCTAACGGTAAGATTTTGCTTTGCCCATGACTTCTGCATTCCATATATCCTCCAAATATCCCTGAATATTAAAAAAAAAAAAAACAATAAGCCCAACTCAAATGCATGCAAATCAGAGGCGACAGTGCAGTACGGTTTAGTTTGTCTGAGTACTAGGCTTTAGATCAGGGGTGCCCAAGAAATGTGCGCAAGCCGCGCATTCGTTATTGTTTTATGCAAAAGAATAGCTGGCGAATATACGGGCCACGCGTGCCACAAGACAACACAGATCAACAACAAATTCATATGCGTTCTCTACTCTCTTTCCTTCCCAGCGAAGGTTTTGTTGTTGCCGGCGCGTCGTCCCGTCACGCAAAGCATCTGAAGCAACAACTTTAAATGTGATCTCTCTTCTCGTTCTCGCTGAGCGAAGGCTTTGTTGTTGGCGCCATAATGCATTCCACTGGCATGCTGTGAAATATTCAGCAGAAAGGGTGTTCGAGGAGTGATATACCTTTTTTTTAAAATCCTTTCCTATTCTTTGCACACGCTCTCTCACGGAAAGCGTACGCCTTCTCTCCCTCTCTGTCTCTCTGTTGAGCGTTCGGCGCATGTTACAATTTGACAGACGGCATGACGCATCACCGTACAAAGAGCAACGCTGGGTTGACGAAAATAGAGTGACTGACCCCAGTCGTACTAGAGGGTGGCTACGTGCGCATCAGACAGCAGTGCGCACACATACACACATACAAATAAAAATCTGGTTTCTCTTTCTATTTCTTGTGGTTGTTTTTGCTTGAGATATATTTTCTTCATTTGGATTGGTGGTCCACGCCGCCGTAAGCTCATTCCCTGCTTTAGATGAAACAAACTCATTTTTTGTTTGAATATGAAAAAGAAAAGGCAAAAACAAATTATTGTTTTTGGATGGTACACCCTCTTGAGGCTGGGAAATTTTCCTTTTAGTTACGGAAAGGTTCATAATGAGTCAATATGTTAGGTAAGGCTATAGATAAATAGGAGAGAACAGAGCACTACCCAGCGGCGCAGAGCTGAACGTGTTCTGCCGAAAGTATGCATTAGAAAGATAGTTATCGGAAACAAACTGAAACAACTAATCGTGCCAAACACGAGCCGATGTCTATTTCGTTCGCTTATGTGCTTTCCCCCCTCATCATTCTAAATTTGTATTTGACACATACGTAGCGAGAAGTCACTTGAATTTGGCTTAGTTGTTAAACAAACTCGTAAAGTTGAAAACTCAATTGGCAAAAGTGATGTAGGCTCAAAACACGATTATGCAGAGTCAACCAAATATTGTAAAATGCCAAATTGATATATTGGCCATCCTTAAAAAGCTGACGAAAAAGAGCATGCCCCCTGATAACGACGTATTTCCCATTTGTAGTCTGGACAATTTAAAGCTTTGTAAAAGCATAAATTTTTTTCATAGAGTAATCTCAAATAAAATCTTTTAAAATAAACTAAAATAAAAACCACTGCATTACGACATCATTACCCACTCTTATAGGCTGTAATGCACGTCCATTACCAACCCATATACTTCTCTATCAATAGTACATTGCATTGTAAAACAAGTATTTTACCCACCCGTATACTTTTCCATCTTTAGTAAATTGAATTGTATTACAAGTGCTTTACGAGTGAGTATACGATTCCTAAATTGTGTGTTGAATTGTAAACGGACTGCGAACATTCTGCATTACAATGAAAAAAAAATATAGGCATTCGTAATGGGAATCCGATGGCAGTTCGGCTCTGGCATACTTGTTTTATTACTAGTAGTGCAGGATGTACGCACCCCGTTTACAAAGCGGCCATGCATACGGCAAAGTAATGCAGATTGTATGCGATGATTTTCTTCATACTCAAGGCAAAGTAATCTAGGAGTAATCTATTTTGTAATGACAATTTACGCCGCTGGGTAGAGTCCATATTACCTGATAGAGATTGTCAATGAAAAGCACACAATGGCACGTCCACGGAATATTCTTCTTTCTCAGCACTCTCAGCGAATCGCAGTAGGGGCGGGTTACATTACAACCTAAAATTGTTGTATTTTTTTGCAACTGACGCTTTACAGAAAACTGTAGGAGGTTTGATAAGTTCCGAGATGATTAATCTTTTTTTTGAGCGTTCTAAGCTTTCTGAGTCCATGCGTTTAAGACTCAATTACGCGGGGCGCACAAAAATAGACTACACAATAAAACCCTAAAAAAAGGGACACATATACTATCAATAAATTAGATAAACCGCCCAACGCAAAACTTTGTGATGCGTTAAACCAAAAATTGTATAAAAAGAGAACCAAATTCAAATAAAGATTTATTCAGCTTCTGGAAGAGGAGCTTGTAACTTGCACTCACTCGGTTTATTCAAAGGATTTTCCAATCTTGTTTTAATCAGATTACACGATTCTTGTAAAGGAGATTTTCTCAGTGTGTCATTACACTCTAAATGAAATGAAGGCGAAGATACATTTCAAAAACCCACCCAAGTGGATAACTAATAATGCTTAAGACTCAAACCTGGAACTAATACTACCAACTTAGGTCATTGGAAAGACGGGTAAGTCTTTCGTAAAAATTGAAAAAAATTGAAAAAAGTGGAAACAGTTATTTCAAAAGGGAACCAATTAAAATTAAAATAAAGTAAGAAGAATAACGCATAGAGAAAAGTGTTACAATGGCCCTACAAACTTGGAAAATAATATTCCTTTCACTCCATATTAAAGCTTGCATATGACAGATTGGAAAACAAATATTCAAAAGCTACATCAACAAATCTCTCAATGGTACTCTGCCGTTGTGGCTTTACAGATACAGATACAGGGGCCACTGAAATATCCATCACTATTCTTTGATAACTTCGTCTATGACACAGACGTCCACTTTACAGTTATTAAAGTAAGTTGTAAAAAAAAAGTCGGAAAAAAATTGTACAAACCGTTTAAAGCACTTAAGTCAAAAGAATGCCTAGAAGCTTTGGATACACTACAATCTTTTATAGAAAGAGAGCTTGTACTCGTTTTTTCCAATTTACCAAAACGGTGTCCCAATCAAAATACTCCAAACAATTAAAGTGTATAACTTGAATGCAAAATGCAAGGCGTGGAATATAAATTTTGTTCATTTTCTTTATTGTTCCTATTTTTTTTTTTTATTTGGCATTTGCGTATAAATAAAATATTAAAAACGCTGGCCATTGACAGCATTTGGTGAGCTCATAAAGGCAAAAAAAAAAAAAAAAACAACAACAGACAATATTCACGCTTGCAAATGCAAATTGCCGACAAGTCAGCAATACAATCACAACCAATAAAAATCCAAAAACAAAACGAAGAAAAAGTTCATATATTGCAAAAACAATTAAACCAGATTTGGGCACGATAAGAGTTTAGTACACTAGATATATATGAGGCAAATTGAATAGTTGCAAAAGAAATGGGAAACCAAGTTTAAGCCGACCTAAACAAAAAGTTATCCAAGTCAGGAAAGTGAAAGCCAAGCACATAAATTTCAAGCAAACCATAAAGAGGGTAAAGAAATGTGTGGGAAGGCTATAAAATCCGGGAGTGATTGACTCCATAAATACCCTATAATAAACTAATCAAGTTATGAGAAACCTTCGAAGAAACCCTTAAATTTCCACAAAAATTATGTTAATTTATGTGAATTCTTGCTGCTCTCAGCAAAAAAAAAAAAAAAATAAAAATAAATAAATAAAATCGAGTACATGACCACAGACAACGTTTCTTTTGTGTATGTCTCTGGTTTTTGCCCGAAAACAATGCCGGCAAATTATTAGGTTATTTGCGTATTCAATTGGACTTTTATTGGCACATAAAAATATTTCGAGAGACTGAGTTTTAAATAAGCTGGCCATAAAAAAAAAAAAACAAAAACAGAAAGAACCAACGGTTTAATGTGTGGAAAATGACTCGGGGGAACGTTGGAATTTGTGGGCTCACCATGGCTAATGGAGGTCAGTCTTATCTTTATACCAACCCCTCTCTGTCTGTGTGCGACTTAATGTTTACATAAATTATGTAAGCCAAGTAGCCCGGAAATGCTTGTCATCAATTTTTTTCCCTCCTCTGTGTCTACTTATGTATGTATGTATGCATGTGTGTGTGTGTGTCTCCAAATGTGGGTGCTGGAAAAGTGTGCAAATAAATCATTGAAGGTGGACGGAGGAAGAGATACCCAAAAACTAACGGTACACGTACTAAGGGTTGATGACAGTTTGGCATGCCGCACACGTTGCAAATGGTTGTAGGCGATTGCCTAATGGTTGGCAAGGAATGAGCTGGTTGAGAGGTAGTTGGAATAGTTTAAGGATTTGCTGACGTTAAATCTATTTGTAATTGGGCAAACTTAGATTAACATACTGCAGATGGCGCATTTCAAATGTGAAAACTACGAATAAGACTTAGAAGCGTTTTCTTGGATTCTTTTGGAGTTCGGTTGATATTTTGAATTACGTGGAAAATAGTAAATGTTAGAAAACAGTGCTCTTCAACCATGACAGAAGACGGGTGCACACGCTTGCCATTAAATGAGATACAAACCGCAAACTCCAATCCAGCATTTTCTCCGGAATTCACCTCTTGAGACTATTTCCTGTGGAGCGATAAAAATACTGAAAAAATGTGTTGAACTAAATGTAGGCTATGCTGATAAAAATTCTGTTATTTAGCGAATCAAACCGACCCCCGAACTGGAAACGTAGACCGCAAGGAATTGATTAAAACTCAGAACTAGGCATACAAAATGCTAGGAAATAAGTAATGGTCTGTATTAGTCGTTCAGAAACTTTATAATCCTTTGGTTCGGTATTCTACATGGTTCACGGAACTAATTGAACTGCGGTATCGGTTTGGTTTAATGGTTCACTCTTAAATTTTCTTATTGTGGAAATGTAGAATTCCTAAGAGGAAGGTGCACAACGAAAAGAATGCGTTCCTTGTTGAACTAAGTTACAGAAACACTAAAATATTCACAAATTGTATTCGTAAGGCCACGGTCTAATAAGACAGCTCTCGTAAATTATAAAAACATTTTAAGAAAGCGTCGGCACTACGCATTTGTTAGAAACTAAACCCGGAATAGTTTCATTAAAAAACAACAAAAAACCCCTGTTGGATTTCATTTGGGAAATTGGGGAGAGAATTTCCCCCATTAACAACAGAAGGGCCGGTATGGGGCATGCACACACATGTAAAGTTTCTGTGATTTGGCGATTGCTACTGTTGTCGGATTTTTGCTACAAGCCTGCCTTTGGGATTCCCAAGCGGTAATAGCACTTCTGTCATGAGATAGCCTCTGTCAGCTCATTGAAGACAGGCAAAGATCTCTGATTGAATGGAGGAAATTTATGAAATAGCTATATGATCAACCAGCCTTCTTTGCGGCGCTGTGTACATAAATCATAACTTATTGATCTGGAACCTGCTAAAAGTTCTATGATTGATATTCAACTAGGTCACTAAAACAGTCACATTGAAATGTGACATATTAACCGAATATTTTTTTGTATTTGTTATCAATTGCTTCAGGTTTGGTCGAGTCAGGTCGAATAAAATCTGCTTAAGTGCCGATTCGTATGGGACTTTTGAAATCATTTGACGCCAATACGGTCAGGGCGGTGGAAGTAAATTTTGAGTATCGTTCATCCGATCTTTATTATTTCTGCGGCAAATCGATGAATAATCTTGATCACTAAATATCTCCAGAAGGAACGAATCATCTATCTAGAAAACTGTGGGAGATATGACGTTTTTATCCCAAATTGCTTTGGCGGGAGAGGCCTTACATACTTTATGGGGTCGGAAATGATTCCTTCTCCCTTTTACATACTTTTGCACAAACTAAATATACTCTGTGTACTTTTTATTACAGAGTATAAAAAGTAACAAATTTTCGGTAATTTAACCCCCAAAGTCGGAAAATTTGCGCAAAACTGTTGTACTAAACTGTTTTGTTTATCATCCGATCAGGTTCAAAAATTATTTTCAAATATCTATATGATAATTCCACAATAACTGCGTACCAATTTTCTGAAAATGGGTTAAAAGTGGGTGGTTGTGTGGGAGAAAGTTTAGTTGCCAGCGATTAGCTCCAAACTCAATTTTCAAAGTTACACATAACAAAATATAAGAAACTGGATTTTACAAATTTGAAAAATCTGCCCCCAACGTCGAAAAATCGCTGGAACACTGTTGCATAAAACTTTTTTTGTTTATCATCCGATTAGACTCAAACATCTATATAAAAATTCTACAATAACTGCATACCAATCTTCCGGAAAATTCTCACCCCCTGTGTAAAAAGTGTAATCAAACTCATTTTCATTCGCTTGAAATAAAAAACGTTATAACAGAACTCAATCCCAAAAAAGCACCAGGACATGATCTGATTACGCCTAAAATTTACAAGTCCTGCCATTACATATATCTCGAGAATCTTCAATGCCGTACTGCGATGTAGATACTTTCCAATTCAGTGGAAGAAATCGAGAATCATAATGATTCAGAAACCAGGCAAGGATAAATCACAAGCGTCATCATATAGACCCATTAGCCTGCTACCTTGCTTATCCAAAATATTTGAGAAGATCTTACTTCGCAAAATTGATACCCATGCACAAAATATAATTCCTTCACATCAATTTGGTTTCCGAGCAAAACACGGGACCATTGAGCAAGTCAACCGTTTAACTTCAGATATTCGGACTGCATATGAACACCACGAATACTGCTCTGCCATTTTCCTAGATGTTGCCCAAGCGTTTGACCGCGTTTGGTTGGACGGGCTTATATATAAAATTAGGACACTGCTTCCTCCAAATACACACAAACTCTTAGAATGTTATGTCAGCAACAGAGTTTTTTCTGTTCGTCAAAATGAGTACACAACGGAAGAGTTCACCATTGGAGCCGGAGTGCCACAGGGTAGCGTTCTCGGTCCTTTTCTGTATGTATTGTACACTGCCGACATCCCAACAGACCCCCGACTAACAATGTCCACTTTTGCTGATGATACGGCAATTCTAAGCAGATCACGATGTCCAATCATCGCATCCAGACTTTTGGCAAGCCACCCATCTCACGTGGAGGAGTGGCTGGCCAACTGGCGTATAAAAATTAACGAGCAAAAGTGTAAACACGTGACGTTCACACTCAACAGAAGCACCTGTCCCCAGATATCCCAAAACGATACTATGATACCACAATCAAACGATGTTGTTTACCTTGGTGTCCACCTCGACAGAAGGCTCACTTGGCGCAAACACATAGAGTCGAAAAAACTTCAAATAAGGCTAAAGGCCAACAGCCTTCACTGGCTAATTAACTCCCCTCTAAACTGGAATATAAAGTCTTACTGTACAAAAGCATCATAAAGCCTGTTTGGACTTATGGCTCACAGCTATGGGGAAATGCCTGTGCGAGTAGTGTGGACATCCTTCAAAGAACACAATCAAGAATTCTTAGAACACTCACTGGAGCGCCATGGTACATTCGCAACGAGTGTATCCACAACGACCTGAGGATCCCATTGGTCGAAACTGAAATACAGCAACTAAAGCGCAAATATTCTGAAAAGCTTCTAGCCCACCCTTATGAACTTGCACAATCTCTCACCCTGCATTGAACGCATTTTCGCCTCCGAAGAAAAGACCTATCAACCCAGCGACTGAATTAAAGGGCCACAGAACATAAACTAGCTCCAATAGGGGATGGTTGTACAATAGATTCTAGATTAAGATTTGAAAAATTATTGTTAGTCTCATTAAGAAAAGATTCAATAAATACTAAAAAAGCTAAAAATAAAAACTCATTTTCAAAGTTACACATACAAAAATATGGAATAAGTTACTTTCAAATTCTGGAAAAAACTGTTTTATGATTTTTTGTTTTCCATTCATATGAAAATTCCATGAATATAATATTGACTTTATTTTTTGGGAAAAACAAATAGTTTCTACATACACAAATGCGAGCAAAGCCGCGGGTATGAGCTAGTACATTATATGGACTCTTAGTTAATCTTTTTCGACTATTAAATCTTTAAGGAATTCTGAGAAACGTTCGGTGGTATTTTTAACAAAAAGTCTTGATTTCTCTATAACTTATGAAAACTTTGCAACTTTTAATGATTTCTAACCAGGGATGCCAATCGGCTCTAGATCCGCTAGTTCGTGCTCGTAAACCGAACCGCAAACCGAACCAGCGTCTGTTTGAAGATGTAGAGTTTAAGCGAAAACCGCAATAGATACGAGTTCGGTTCATTGGATGGACCAGTTTGATGTGGTAGGTGTTATTTAGTGGTACCTTGAGGTAGGTTCATTTTCAAAATTGTATTTGGAAAGTTAACTATACGAAAAGGCTTGTATTGTTCTAGAGACGTAGAGTTTTTCCAACTTCTTCAAACAATAACCAGCAAACTGTTGGGTTGCAGACGGGTTCCAGTTTTATTTATTTATTTATTTATTCTAAGATCCTAGTGCGACAAGGGAAACCTTATAAATTAATGCATTAGTCACTAGAGAGAAAAACACAAACATGGAAAAGAGAGTATTAACCTAATTAAATCTAAAGTTACATTATTCGAATCGAAAAATTTTAAAATTGTTTTATATTTTAATTAATTAATTGTTTAACAATAAGAACTGTCTAAGCTTGTCCCTAAATTGCGCTGCGCTACTAACTACCTTTAGTTGAGGGAGTAATTGTTGAAGTATTGGCATTCTGAGCCGGATAATTTATGACGTATGTTATTGATATTTTTAGTTCTAGACGATGAGCTGAAACATAATTTGTCAAATAAGTAGCTTGGCTCCTTTGTAAAAAGTCCAAGATTTAAAACTTTGTTGATAAAATTGTTTGGCGAAACTTGATATATGCTCTCTACATTGTACACGAATCTGGCGATATTATTATATGCTACTGTAAGTTTCTGCTGAGAAGCAACATCACAATTTCCAAATATTTCTTTCCATAGCACAGCGAGGGTGTCAGGTAAGTTTTTGCTATTGCTAGTCTGATTTCAGTTGGTAAAAACTGCTGAGTCAGTGAAAGTTGCCTAATTTGTCCAAATGTTTTTCCAGTGGCCTTAATTACATGGTCACTCCAGGAGAGAGTCTTATTAATTGTTATGCCAAGATTGACCACTTGCTCTACATATTGGATTGGTGTACTATTTAGCATTAAATTTGATAGCGATTCAGTGCTCAGCAGTTTTTAATAAATAACGATACACTTACATTTAGACGGATTCAGAGAAAGTCCATTACATTGAGCCCATTTACTGACTTTAGACATTTACTCATTTATACTTCCTAGTGGACAACTAACATACAATTGGACATCATCAGCATACATGTGGACATTACAATTTGACAATGAGACAGGGAGATCGTTAATATACATCGAAAACAGAAGAGGACCAAGAATTGAGAACAGGCAAAAATGTAGACATTTCTTCGTGGGTAAATACTGCTTGCCTTCTACCACACAAGTACGAAGATACCAGTTTGATGGCAGTGTCAGTAAAGTTGAAAAACCTGCTTAATTTTGTGCATAATATGTCGTGTTGTACTGTATCGAAAGCCTTACTAAAATCTAGTGATGTGAGTAATGTCACCTGGCTGTTATCGAGTTGCCTTCGAATGTCTTCAGTCACATTTAAAATTGCTGTGATGCAGCTTCTATGCTTTCGAAAGCCAGATTGCATGTTGTTTAACACTGGGTTAAGAACTAAAAAATTGTTTATATATTGGCCTGTAATCATTGTTTTGCCTTTGGAACAGGGACTATTTTGGCAATTTTCCAATTATCTGGGAAAGTTGAGGTAGTCAATGCGGTGTTACATATTTGAGTCACATAGTTTAAAATTTTCGGCAATATGAGATTGAAGAATTTTGGGTGCATATCATCCAGACCGACCGCGCTCGTCTTAATTTTAAAAACACATTTGAGGACATCACATGGGTTTACACACATAAAACAAAAGCTACTATCACAGTTATTAGCTACTACAACGCCAAGGTAAGGATTAGCTCAGGATGTGAGGTACGTTTGATTGCATAAATTTTTGGTTCAGGTCATTTAAATCAGTAGTCACTTTGTTAAAGATTTTGCTTACCTAACTCCCAGTTTCTTTAACTTCAGTCCATTTCTGTTTGGTGGATATTACACTTCTAAATTTATTCGTATAATGATTACGCTTTGCGGTATTGATCATATTATTTACAAGACTTCTAAGTATTTTGAAACCGCATATAGTGATCAGAAGTCTTGTACCTCGTCCACATTTTATAAGCTGCGTCACGCTCTTTAATTTTTTTTCGCAATATCCGCGTGAAAACCAAGGTTTATGCCTTTTAGTTATAATTTTTGCATTTTAATGGTACAAATTTGTCATATAATCATATTTATATAAGAGGAGAGTTCATTTAATTGGGAATTGACGTCTGAAAAAGAATAAATTGTGTTCCAATTATAGAGTATCCTAAGTTGTCCTGAAGTTGTTTGTAGTCAATGTGTTTAAAGATCCCTATACCAGACGGTTGTGTCGCTTAGTATAGGATTAAACTCGTATGTTATGAAGATGAGATCGTGCTTGGAGAAAGCTGGTACTGCGACCTGGTCATACAATAAAATTTTGTCCGTATCACTAACAAAAACAATCGTCAAGCAAGGTATCAGTAGTGCCAGAGAAATGCGTAGGAATAGTTGTATTGACTATTATTCATAATTTTGTTCAATTCCTGAAATTGTCGTTTCTTTTCTAAATATATCTGTCAACACTCCGAATTCTTTCCATGGAACTTGCAGATCGAATTGTGAAAGTTTCCTGATTAATCTGAAAAATGTAACTAAAGCAAATGGTACATTTGTTAGTGCAATCCTGTAAAGACATGATATGTGTTCTTCTCGCTTTAAGAATGAACTGGCACCTATTTTGATAAGATAACCGACATTTTGTTTCCCTGAATCCAATAATTAAAATTTTAGTTTCCTGAATGACAGCTAAAAGACCAAAATTTATTATTAAAAATATTAAGCACGAAAATTGAATCTGGCTTAGATCCAGAGCGGTGTTTCAGACAGTGATTTCATTCTACTGTTTCTACAGACAAAAAACTTAACTCTTTGAAAAAAGGATACAACATTCTAAATAATGAAAAGTAGTTGGTTCACACCGACTCATTAAAGCTGTTTTACAGATCCTGTTTTTAGGTTCCTTGTCAGACCATCGGGAGTACAAAAACGTACAAAAAACGACGAATACTTTTTAAATTCCCATGCGCATTCCCTCGGTTACACCGAAACACGCCTCTGCTCTTGGGTTGCAATTTTCTGTTTATTTCACAACTAAAATTTGTAATTATACAAACAATATAAACTTGCTACCCTAGAATTGTATACTCCTTCAAAACCTTACGAGCTTGCCTCCCTCTTTTTCTCTGTAGAAAGTGTGGCTACTTAATGGAAAAAAACATGTGTTAATTTTCCAACATGACAAACAATCAATTAGCTATAAATATCTCAAGCAATCAAGACACTTGTCAGGCTTTGTCATAAAATAGAGAACAGCAAAATCATCATCATCATCAGCAGCAGAAACACCAAATGAAAAAAAAAAATTCCAAACTGTAATTGTCGCCAGGCGTGTGCGTTTCCACTCAAGGAGCTAGAATGGGAAGCTTATGCTCTTCACTTTTTGTTTAGTTGATGCGGCTTCTGCGCGTGAACTATTTCAATTATTTTGTACCCAATTAAGAGACAGCAAATTAATTTCCGAGTTGAATTTCTTCAGCTGCTTTAGTCCAAGGTTCTTTCCAAAAAAAAAAGAAAAAAAAGCAGTTGAGAGAAATGGCACGTTGTTTGTTTTTAAACTTATTCATTTGGCTTATATAAGCACGACACTTAATGAAATCTAAATCCACAACGCGCACGTCTAGGCCGGAAGAGACGCGTCTCTTCCCATTCATAAAGAAAAATAGTCATACACCATGCATTGGTTTCTGGGCCTGATCCTACTCACGGGGACAGTACAATTGGCTTACTCGCAAGGCACTAAATATGGGTTGTGGACACCAGATCGAGCTTACTCCGACGCTCAACCCATACAATGGACGGGCGGACAGTTTGAGTTTCCCTGCGCCAGTACCAAATCTCTATTCAAAAGCTCGGGCAAGTATATTGCGAAGAATGTGATAGCCACACGTGCCCAACTGATAGGGGATACCATTTATTTGGCCCTGCCACGCTATCGTAAGGGAGTACCCGCGACTTTGGTGAAGTCGCAAATAAAGCCGGGCACCTGCTCGACCACCTTTAAGCCATATCCATGTTGGGACTTGCAAGAGGAGGGCAATTGCAAGGCTCTGCAATCTGTGGTGGATTTGGTGGTGGATCAAAATGAAGTACTCTGGGTGCTGGATACGGGTATAGTGAATACGCTGGAGACACCGATAAGAAAATGTCCACCCAAAGTGGTGGCCATGTCGGTGAAAACGGGCAAAGTATTGAAGACGGTATCCCTGGAGGGACTGACCTCGAGCAGTTCACGTCTGCAGTATCTGGTAGTGGATTATGCACCTGATGGCGGTTGCTTTATCTATGTCAGTGATGCGGCAAATCGTGCCATTATTGTGTATAATCTTCAAGCGGATCGTGGTTTTCGTGTGGTCTTGCCCAAAGCGGTAACGGCAGGTTGTCGCTCACGGGATGTGCTGTATATAGCCTTGATCCGTAGGAGTTGTGGTACCACCGAGCTGTACTTTACTTATTTGAGTACAAATAAGTTATTCTCATTGAAGTCGGAGTATTTGCGTAGCGGAGTGGCCGATGGTAGGATTTTGGGTGAGTAAATGAACTATGCTCGATTGCTCAGTTATTCAGTTGTTTCATTTAATTGAAAGGCAACATGAACAACTGAACAAAAAAGAATTAGAGAGAAATAGAGAGTAAAGTGAACAACTGAACTTAGTTTTTCACTTTGCTCACTAATACAGAAGCGACGATATGGGTTTCACACATACACAAAGCTACTGTCAACTGGGCGTTGCCAGTTTTATGGCCCTCGAAATTCCCAAGCGGGTACTTCATTGCTAGCATAAGATGACTTGCAGAAGACATGCAATGACTGCAAATGATTGAATCGGGAGGTTCATGAAACAGCTGAACAGTCGACCAGCCTTCTTTATGGTGTGTGTATGTGTGTCTCGCATTACTTATTGACCTGAAGCCTGCTCAAAGTTCTATAATTAATTTAAAATTTTTTTCTCTATTCAAAGATTTGGGCAAGAAACCCAGTCGCATGGTCATCATTGGCACAGACAATGGCTCTGCCATCTTTTTCCGTAATGAAGGTGATGCCGAGGTCTATCGCTGGGATACCAATTCAACATTCGCGGAGACTAATTTCAAGCCAGTCTATCGCAGTCAAACATGTCAGCTAGTAACCCATGCGGTGCCTGATTACAAACGTAATACAATGAGAGTCCTGCAGAGCAATTTTCCGGATTATATGCAGAATCGCATTGGCTGCGGGGCCATTCAGCAGTTGGGTCTCATGCAGGGTTGTTGGTAGACACGGCTCACTCAAAAACACAGACACACACACACACACACACACATACATACACACATACCAGTACACTAACACCACCCACACCACACACCATCCCACAATCCCACTTGGACACCAACTGCCCGGGCTTTGTGCGCAAAGCTTCTGGAATTGCAGCTTGTCCGCCATATCTAAGCATTTGGAAATGGCTAAAGAGTTCTTTTTTATTTGTTGACTCTTTAAAGCTTTTTGTATTTGTATTTTGTACATAAACTAGCAGTCTTAGTTACTTTATTTTGTTGTTATCTAATTTAAGTAATAAACTCTATGAAATGCAAGTGGAAAATTGAAGTAATGAATGTGCTGTTCAATTGAAAATGTTTTGAAGTTAATCACATAAGGTGGTGAGTAAGAGTTTGTATTTGATGCAGATTTGATATTTGATTTGTCAGTGCTGATTCAGACCTGAGAAGTAGGAATTGCTCCAATTCATGACTGATTTCAGTACTCTCTCAGTACTACCCATGAAACTAACCCATGAGTTCAGTACTGAAATCATGCCTGAAATAAGAGAAGGTCATGACGTGGTAGGCCCTGTCAGTGTTAAATTCATGGCTGAAATGCATGTAAAGACAGCCATGATTTTAGTATCGGCTCTTCCAAATCAGGACTGATTCAGCTCTGATTCAGTACTGAGCGGTACTGAAGGGTTTTTAATTAGTGTCTGTAGTCAAGTTATAAGCGTTCTAACTGTTTATTAGTTAATCCATTTAATTGTCCAATAAACAAACTCTGCTTAAATATTTTTAAAAGAGGAAAATATTTGTTATAAAATTGTGTTAAAAAGTAGCGTAGCCTTATACAATGAACAACAAAAAGTTCTGAGTAAGATTGTGCAACAAAAGTGCAATCTTTTTGATGGAAGTAAGATATTGGTGGTTCCAGTCTAAGCTACGATAATTTGTCAGCGCGATTACCACTCCCCAGCGAACATCACTAAAGAACTGCTGGAGGTAGCTTAAAAGGTAAAACCTGAGATGTCGCCGGTATTAGATGCAACTTAAAACAAGTTGCTTATAAAGGCTATTCGGGATCATATACTCAGCGCTTGGAGAAGGAACAGTTCCCTGTAAGAAAAAGTTCGCTTTTTCTTGAACCGTGAACAGTGATGTCTATTCTTATGAACATTTTGTGCTCACTTTATGAAGAGCTTGGGCATGCCTCAAAAACATTTTGTACTCGCTATATGAACCCAGAAAAATTCTTCTCAGGACCTCGTGCTTAACAAGAAATTCGGTTCCCAACGCAGACCACAAGTGCGACAAATCACAGTAAAGAATGAAGCCTTAAGTTAAGCACTCAGTGAGCAAGAATACCGATGTTGTAGATGGCAAGACCATTGCACACTGCATCTACACTCAGAGAAAAAATAGACAATATTAAAATTCGATCAAGAATGTCTAATGTCAGAAGTACGGTATGAATGAATATTGTTGGTCCAAGAGCGGATTTCATGATCTAAGAATGAATTTTTATCAAGAATTTTATTATTCAAGTGTTTTATGACTTAATTCTAAAAATAAAAAACTTTCAAAAACTATTAGAAGAGAGGAGGAAGAGGGGGAGGTACACCAGATACATGTGGTGGCAGCACCGAACTCGATAGAACTTACAAGTCTGAGTCTATAAAACAGTGGGGTCCAAAATGGCAAAATCGTTTCCCATGGGATAGGAACTCATAATTCTGCCGGCGCACAGCGGTTTTGTTTGTTGCTTTTTTGGCATAAACTCTAGTTGTTGAGATGTTGACCCCAAATTTGGTATATAATCATATTTTGGGCCCCAAAGAAGACTTGGAAAGAATTACTCAATTTAGACCAATATTTCACCGATCTGGCCGATTTGCTCCAACTTTGTTGTTTCTGACGCTATTGAACTGAAATTCAGTTTGTACTCTTGTTTGGAAGTCCTAATACGACTTACAAAAACTTTGTTTGGTTTGAACCAACATTTGATATAGCTGCTTTATAACCAATCTGGTCGATTTGCTCAATCTATGTAGTTTCTGACTCTATTGAACTGAAATTCGGTTTGTAATCTTATTTGAAGATCCTAATACAACTTATAAAACTTTTTTGTGTTTCAATCTACCAAGCCAACAATTTTTTACTATGTAATATCTTAGGCATTAAAAAAATAAATACATAAATTACCAATACATTTTATTCCATTTTTAGCATTGACAGATTATGTTTTCTGTTACAGCTCCATTATTCTGACAATTAAGATAAACTTTATAAATTCCTGAATTGGTTTAGCTCTGCTACTTAACGCATATGAAATTAATAATGTTCAAATACAAAATATTCTTCTTCTAAATCAATATCATCTAGTCCAAGTTCATCCAGTGAGTGATCTTCTTTATCTGACGAGTCCTGTTGGGGATCGCTATCTTCATTTTTATCAATAATTTTTATACAGAGCCAAAACTTCTTCTGGTATGTTTTTTCTTTTCTTATTTTGCCGTTCTTTGAGACAGAGACCAGACAAGAGGGGATCAGAACTATCCATGGCTCTGTTAAAAACGTCTGTAATGTTGTCTAATCGACTGCATTTTCTGGCATGGACTTATTTGGCTTATGGCTTATTTCGGGATTCGGATGCACTTTCCCCCAGGAAGCCAACAGGAACGATAGCAGCATCCAATATTTCGTGTCTATGTACTAGAACTTCTCATGTGCTTTTTGAAATAATCGACGAAGACTTTTACGTTTTAAGATATCATCACAGTATGAGCTTTATCTAAATTCATTTTTCTGATTTTTTTTCCATATGTGCTGTTTAATTGCTTCTTCAGAGCCATTGTTGCTTCTCCAAATGTCAACCAGGGTTGCATGGCCAAACACGAACACAGCTGCAATAAAGCCGATTTTTATCGAAAAGTCGCACGTTGTAGCAAGAGGTGCTAGTTACTCATTAATCTGCACACTTTCGTTAATAACTTTGCATTTAAAACTCTGTGCCAGCGTTGTGCACATGCACAACTAATATTCCACGAAACACAGCTACACTTGTTAGGGTCAAGCTTAAATTACACATTAACAACACACGGCACAATTGGACAAAAGCACACAACAATGACAAACGAGTTATCAAATCAGTAATTGTATGATACCTGAACTAACCTTTTTCCATTTTTACAGTCTTTATTTTGCTTCTAACTTTTTAAGCAGTACGCACTCAAAATTGTAAAATATTTGCATGCCAGTTTCAGCAGAAAGCACTTGGCACACAAGCAGCTGACTTCAACAGCCCGTCAACAAAGCAGTGTATGCCACTAAGTTTGAATATGTTTTTTTTTTAAGCTAATATGAGTATGGGAATATTAAAAAACTAGTTAATATTTGAAATCTGAATAAAATTTTTTTTTGGGGTTTATGCCAAACAAAAGGCGAGAAAAACCACTGTGCGGCGTCGCTAGCCTACGTATAGATGAGAGAGAATAGTACGCTCGGCGCGTAGTTCAGCTTTTTGTTCTCCCACGAGTACATGTTGTTACGTTTGTGTAAAGCTAGACCTGACCAGCCATAGCTACCACGAAGCCGAAGTCTGTCGTGTTAGTTTACGCAAACGCGAGCCGAACTTATGATTGTGTGCATCGGTGAACATTGAATTGCAAGTAAAACGGCTGTAGTCTGGGGAGAGCTATCTTGCTCACCAATACAAACACACTTTTTTGTCCTCTCCATTTGGCCGACACTGGTGTAAAGTGTTAAGCAGTAAAACGTCTGACTTCGTGACGTTTACTACGTGTTTCGCTGCTACGCACACAAGCCCAATGCTTGATTGTGTGAGTTTGGACATCACTGCTATAAAAGCAACAAAATGTTTTACAATTTTCCAACTTTCTTAGTTTTTAGGTGTTTATATAAAAAATTATATAAAATGTTCCAGCAAAGGTAGTAAAACCCGGTATTGAACATTTTGCAGATTAACTATCGAAGAATAAGAAACAAATAGCTCTTCTTGGAAACAAGATACTTACGGCTACATTTTAATCACTTTAACTGATGCGACTGATGCGAGTTATCAAATGGAATTTTTCAAGCGTTGTAATGTGGCCTGTTTAATGACTATTTTATTGCTGTTGAAGATATTTTACCTCTGACTTTTGTTTATTTCATAACAACTGGATATTTTTTTAACAATTAAAAAGAAAAACATTCAATTTGGAGCACTTTTTTATTCCCTTGAGGGTATATTAAAATTGTCCAGATGCTTGTAACGCATAGAAGGAAGCATCTCCGACCACACAAAGTATATATATTCTTGATCGGCATGACGAGCTGAGTTAATATAGACATGTCCTTCTGTCCGTCTGTTTCTATGATATCTCTTCCGTCAGTTTAAAAGCTATATTAGCCAAACGAGCTTATACAGTCCATGTGTCAACGTCGCTGCCGCAGAGCAATTTCGTATGCTCAGAAGATAGGGACGCACCGAACTCTGGTCTAAGCCGGAGCTCCGAACATACTCGCCAATTCACACCAATTGCTTGCCGCAGTAATGTGTCACTGTGTGTTAGAGATAGACACAGTCACATTTTCGAGTTCCCTTCTTGGAGAACCCTGGTCTAAACCATAGTTAAGAATGTAAGCAGTTGGTACTTTGCCGCTCAGCGAACAACAAGGGCCGTTGTTGAGTGGACAAGACATTCGCTTAAAAAACGTCGAAGTCGTGGGTCAAGTCCCCGTAGGAGCATAGTTTTGTGTTTTTATTTAATGTTTTGTATACCCTGTTCCCATTAAAAATGGGAAAAAGGGGATCATAAAGTTGTGCAAATGTATGTAACAGCCAGAAGGAAGCATCTCCGACCCTATAAGGTATATATCATTAACATCTCCCATGAAAAACGAAACTGTGAGAGCGAGTTCAACGCTATTCTCTAAAAAGTTTGCTTGTCCTCTCCTCTCCAATACTGAGAACGAAAGAGTTGACACCGAATTTGGCTCGATTTCAAGAGCGAAATTCTTGAAAATTCTAGAACGAATAGATTTTTTTTCGTTCTCAAATTATTCGTTCTACTTTTTTCTTAGTGTAAGTACGAGAGATTTCAGCTTTATACTTTATAAATATTTATTCGTTTTCCAAAACTATTTTCATCAATTTGAAATTAATGAAAAATTAATCTAAAGAGCTTTAAGATCATTCAGGTCAGGAAAGAATCCTAGATTGGCTATGGAAATTGACTGAGCTGAAACTATTCTGTCTTTGATTTCGCCAATAGCACTTCTGACCTACTCTATATAAATATATAGAAATCAAGGCCGCCTTTATCTATATGCGATTGCACTTCTAATTGATAACAACCTGCTTTTTCAATACATTTTTGCAGCCCGAAAATTTGCTTCTAGTTTTGCTGCTTTTAATGGACGAAACACAACAATTGTGTGTTAAGGATTTTATTTATTTGCGTACTTTTTTTTTTGTTTCTTTTGACCTGATTTGGTTTATGGAGAGGTTTATTTTCTCCTTTTTTTTTGTCTGCCACGCCCACACAATTGTGTTTGTAAATCAAGCGAGAAGAGACAATTTTATCGGTTGGGTTGAACTGCCGCTGACTGATGATGACATTTGCCAGCTGCTCGAGGTCCCACAGAGATGAATTTTATTTTTGTGGAGTTTGAACCATTTATTATGGTTAATATCTGCATTCGTGTCATTGACACATTTATGGTGTATTTTGGGTTTGTTTTTTCCAAAAGCAAAAAACAAACAAAAAATAAAAAACAATTAACACATTTGTCTTGCAAGTTGGCATAATTAACGCTTGCTGATTGATTTTTTTTTTTGCTTTTATTGAAAAACTCCCACTTAATCGCGGCGCCTGGCAGACAACTTTGGCGACAACTCAACCAAGGGCAAAAGGGAAGCTACAGTAAAGTTGCGTCCGGCAGACAGTCATGCAATTTATCAGCAAGCTTTCCAATTAGTCAGCGTTAAAGTTGAACCAACGCACTCGCTCCTCTACTCCAGGGCAATTAAGTTGGCAAGTGGACACCGAAGGTAAATCAGTAAGTTTAAAAAGGGAAGAAAACTGCAATCAGGGTAAGTTTATTGAAGGGGTTTGTACCAGTTATTTCGCCTGTCAGGCAAATTATGTTAATTAACTCTTCTGGGGGCAAGTGAGAGGTTAAATTATGAAAAACTTGCAGCAAAATGAGGGGGTACAATATTTCAGCTTCAGTGACTTCAAAAAAAGTTCATAAAATAATTTTGTTCAATACTTTTTTTTACTCTTTACTAAAAAAAGAATCACTTATTAAGAACAAAAAAATTCCATTTGAATAAAATTCTCATTTTCAAAGCTCAATTTTTGTTGTCAACACTTAAGCTGCTTGCGAAAACAAAATTGTCTAATTGAAAAATGTGAAAACAAACTGATAAAATATGAATGAAAAGTCAGTCCCAAAAGGCTTAAGAAGAACATGTCGCTTTGATGTGACAAAACAGATAAATGGGAACAGCTTCAATATGAATAAATAAATAAATTATAAATAAATTTGTTAAGCACCAACCAAAAAAACCACATACAGACAGTTTGATGTGTTGTCTGTCAGAAACAAAAACCGAAAAACCTTCTTCTGCCCTCAAAAGGAGACAAACAACGCTCATACTGACAGTTGCTGACAGTCCCCCCCAGCACAGTCACAGTCACAGGCACAGGCAAAAGGCTGACAAATGATTTTCCGCTGCACAGGTTTTCCGTTTTTCACTTCTGAGACTGGCAAAAAAAAAAGGAAGAAGAAGAAAAACTATAATTTAATTATGAGCCCAGGCAAGACGCATGAGGATGTATACCCAACCCAAGGGAGGAACAGAGTTTGTTCCATGTTCTTTGCTCTCTTACATCAAACGGCAGCTCAAAGTTGTCTACTTAAGCTGAACATTTTTTAAAGCTTTAGCAAAAGGATTCTCAGAAATTGACAGTACTAAGTTTTTTTGGCCACATTCTTCCTGATGAACTGACTTGAGTTGACTGCCAAACTGACTGACTGACTGAGTGAGTGAGTGACTGGGGACTGTCATACAAAGCGGTAAACTCCCACTACACCCAAAAAGAGGCAAATATAGACTACTACAATTTGGCGCCCACTTGAAATGGGTTTGACAGCAATGGCTGAAGCAGTTTCCACAAAGTGCTTTGATTTCTACGCACATTGTGTGCGGTGTGACCCTCCCATCCACTTTTCTGGTTAATCGAAAGCAGAACAAATAAAAAGGGAAACTTTCGAATGAAAACTTTAACTCGTTGTGCAAATAATTCTGTTAACATAATATCAACAACTTCCTGTATTTATTAAAGCGGCAGCTGGTGGTGTTGATAAGTAGCAAGTATGAGGAACTTTCTATACACTTTGAGGGTATATCAGTCCAATTCTGGTACAGAAATGTCCACGAATTTTACTTGTTAAAGCTGCATACCGCCTTGAAACAAATTGTGTCTCCGTTATGATTTAGGTTCAAAATGTGTAAGTAAATAATTAAATTAGTCCACCGCTAAAGCCTTATTTACGAAAAGCTGCTGGGTTTGTTGTTGCCGCTTTGCCTTTCGATTTGTTTGTTTTTGTCTCAATCAGGCATACTCGGGGGTGCCACAGATACCTCTACCAAACAAATTCCAACCGAATTCCAATTCTTGAATTAATTTTGTTTGCTTTCTCACCCGTGATTTGGTAAGATATTGAGCTAAAATTTACCAATTAAATAATTTTGTTTAATTAAAATTATTATAAAATCTCATCTCATGTCATATTTTGATAATCATTTTGCATTTCAATATTATTCATTCAGTCCACCAAACACTGTCAAACCTACCAATTCGTTTAAGCAAACCAACCACATTCAGGATGAGCCAAAAAAATGTTTCCATTTAAGGAACCCTGCTGGATTGTGTATTTCAATCAAAGGCCTCAAATGATTTTTAAATTTTACTATTATTTTGGTGAAAAAATGTTTTAAAATATACTATTTTAATCAGGGACCGAACCAATCACTTCTTTTTATATAAAAATCAGAACATAATAATTATTTACGAATTTTTGCTTTTATTCTCATAAAGTATTTATTATTAAATATTGTAGTTTTTTTCTTCGCCCATAATCATTTTGAATGATTTTTTTCAAATAAATCTAAAATACTTTTTAGTCGATTTTTAAATGTAAAAATCATTGATGATGTTTTTTCCCGAGTTTTATTTTTATTAATCAAGCATGATTATTATTCTCGATTTTTTCGGTTTCTAATCAAATCAAAATAGAGATTTTTTTGTTTGAAAATCAGGGAAACAAATCCCTATAAGAATTTTTTTGGACATTTGGAATTTTCCATTGCTATACAACGCAGGTAATGAAAAATTTTCATTTACCAAAGGGCCTCGATATTAGAGAACCGAACCTAGCTGCCTACTTTATCTTGCCAACAATAGCTTAGATGTTAAGGCGTATGACTGAAAGGCAACAAGAAGAGAACTAGGTTCAAGTCCCCAGTTGGGGGCATGTACATTTTTTTTTTTTTTTGTGAACCAGAATTATAGAACTATTGCAGTTACAGAACACTTATTTCTAAATTATTTCAAATTCAAATGGGTTCCCTCCTCTCTTTCGTTAAGAGCGAAGGTTTTGTTGCCGGAGCGTACAGCCCGTCACGCAAAGCACCTGGCGTTGCTTTAGATCAATTTTTGCAGTTTCTTTGTTGCTCCATCGCTAGGATAAGTTCCAAACTTTCGCCTTTTGCAACCCTCCTAAAACCCAGCCTTAATTTTGCTTTTTACTTAAATAATATATTTATATTTGTAGAATATTTATTCATGTGTTTAATTTTACAAAAAAAAATGTACTCAAGTGATTTGGCCGATAAGTTGCATCGCAAGTCTGAAAAAACTAGTTTATGTTGCAGGAACACTGTGTATAACTTTTGCCAGTTGGTAAAGATATGGCATGTTAAATTGGTTTTCGGTCCAATACTTCATGATATCTGTACTTGAACTAATTGGTGTGTTTATATTCCTCAATTTCATCATAGGCTTTTTATAAATCGTCGCTTTCGTTGTTGACTTCAAAATTTTGAGCTACTTCGATTCAACCAAAAAATTTTCTAGTAATGCGTCTTCATAATTCGGATTAACATTTTCACAATCTGAAGGAACTTTCTGTGATGAAAATATATAAATATGTGTTCCTGCAACACAAGTTAGCGTGGAACGGGCGTTTTCCGCCCTTAAACTAATTTCTAAAATGAAAACAAACGTTTTAGTTTAAATTTTAGGGCAGTTTTTCTAAAAAACTTAGATGGCTTTTGCTGTTAAGTCGCTTTGGAATTCCCAAGCGGATATGGCAGCGCTGACATGAGAAGGCATCTACTGTCTGGCAATAGGGAGGCACATCCCGCTGAAGATTGAACAGGGGGTTCATCGTTTTAACTTACTTCACAGGGACTTGAACTCGGGACCTCGAAGACTGAACACACGGACGACGGCGTCTTAGACCACTCGACTATCAGCCCTAAATATAAACGGTTAAATGGGAGTTGTAGACCGAGCAAATGAAAGGTGTGCCTTGAAAATTCCAAAATATTGGGAAATTTCTATATTGTTCATTATTTTCAGCTTTTTATGAAGATTTTATGGACGGCGGCTAGAGTACACGGGTAAATAAAGATGTGGAACAAATGGTCAAAAAAATTGCGAAATTTCAAAAATTCTCATTTGAATTTAGACAATCATAAAGAAGGGTAAACCGGCGGGTAAATAGAAGGAGCAAATCAAATGGTCAAGGAAATCACAAAATTTGCAAAATTGTCAAACGACCTAAGATAACTATGAAGATTGGATAGATGACAATTGAAAACGCGTATATTAGAGGCTTCGACCAAAATCCGCGATATTTGTCAAATTTTCATTTGACTATTTAGGAAAGCGCAGCAAATTTTATAGGCGCTCGGAAACTCCAGAATTATATATTAATTCCTTCCTGTCATGTGGATGCTGAGAATATACCTCTCCCGCACAACTACATTGTGAACTTTGGGTCTAGGGATATTTCCGTCCCGCGCCCATTTCTAGTAAATATATGAGGATTGTTTATTTCACAGAAATCCCGAAATTTCAAGCAACAATATTTTTTTATAAAACTTCCACACCTTGTTGAGGCAACTTGACCTCATGGCAGCCATTCTTCAGTTAATATTCAATTCAAATTTAGATTCCCTCTTTTTCCCCACCCCCTCTTCCCACGCACCCTCCACACTTCCCCCCCTCGTCCACTGTTCCTCACTCTAAGCCCACTGTTCCCCCGTCTTCACTCTTCACCGCTCTTCACAACCTCTTCACCTCCCCATTCCCCATCTTTCCCGCCCCACCCCTTCTCCATCTCACTCCACACACCCGCAAACACACAACCCACCTGCAGCATGCACTTTCATACCCATCATACAACTATCTCAGGTATGGCGCTCAGCCAACATTTTTAACTAGGCGCTTTTGCTTAGAGCGCGTGAGAGAGTAAACGACACACATTCACTCAAATGAGGTATGCGTGTAGAACAAAAAACCCATGCAGAAACAACAATAACAAAAATGTCTTGAGAACATTTGAGAGCGTAACTCTTAACTCTTGGTTTCAAAATAGGAAAATAGAGTGTTATATCCCAGACAGACAACGTTGTCTTCCTGTATTTCAAAACAGGTTGATTCCAATTCTTTTAGCCATTTTTGAATCAAACATGATTTTGTATCGCTTATTTTCGGCATTTTAATTAATATAAAGTTGAATTGAGGAAGTTGATTTTCAAAGTGAAACGGACTTGCAAAGAAATCAGAAAATGGTAAGCACAGAATCACAAAAAGAACACATTAACCCTGGCCTATTAGGATTATAATGTATCTGAAATATGCCATTTCATAAAAAATAGGTTTTTTACATATTTTACATATTTTGAAAATTTTGCATATTTTTTTAAGGAAATATGCAATTTATGCAAAATGGTTTTTAGCGGACTTAGATCGTTTTTCAATAAAATTAAGATGTGTGCAATTAGAACTTAAGTCGGACATGCGGTTCAAAATATGCAAATATGTAAAATACGATGTCTATCTATAACTAACAGTTACTAAATTTGTTATTTGACAGTAACGATTACCAAATAACAGTTATTGAAATTCTCGACCATCCCTAGCTCAGAGACAGGAAAATATCTAAATTCACAGTACCAGCCCACACACCAAGGTTCCGGTTCATAGCTTTAAATTAAAGCTTACAATTCAGAAGAATTGTATCCGGGCAATCAATGTTCATCTACTGATGAAAAAGAAATGGAAAAATTTGCCAAGAAGCTAGAAAACAATGAAAAATTGACAAATATTAAATCGGTGAGCTTTATTGCTGCATTTCACGGAATTTAAAAATTTCTTAGAAATTCAAGTGTTTCAAAGTTTTGGGAAAACATTCTTTGTAAAGAACTTAAAAATGTTGCAATTGCTGTATTAGTTGTTCCTCGAACACAAGTATCAGTCGAGTGCGCAAATTCGACTCTTAATTTATTTTATTTATATTGACTCTGAAAAGCTTAATGGAAAATATACGTTATGATTAACTTAACTCAAAGAACATGAACACTTAGTAACGATATCTCATACAAAAAATGTTGAATTACGTATTAGTTTTCCATGATACGGGGGAAAGCAAAGATGATGGTTAACGCGGATTCTCTTTTTAGAAAGTGTATCGCTACTTATCGTCTCGTTTTGCCAACAAGTGCTTGAGCACAATTTCTGGCTGGTTCCATCAGCAAGAAACGCCATACAAAATTGTTTGAATGAGATATCGCCTCTAGGAATTTATGTTCTTTGGTTAAACTAAATTCTAAGCCACACATAACTAAACTCTAAGCTTCTAAATATAAATAAAATGTTTATGTTTGTTCAGACTTTCAAATCCATTTTGGTTCGAAGTCTGGTCCGCACTTACAAACGGAATTTCAAGTTCATTACTTAAATAACTTCTGAAAGATGTCTTTAAACCGTCATTAACTGCGATCGAACCGGTTTACATACTTGGGGACAAGATCATACAACATTTGTCGCGACTTTTTGTATCGCTTACTTTTGTGTTTCTTGTTTCCTTGAATCCCTGTTTTTATCAGACTTATTATTATTTATTAAACTTCTTCCTAATGCTAAAGTTAACATAGTTACTTAAAATATTAGCATTTGTCACAAAACCACTTTCAGTTCTGTTTCTGTTTCTTTTTTTTTCGATTGATTTTTGCTTAAGTCGTTCGCCACTTTTGTGCGTATATGTATGTGCGCCTCAGTCCACCTTAACTCGCATTTATCTATGCCTGTCGCTCTAAAAAAAGTCTTCTGCAATTAGGGAAATCTATTGTCAGAACTCACTATGTAGCCTAATAAGTTTTGCGGTTCCGGCAAGTGAAGCGATTTAAATTGAATAAAAAAACTGGTAAAAAACCAAACTGGTGCCGATTTGCTGGTATCGTACCACATCAGAGTTCTTTCTTCTTTTAAGTATATATTATATACACTTACAATCCCAACTAAATATAATGCCTGTTAATTTGATACAATGATTGCCATATAAACTGTATTTGATGAACAAAACAAAAAAACTGATTTAGAAACCAAGTTAATTTGATTTGGCGTTAGGCAAATGGTGCACTTAATCCACTATACCCCATAGAACAGAAAGAATGCTTAACAGCATTTCCATGTGAATTGAAAGGATTATCGCTGTGGGGCCCATAGCGATGCCCCAAATACTTTTGGGTTTGTGGTAAAGCGACGCAGTTGTCATGACAGCTTCACCATTTTTTGTAGTGGAAGGAGGCTGTCAAGTCAGCATTTCCCACTTGCCTCATTCCCTCCTAAACACGCACTTCCCTTGGCAGACAGACAGATAGATAGCTGGGCACTCATCGCTTTAATGCCAGGCAGCTAACTTGAATTTTCGTGTTGCTTGGCAGTCAAATGGTGAGGGGACACCAAAATGGCTGCCAAACGACTTCCGGCCTGTCCTTTTCATTCACGTTTCTTTTTTCTTTCATTTTTCTTTTTTTTTTTGGGTCACGTGCAAAAAATTTGCCACACAAAAGTCAACAGTCAAGTTCTGCTGAATTTTGCATAATCAGATTACTTGTTTGCGCTCTGATTGGATCCAAGAGCTGGGGATCTGTTAAGTGTGTATATCGATGCAATTGAAAAGTAATTGAACGTTTTCAAATGCTTATTGAATGTCATTTGAATTGCTGGGCATATCTTATGCATCAAACTTAACTACAGGCATGCTGCCAAATATCTCATGCTGGGCACGTCTGTGGAAGGGGATGGACAAAAATTATTGATTTGGTTTTAGGAAAGGTGGCTTAGGATTCCATAATTGAGAGTTATGGCACACCCTGGGAATGAAGGTAAGTACAACGTCACTTATAATGTGACACAAATTGAAGGATGAGCAAGAATGTCACAGAAATTTTGATTTTGATATGTAAGCAAATCCATCAACATTATTTTGAGAAATTTCAGACTTGAGAAATATAAATAGTGACCCTCGTGACCCATTCCCTTTCTATTTATATGACAAGACATGTTTTGTCACATCAACAGGGGCCATCATTTTCATAACAATGCGCCATTAAGTGAACAGCTCAGAACGACAATTTCTTGTTAATAATGTTAGGTTGTGGAGCCAACTGCCAACAAACATAAAACAACATATTAATAGTGCAACGCAATTTAGGGCCTCCAATGGGCCTGGTTGGTATTTACAAAAAATTTTCTTGTGCCATAAGTATGTTTGACTGGGTGATGATAACATAGAAAAGTTTAGTAGCTTTTAGTTTTATGACCTAGTCTTTTGGTCATTTGCCAAGTGTGTTACTCCAAGGACTTGTTCTGATGCACTTAAAGATAAGTTACATCTTGGGTAAATATGTTGGTGAAATGTTTACTTTAAAGGGGTAGCAAATACCCGCTTGGTTGTAGCACCTAGATTTAGTACAAAGAATAAGTTTAATCTGTTATTTGTGATTTGAATTTTTTAAAATTTTTGTATTTTCAAACTATTATATACATAGTACGTAAAACAATTATTACCATAGGAAAATGTATACATATTTTGGGTCCTTTTGGGAGACCCAATGATTTCAACAAAACATTAGTTTCAGGCTGGTAATATTTTTTATCGTACTTTATCGCTCTATATGTAAAAGAGTTTGTTCTGAATGATTGTTTGATTAGCAATCTACGCACGGCCTGAATGGTAAGAGATTGAAGTTTGAAATTTGGAAAGTTCTTTTAATTTGTAGTGAAAGTGACTGCTGATCTGCAATTACAACATCTAAATTCAGACGTTAAGTACACAGAGAAAACAAAATTAGCTGCACGGCGCGTGTAGAAACGTGAAAGCTAAACGAAACGTATTGCGCCCTGCTTAATTGCCCACGCAAAATGTAGAATTCAAAACTACGTGTAGGATTTCAATATCTAAACGTCGCGTGTAGAAAAGCTACATGCTGCGTGGGCAAATGCAAAATCTACACGACATAAGAAAATCAGCTTATTTCCAAATAACTTCTACATTTTTCATGCAGCAATCTGAACACCACACGAACGTGTAGGTTTTCTACACGCGGCGTGTGGATATTGAAATCCTACATGCGTGTGTAAATTCTATACGAAAAATGTAGCTCTATAAATCAGTACTGAATTCTTACATTTTTCGTTTAGAAAACTGATCTCCATAAATTTTAAAATGCTAAATGCTACATGTTGAAAATCTACACAAAACGTGTGTAAATTCTCAGTCCCGTATATAAATGCTCAGAGCACTGAACTCGAACTTAAGAATTACAAGCAAGCGAAAATTGGTGTATGTTTTCAATAAAAGTCCATCTTACTCAATACAAGTAACACATTAGATTCCTTGTCTCAGAGGCGCTGCGTAGCTCAGCCGTCTAAGGCGTCGTTCCAACCGTGTATTTCAGTCCAAGGAAAGATGTTAAAGTTTACTCTGAGTCCCTGGTTTAACCAAGAAATTAAATGTGCAATATCTGAACGCAATATAAGGATTTGCGAAAACATGAAGTACTAAAGATACAAATTAACAAAAATGTGCACTATCAAGAAATATTTAACAATGTGCTACATGCTAATCGTAAATATAGTGAGATCCGTCGATTAGGAATAGTCACGCAAGTGTCACCTAAGCTTATCAATGTCAACATAAATGACCTAATCAAAAAATTTACCCAAATCCAAGTACCTGAAGTAACGGAAAACGCGTACCTGAATCATTCTTTATATAACAGTTGTGATATTAGCTTTAGTTTAGCATATTTTAATGTCTGTGACTTTCAAAAGTCGGTCCTAAGAGTCAAGTCATACGCTATGGGTCTGGACAATATATGTGGGATTTGTGTAATAAGATAACTTAAGTAGTTAAAGTAAATGTGTTTGTTTGTAGCTTTAATATAGTTTTAATATAAGGAAAAGGTCACACATGGCAACAAAATTAGTGGTGATTCTAGATGATTTTCGTGTGCTAAACCCGAATCTGTTTTCAAAGACGGACAGACAGACGGATAGACAGACGGACGGAAAAAGCTCAATCGACTAAGCTCGTCATGCTGATCAAGAATATTTATACATTACGTGGTCGGAGATGATTCCTTCCAAGCGTTGCAAACTCCAGAGCAAAATTATAATACACTTTTCAAGTGTATAAAAATAACTTATTTGACTCCTTTAAAACGCATTTTGTGGATAACGTGACTTTCTTTGATATAATCGGAAAGAAATACTCATTAACTTTAAAATAAACTATCCCAAGCAATTCTACGATTTTTTCCAATGAAGATGTAACATTTTTAGTAATTGTATCCGAGTTCACAAAAACCCAACATATTGTTGCTGCCCCAAAGTATGCAATGAGTTTTGTTGAAAATTTTCACTGAAATTATATACAAATTACTAGCAGGTTGTACTGTTTCTGCAAGGCAAACTTTTGTGCAGTAGACAGTTTTGTTATTTTATTATGGTCGAGACTATGGGCCGGTTTCTCTTCTTCCAGATAGCTGCTATGTATCAGATAATCGAACAAATAGTGAAAATTCGATTTCATCGCCTACTAATTGCATCATAAGCTATATGCCACTTTGGCCACTATGTGTTAGATAGGCATTTGACTTTCTGCCATTCACTGGAAATTGACATATTATATATGGGATGGGTTTTGAATTTGTGCTAAGCAATACAAATTATAAAATGAATTTGAACCGGGCTATTTACCTTCACTCACTGGCAGATTCTGGCGAAGACATTGTGACAATTTATAGAGGGAGAGAGTATACAACCCAAGGCCGAACTTTTTTGAGGATATGGAAGATTCCGTATTCATAAAAAGATTCTGGCTTTCAAAGTCTACATGTCTGCTTCTTTTAACAAAAATTGGTAGCCATCTCGTGCCAATCACTAATTGGTTTGTACCATCAACAACAACCATCAACAAACTTAACATAATCCATATTTTTAGGAAATTTTACTTGTCTCCAATGAAGAAGCTGCTCTTAGCATTGAGATTTTATGCTTGTTTCCTAATTATTGTTGGGGACTTTTGTGGACTGAGCATAGATATAGCATGTCGGGTAGTGCAAGAATTTTTCTATGACATTGCATCATTATACAGCAGTTACATTAAGTTTGGGGACCCCAATGAACTTATTCGAGACTTTTATAAAATTGCTAAATTCCAGAAGGTTATGGTAGCTATTGATTGCACCCATGTACGGATTCAATCGCCAGGCGGTGACAATGCAGTATCTAGCTCAAAGTTATTTTTGCAAGATGTGCTTGCAAGATTGCCTGATTCATCCCATGACAACCTGAGCAGTGCGCTGAATTCCGGTATTGCTAGCGTAAGTGGATGCCAGTTTTGCCCTTGCTTGCTTCTTTTGTTTCCAAGAGACCGCATCTGACTTCTTGTTATCCTCAACTAGAGCTACTAGTTCCCATTCCCCCTCATCAGTAAAATTCTTAGCACTTTGCCTTATTGCTGTGTTTTCCATAATTTTTAGATGACAGAAAAACTTTTAACCAACATAAACTGAGACAGCATATTAGCTGTTTGACAGTGCTGCCAGATTTCCACTGGAAGTGATACCACTTTATTAGAGAATTTATCATTCGTAGATAAGTTTATACATAGGTTTTGTAATCGAATTAGGTTTTGTGGGACTTTATCTGTTGTATAGCGTTACTTGGCAAATAGCTATTTCTCACTTATTTAGAAGATGAGAAATCGGCAAAATGTATTCAAAATGGTATATCTTCTCTGGGATAGTTTATTTTAAAGTTAAGAAATGGTAATTTACGATAATATCAAAAAGAATCAAAACAAAAGTATAGGTTTCCCACAAAGCGCGTCTGAAGAGGGTCCAACGAGGCAACTTTAGGCTCAAACTACTAATAATCTCGAAGTGATGGACCATTTCTGAAAACAGATTCGGGTTCAGCAGACGACAATCGTCTAGAATCACCACCAAACCTTCAATGTACTGGACTTTGCTGCCTAGTGTTATTTTAATAAATTGAATGTCTCTGATTAATTTAAGCTTTAGTTGTAATTGTTTCTTCTTCGTCTGAACTATTTGAATAGTTGTGGTATAGTATTATGGTATACGGCTGTCAAAAAAGTCTTGCGGTATTTTTTATTGAATTTTCAATTGTTCATAAAATTGGTTATAATAATGCGATTTAAGTCAAATATGCGCCGTTTTGTTCGATGACGAGTTCCCAACGAGATGCCAACTTCATAATGCCCCTCTTATAGAAGCTCGCTTCCCTATTGGCAAAAAACTCGGAGAGCCAATTTTCATAGGACTCTCTTGTGGCCAACTTCCGACTACCAAGCTCGTTCGCCATGGACAGAAATAGGTGATAATCACTTGGTGCGAGATCCGGACTATACGGTGGATGCAAAAGAACCTCCCATCCGAGCTCCCGGAGCTTCTGGCGCGTCACCAAAGATGTATCGCCAGTCACCATCCGCTTCAAGAACGGGTCGATTTTGTTGCGATTCAGAAGCGATTCGCATGCATCCATACGGGCAAAAATGTTTTTTTGCGTCAAGTCGTGTGGCACCCATACATCGAGCTTCTTTTTGAATCCAAGCTTCTTCAAATGGTTTATAACGGTTTGATGACTCATGCCCAGCTCTTGGCCGATGCTACGGCTGCTACTATGCCGGTCTCTTTCGATCAATTCAGCGATTTTATCGCAATTTTCGACGACAGGCCTTCCGGACCGTGGCGCATCTTCGATCACCTCTGCACCAGAACGAAAACGTTGAAACCATCGTTGTGCGGTGGAAATGGAAGCTGTATTGGGTCCATAAACTGCACAAATTTTATTGGCAGCATGAGATACATTTTTGCCTTTATCGTAGTAGTACTGTAAAATATGCCGTATTTTCTCTTTATTTTGCTCCATGTTTGCGACGCTATAACTCACGAACGACTAAAAACAAACAACAATAAATCAAACACGCGTTAGCGCGTGAAAAGAGCTTTCCAAAAAGCTCTAGCGTGAACCGATGCGACGAATACAACTAGAACTACGCGCTTGCAAAGACAAGCTTGCGGAAATACCGCAAGACTTTTTTGACAACCTTATATATTATAGTCAGGCTTGACCGACTTTCTCACTTGTTTTTTTTTTACAAATAATATCGATAGGAAATAATTTGTGATTTAATTTTCCGAAAATGGAAAATTGGGAATAAAATTCACGGAACATTTTTTATGGTAAAAACTATATGGCAGAAGCAGTCATTTCCGAGCATATAAAGTATATTTATTCGTAAATTTAAAACTTACATTTACATTCGCAAAATCTATAATCTCTGAAATTTTCATAAAGTTCGAATAATAAATAGCCGAGCTAAAAAATGCTGCCTACTTTTTGGCTTTCCCCCCTCAGGAACACAGGAAGGCTATTACCCAGCAAGCATATTATGGCATATCTGACCACACTCGAGTCTTTTTCGAGTCCCCAGTCTGATTAAAATAGTCATAAATGCGCTCGATTTCTAATCATAAATGATACTTTTGTCGGGAGAAAATTGTACCCTAGCCGCGACTCTTCATGAAAAGTAGTTTTAAACCCGTTTTTCTGATAAGTTTCGACTCATTTTCGAGTCATTTGCGATTCTTTTTAGAGTTGATTTTTAATGAATCACATTTTGAGCAAATGCATGAGTCATTTTCGAGTCTTCCTTAGATCGCACATGTAACTTATCTCTTTTTAATCATCAAATGGGCTCGAAAAAGACTCACCAAGGTGAGGAATCACTTAATGATCATTCAAATGCTGGGTGGGTAAACATTTCTTCCCATGAGTAACGGGTATATCGAAGTCGGTTAGAGCCCGACTTTAACTTATGCTTTTGTTATACTCTGTTAAGTTTGTGCAAAAGTCTTTAACAGGGAGAAGGTATCATTTCCAACCCTATAAAGTATATATATTCTTGATCAGCATCAACACCCGAGTCGATATAGCCATGTCTGTCTGTCTGTCCTTCTGAGCGCATGAACAAACAGATCTCAGAGATGGTAAGAGATAGAGGTTTGACATGTATGGGACATATATTTCATATACTTGCAGGCAAGTCAAGTTTATTTTCAATTTTTCCCACGACCCCTCCCGCCCCCCAAATTTGGAACAAACGTCGTGTCACTCACAGTTTTGTAGATAGATGGTTGGAATCCTCTACGCTTATTTAATAATCAGTATTATTTATCGATTTGCTGAAGAAATGATAAAGATCGGATGAACGATAGTTGAGTTATAAAGAAAAAAAACAATTATGATGGGAAGCACTGCACACCCTTTATGGCTTCTTTGCCACTTTGTGTGGCTTCTAACTGATATTAATCAAAATTAATTTAAAAAAAAAACAAATTTCTTTTAGATTCTCCATTGTTTTTCATTGTTATAAAAAATTTCGCCAAAATAAAAGAAGCCATATAAGTTAATCAACATTTCAGCGAATTACAGCGGACATAAAGCAGACAATAGACGAAATACAAGCACAATGCAAATTGAAATGCAAACATAAATTTCTTCTAATAAATCCCATATGAGCTTGTCCGACAACATATACAAAACACAAACAAACATAAATCTAACAATGAAGCAGTTGAAAAATGCCAAAAGTGCCGAAAGCAGATTCCTAAACGTTCGTTTTATGAGCACTCAAAACGGATTTAAACATATTTTCACATATGAACATATGTACACATTAAAAGGCGGCTAAAATAAATGTGAATGGTGGGTAGTAAATCAGTTCAGTTAAAGATTTATTGACAGTACACAAAATTTGGCATAAAAACTAAATAAATATGTTTGCCAATAAGTAAGCATAAATATTGTTTCGCCCAGCAGGAAGGATGTATACAATATTCATTCATAAAAACAGTTGCCAATTGGAATCCACAGTAAAATCAATCAAAAGCAGGCAAATACATTGCAAAGACAATAATAAACAGAGCGAGAGAAAGAGAGTGAAATTTCCATACTCTCTGGTGCAGCTTCTGCAAGTCTCAACAAGTTCCCACTTACAACCAGCTGTTGACTGTGGATGTTAAGTGGAAGCTGTTCTTAACCCACACCAGTTGCTTCTTTAAATTGTTTATCCAATCAAAATCAGCTGATGTACGCTGCTTACATCGCTGTCGACGCTGACGTCGCCCCATGTTGGCAACACTTTCGACAGGCGCCCAGGAAAAGCCAAGCAACGAGCAGCAAACATAGCTAACAAAAAAAAAACACACACACACACACACACAACGGGGAAGCTTCGTTTAGTAGCAGCTGGCCATTTTCCATACAATTTTCAGTTGGTTTTCTATTGCGGCGCCGCACGCACGTGTCTCGGATACCAGTCAAGAAATATAGGAATTCAAATTTCCTCGCGTTGCCTTCGGTGATTTCCCTATTTATTGGGTGATGAGTGGCAAACAAAAAGTGCACTTTTCGCGAAAATGATAAATGAGCTGGAAGTAGAGAAGTTTGGTTTTTAATTAAATTTTGGTTTTTTAGTACTTCTGGTAAGTTGTCCTGCCTTGCCTTAGATCTAACCATTTTATTTATTTCGTGTGTGTGTGTGTGTCTCTGAGAGAAAGGATTATCTGATTAGCATAATGGTTGCTGCATACATTTGGGACATTTCTTCTTTTTGGGAGATTGGCTAATGTGCCGCAAGTTTTGTTTAATGTGATTGGGGTTTTTTATTGCCATTAAAATTGATATAGGTAGCTTAATTTGAAATTGAAAGTATTAGAGTTTACATAAACTGTCCAAACTAAATTCGATTAAGATTAAGATGCACATAAGATTAAAAGAAGTGCATGAATTATCCATATCTGTACAAATGTTTTATAGAACATTCTCTAATCCTCTGAGTGGGATTTTAAATTTAAAAAATATTGTGTGCTGATTCTAGATTCAATCTAAGTGATGTTTGAAATGTTTTTGATCATTTTTTGATTTTACTTTTGATGAATAAATTGTGACGCTGAAATTAAATTGTACTAGGATTTTGTGCATCGAATCTCAGGCTCGCTCACAAAAGAAACCATGCGCTTGAGAGTGAACTGAAACCGAACCTTTAATTTGCAGTTCGAACCAGTAACTTCTTATAAGCTGAACCGGAAGGAAAACAGCAAAATTAAACAGTTCTTTCATGTCATTGAAGTGTTTGATAACGGAAATAGCAATCGCATAGCACGCATTACCCTGTCAAACTGTCTCGTTATTTCTTTCAACACACAACGATATAGATTTTCAAACAACCACAATAACTTTCCGTTATTTTTGGTGCCCATCGCTGCCTTAGATAAAGATATTGATAAATTCTGGAATTTGAGTCGCAGTTCTGCTTGTTTTAACAAGCAAGGCTACAAACCGGTCTTGAGCTGGACCCCGAAGAACCGTCGCAATTCGGAATTTTGGATAAATCGAACCGAATCTCGAACTGTTAACTTTCCGAACCTGACTCCGAATCTGACTCCCGCTGCTTGAAACAATAGATTCGGTTCAAAGAATAACTTTAGCCAGTTTTTCAGAACTTATAGAGCTAACAAAATATCAGAATCGGAGCATTACACAAGGCAACCAAATTTGACTTTTTCCAGTATATTGAAGGGTCGGTGATGATTCTAGATGATTTTCATGTGCCAAACACGAATCTGTTTCAGAAATGGTCCATCACGTCGAGATTTTTAATAATTTGAGCTTAAAGATACAAAAAATGCCTTATTTGACTCTTTTTATACTCATTTTGTGGTATCTTTGATAATTTTGCCTGTCAAAAACACGCGAGAATTTTGAAAACAACCGAAAGAAATTTCCGTGACACCGCAAATTGTTGTTAGATTGGAATTTGGTTGGCAGAGATTTCAGTGACACCTCCGTATAATTTTGTTTTTGTTTTTGTTTTATACTCTGTACCAAAAGTAAGCTTGGCCCTGGCCCTCCTGGAGGTGCTGTTTGAGCCAATTTTACTTACCAAAGGTACACAGAGTATATTAAGTTTGTGCAAAAGTATGTAACAGCCAGAAGGAATCATCTGCGACACTATAAAGTATATATATTCTTGATCAGCATCAACAGCCGAGTCGATATAGCCATATCCGTCTGTCCGTCTTTCTGTCTGTCCGTCTGTATGAACGCACAGATCTCAGAGATGGTAAGAGATAGAGGTTTGACATGTATGGCGCATATATTTCTTATACTTGCAGGCAGATCAAGTTTATTTTCAATTTTTGCCACGCCAGCTCCCGTCACCTGCAATTTGGAAATAACGTCATATCTCCTACACTTTTGATGATAGATGGTTCGTACCTTCTAGAGATATCGAGTAATCAAAATTATTTATCGATTTGCTGAAGGAATGATAAAGATCGGATGAACGATATACAAGTTATGAGCAAAAAAAGGCCCGTTAACACCTCGCACCACCCCACCCATTACCACAGCTTTCCATTGAACAAAGGCAATCATAGTGAGAGAGAGAGAGAACCTTATAATATTATAGTCGGGGGCAAATGAGCTGCTACAGAGTATGTTATAGTCGGGCTTGACCGACTTTCTCAATTGTTTTGATCATACAGCCACACTCCCGTTTTCACTTTAGTCCAAAATTAGTGCAAAAACTGGTTTAAAATCGCAAAAGATTTGCGTACATTCAAATGGAAGCTTTCACATCTAAATTCGTTGATAAAAATAGCGAATTTCCTTCATTCGACTATTAATTGAGAGATCAAATAACTTACTTACTAAAAATTAAGGCCAAGAAATAGAGGGAACATTATGTAATGATCACAAAAGCTATGAACCAATTCTCGAACCGAAAACTTAGGTGCGACAAGTTTAGAAACCAGTCTGCGAACTAAACCTAGGACCTTGTGAAGTAATCTAAACTTGGGAGCAAACTATTTCCAGAATTTTTAGAGGTTTGCAACTTTGAGAAGTATATTTAACTAAGAGTCAAACAGTCTACCTACGAAATTGTGGCATGAGCATGTGATCAAAAATAACAAAACGTAAAACTTTTTTCAGTTTATTATATCAGAGACGAGTTATTGTTTTAAGGGTAGAAATCTAGAAGAAGATATATAGTCTAACTAAGTAAGCGATTCAGTAAATAAGTTGTCAGCTGATTGATTAATTGCTGATTAAGCTTCAAACGGGTCTAAAGAAGTAAAGGGCACATGAAAAGTAAACAAGAACTATAAAGCCTTTTCTGCAGGCAAAGCTAAAGATCAAAAAATTTATTTTATGCTCAAACTTCAATAAAAGCCATAACTCTTTTAACATTTTGGTTTATGAAATACTCTAAATATAGAGTTTTACCTAAAGCAGCACAAGAAGCCTACTCATAAACAAGGTTGCACGACTCTAAATTTAGAAGAGGGTTCGGTCCGGGGGTTCGAACACTTGGTTAAGTCTAAGGTTCGGTTAGCGGACCAGTTTCTGGAACCCCTGGCAAGGTTTTGGTTCGAACCTCGTTTCGCTTGAACAAAAAATGGCATGTAAAAATTTTAAAATAAACTTGCCTGCAAATATTTGGGTATGAAAAAAGTGAAATCTAAAAAGTGCGATTAGCTGAATCTTGAAAGAAAGAAAAGTGTCGGGAGGACCTGTTGGTCTAGAGTACACAAGACCATTCCGCAAACCACGCATTCGTTGTTGCTTTGAGCAAAAGAATAGCTGGCGCATATACGGTCCATGCGCGCCATAAGCCTACATAAAGCAACAGTAAATTCATATGCGTGCTCTCCTCTCTTTCTTTCCGAGCGAAGGTTTTTTTTGTTGCCAACGCGTACAGCACGTCACGCAAAGCATGTGGCTTCGTAGAGCAACAACAACCGTGCAGAGAAATTGTCAACTAGTAACAAAACAAAACAGTCCTAGACCTAGTTGGAATGCTAGTAGAATATAACTGGTAGCAAAATAGCTAGATTCGAGTGCGTTGGGCAACAACAAATATTAGCTTTCGAAGAAATGTTCGTTTGAAGTACAAATTTGAACTAGTTGAACAACTGAACTTTAACTAGTTGCGAACGAATTGGTGATGAGTGAGTTGACCGACGGATTTCGATGTATTGTTATACTGAGCAGCGACATAAACAGACTTAGGAACATTCAAAGGTGAACTGGCATTTAACTGGTTGAAAATGCCTGCTGCAGGGGACAATTCTCTCCCGCCTATGCCATCTGGCATTAAACTGGTTGCAAATGGCTGCTACCGGGGACAATTGTCACATGCCTATGACATGTCTGTGTAAAATGGACGACTTTAATACATTGATTTGGATAGGAAGTGCAACCAGTTGCAAGTTTTTAGAGACAGGTATATTTCTGGTTGTAAACTAGACACTTTTCCTGCAGGGAACTTTAAATGTGTTCTCTCTTCTCGTTCTCTCCAAGCGAAGGCTTTGTTGTTGGCATTGCGCATCAGACAGCAGTAGCGCACACACATACAAAAACAGAAAATTGGGCTTCTCTTTCTATTTCTTGTGGTTGTTCTTGCTTGAGATGTATTTTCTGCATTTGTGTTTGTTTTCATGAGGCCGTAAGCTCAATCTGGGCATCCCTGGTCTAGAGTTTCTACAACTTCAGGTTCTGTTCTCTTTCTAACAATCATCAGTCTGCACTCAATTAGTGGAAGATACAGCCTGAATATTGTGGCTTACTTATTGAGTGTACGAGGTCGTGTGTGTTTATCTTGATCTTTCTGTAGTCAGATCAAAGTTTTATAGTTTACTATTCAGCTTTTATTGAAAGAGGTTGCTACATGTTTCTTCCTTAAGTCGGAACTTACACGATGAAGCAAACTTCATGAAGTTTTCATAGTAGGCTTGAAAATCAAGCCGATTTGTTGAACAAAATGAAAAGAATCACACTTGTATGTCTCGAATACTGAGAAAACTTCATAAAGTTTGCTTCATCGTGTAAATCCCGTTTTAGATTCCAAAAGATATGCATCGTTTTTAAAAAAGCTCAGGGGTTGTATTGCATATTCGTTTAACAACTAATGAACGGCAGCTGCATTTCAGACTTAAAATATAGAATTGAAATTTATTTTCCTGCTTTGTACAACAAATGCTGCTGAGCTACTGCTGCCTTCTTCCAATAGCTCAGTATGCTCTGACCTGCTGCGAAAATACCAGAAAATCAACCGCCTTTACTTTGCAAAACAAGGCATAAATTTTAAACAAATTTTCAAACAAATCAAAGCTATTTAAATCCAACAAAAAAGTTGTTGATTGAATTGAAATTTTTTTTTGGCAAGCTTTACTGATTATAGCATAGTCATCAAAAAATTGTTGTGTGCTCTCTCTTCACCCTCTCAGACATCGTATTTTATGTATGTAAGCACTTACATTTTTATGATCCATGTTGCCACAAAAGTGCAATCAAACTGCCGACAGCGACGCGCCATTCTCAACTAGCAACTGGGGGGCAGTTTTCCAAATATATAACACAAAATTTATGCGTGCAATTGTCAATAAGCTTAGTGCGAACCAATAAACCATAAAAATGGCAACAAGGAAAAAAAAAAATCATTTGTACAACTGCTTAAAAGTCGTAAAAAAAGTATATTTTTAGAATATTTGCGAGCATAAAATTTGAGCGTAGGGCAAACTTTTCATTAATGTTAAAAAACACACTGGGAATTTTTTCCCATTTCTTTGCTAGAATCCTTTTTTCCCCTTTTGTTTTCCTTTTTCTTGTCTAAGGCCACACAATAAATAAAAGCCAAACAAGTACAAGTGTGTGCGAGTAACAAAAGGCCAAAAACACAATACACAAAAGGTTTGTGTGCAAAAATATTTGCACAGTCCGAAAAAAAAAGTAGCCTACGCTTCAAAGTTTTCTAATTTCCCTCAAGGAAATTGCCAGGCGAGAAATAAGAAAAAGCAAAAGTCTTGTCAATAAACATTTCAATTTATGCATAGTTTGCCCGAAAATAATAGTGAACAGCTTGAAGAAATTAAGGCCAACGCGTGATAAAATTTTGCACAGCTGCCGCCCCCCCCCGCAAAATAGCATCGAATTGTTGACACATTTACTAGCCCAATGGGGCCCATAAATTGTGGCTCGCTAATAGCTGCTTATTTGCCAGTCAAACTCATCTCGCAGAATGTCAATGTCAAATGTCAATAGCCGTTGCCATGCATTATTCCGTAGTCCATTGTGCATAAGTTAAGCTAATTAATTTCTTTCTGTATGCCAGCTGTTAGAGCAGCTGAGTTGGTAATAGTCCATTGTGGCAGCTGTGGAAGCCTCCTAAAGAGAACAATGCCACGTGCCTCTGTGTCTTGAGCAGACCGCAGTCTGGTTGCCTTGCAGTGGTTTTCTGGGTTAAGACAAACTGTGCTGACTGTTGGGTTTTGGTTTTGAGTATCATTTAAATTAATTGTTGAAGGAATTGAGCAAATTGTTACTTGACTATCATGTGTCAGGGGTAAGGGATTTAGGGAAAAGTTTGCTGGAAGTTCTTTTAAACCAATTTCATAAAGCCAATTTGGGTCATCCTCTTCCTTTTGCTGTGGTATTTTTCTTACCTATTTGTTTTAGACAGCTTGGAACACACAATTTTAAATTCTAAAGAATATTCAAAGTGATGTGTGAGGTTTTCAGTTCGTTGCAACCGTAGCAATGCTTTAAGTTCAGATGGCTAATTGGATTTGGAAAGATTTAATTTGTGATCAAGTAAAGATTGAATGCAAATTTTGCTAAGAAGCTAGAAAAGAAAAGAAAATTTGACATAGAAGCACAATTTTGCTCAGATATTTGTCAGCTGTTCGCTGTCATTTAGACTCTCTGAATTCTTTTTCGACTCTCTGAGTTATTTTTGTGACTATGTCCATCTCCCTCTAACCACCGTGTTTTCCTATGTCGACAATAATTTTGAGTAAAGTATCTTGCATGATACAATAATTACAAGGTAGCGCAACCGGAAGTGCCGAGAATTTATCGAGCCACAGGGCTGAACACACTCACAAAATCCAGGGCCACTCAGTCGTAGTTTACATTTTTTGACAGCTTTCGGTAGAAGTTTCACACTACATCAGGAAAGCGAAGGCGACCATGTCAGTTCGATACACCAAACTACAACTTTGAGTCATAAGGCTGACTGAGAATATCGAAGCTGCGCAGTGCGCTACCTTGTAGTTATTATATCATGGTATCTTGTTGTCACAATGAAGTATCTTATTGTCATAATGGAGTTAACATCATGTAACATGTGCTTCTTTGTTAAATCTTCTTTGTGATGGGCCAAAACAGCGACCTGCCTCCATTGTGTTGTTGATTGTGTCCTGTCAAAGAAAATTTAACATAGAAACACAACTTGCTGCTTCGACTACTTTTCACTCAAATATAAGTCAGCTCTTCGCTGTCATTTTGGCTCTCTGAGTTTTTTTTTGAGTATCTCCGTCTCGCTCTAACCACGGTGTTTTCCTATGTAACAATTATTTTGAGTGAAGTGTGTACATGTCACTAGGGAGTTAACATCACTCCAAATTAGAGAGGCGTTTCAAATTAAGTATCTACATTACATTTACTTTGGTCCTGTTTTTACGGTTGTATGCAAACAACTAATGACATCGCATTGAAAATTGTTAAATTTAATCTCGGTTATTCTTCCAACAAGACGATTCCGAGATCACATCAAGTACGAAAATCTAGCTTAATGTCGGAATTTCTTGATTGGATCTGTCTAAAGGATCAAAATATATTCGATATCCGATATTTCGCTCAATAATAATGTTCAATAATGATATATCGGTTTTTTATCAAAAATATCAATATATCGATAAATTGAAATTAGTTTGAACCATGTATGCAAAGTCCGAACCGCACCTGAGCAAGAAAAAAGTAGAAAAGTGTTCGGTTAAAAAAAAAATGTTCTTTTACATTTTTGTCTAGCTGCTATAAATGTTAAGTTTGCCATTTTTAAACATACGTGAGAATTGGAATAAAAGAAGCTTGCAAAGCAGAAATTGCTGCTTTGTAAATAGTGGGTCATCTGTTATTATTTTTTAAGTCTCCATAGCTGATTTGCCCAATCCTCCGATTCACGAAATACATAGATTTTCACAAGAAGAACGCTTTGAAATATTAAAAACGTATTTTCCAAGTCAGTGTTGTGTCGCGGAAAATGTGCAAATTTTGAAAAATCTAAAAATCATGCTTTGTTTTCAACAGGATGGCGCCACTTGCCATACAAGCCGATTTGCAATCGATTTCTAACGTACCAAATTACCAGTTGTTTTGGTGATGTCAATTGGCCCGCTGGATTTTATTGTGGGGCGCCGTTAAGGATTGATGCTTTGCGGAAAATCCAGGAACATTCCATTGCAACTGTTATTGGCGAGATAGGCGTCGAAATGATCGAAAATATGCTCAACAATTGAGGGACAGGATGAAGTACTGTAAGACCAGCAGAGGGACCCACATGAACTAAATAATATTTCATTCTTAAATTGGACATTTCAATGAAGTTGAAGATGAAAAGCCATCTTCAACGAAGGAGCTGGAAAATAATTTTCATTTTAAGAGAATTCAATGATTGCCTCTAAACTCTAATGATTTAAGCTATCATTGCAAAGAACTTGACAATGTTACATATGTTGTATTCGCTTTTTTTGCCACACAAGCATCAGTCGAGCGCACTTTTACTACTCATATACAAATTTTTTTTATCCAGCCATGTAGTCAGTGCTAGTGAAATTTTACTGAAAGACATACTAATTAACTTATACCAACCTAGTCAAGCCTCTAAACTTCCATATATGAATACAATTTATAAGTTTGTTTCATTTTAAGTACATGTTTTCTAAGTTAACGAAAAACAAAATTAGTCCTAAGCCCCGGTTCGGACCCGAACCTAGTTTTAGCTACTTTCTGAACCAGCTGGTTCTGGGTTCTGAACCCAGAGGTTCGCGGGCTCGAACCTCGGAGTGAACGCTTTCCGATTTTTAGAAGGTTGTTGTTGTAGCGGCTATATGTGTTATTGGGTGTGTACGTTTAGGTGGGAAGAGAGAGAGTAAAGTGCGATTGAAGTAGGAAAAGTAAAAGTTTTGTTTTAGGAAGATAGGATACTGTGTTTTAGAGGCGTTGTCGAAAGCCCGAGGTCCAGCCCCATGAAGGCAGCGCACTCCTTTGATCCTCCGTCCATAGCTGTGACGGTGTTAATGCAGTGGCAGCATTTGGGCAATTTAAAAGGTGGCGAGTGTCGTGTGGGCCTCCTTTACAGTTTGGGCATTCGTCCGCTACTTCTGGGTTGATCCTCGTGAGGTAACTGTTGAGGAAGCAGGACTAGCCCGATGAGTGTAGAGCAATGGTGGTTCTGGTGGTTCTTGGCAGCTGGTTTCTGTAATGCTGATTGTTGGTGGTCGACCTAGAAGAACAACGTTACTCTTTAGCACATCTTGCCTGCTAGTGTGAGTGTGAGGGGAGGGGAACCTTGAGTGAAGTGCGGTTAGCATGGTCCTCCACAAGGCTGCTAGCTAGAAACTGCTTGTCGAGCATGGTGCAGTGGGGTCTGAATCCAAGGATCTGTGTTTGTTCGTGGAGTTGGTTCTCGTGGATCATGGAGTGGCATCTAGTGACCGTCCTTAGGGCATCATATGCACAATGGACTCGTTGCAGGTTTCCCCACTGTGTGTCACTGATTGCTGGGGACCATGCCAGTGCAGCATAGTCGGAGAGTGTCCTACCTGTGCATTATGAGGCTATGTAGGTTATGAGAAGCGCCTCCTTGTCCATTCCCCATGATCTTCCTGAGATAGCTTTGAGCGCCCTGTTTCTCTCTCTTATCTTGCGAGCGGTGTTATCGGTGTGCTTCGCGAAGAAAAAGAGTTTGTCGAACGTCACCCCCAAAACTTTTGGGTACTTGCATGTGACGTCGAGCTGGGTGTTGACTATCTTAGTCCAAGTGGTAAAGATGGTGGCTGTGGATTTTTGGGGGGATATGGAGAGGTTTCGGCTCGCAAAGAAGGCGGTAGGAGTTAAGAGGTTTTCAGCCCTGGTTTGGACCACTGGTCAGGACAAATTGCCAGTAGGATTTGGTTTTGTTTGGCATAAACCCGGTGTTGCAATACGTTTTTTAAAAGCATCTAAGCCAAGAGTTTTGTTTTGGTAAGTTCAGAGACGAAAATGCCTATTTTTTGGTGAGTCTCAGAAATTTGTGTAGTCAAACTATGTAGTTTATGTAGTCAAACTATCCGTTGGGTTCCGATCTCTATTGACTCATATCGTCGTCTTGATCAAGAATATATTTACTCTATTGGATCAGATAGAAATTAAAAATTTCACTCTACAAGTTTATAAATAGAGAAAGGAACTAAAAGTGCAACTTAAAAAAAAAATAAATAAATAAAAGTTAAAAACAAACATTGCTTTCCGGGTTTCTGATGTGAAACATCTTTAATTTCGGTACGGAAGATGTTAGTAGTTGGAAGTGGGTGGGAAGTGCATGGGAGGTGGGTGGGAAGTGGTAGGGAAGTGGGTGGGAAGATTTTAAGATTGAGTTTAGTCAAACGAATCCAAAAAATGTCTTTTTGGCAGTACTTATACCATTGAAAGAGCTTGTGATTCTTAAATTTAGCATTCTGTTTCACATCATAGCCTCCTAAGTGTTAACGACACTCACACCTCATTTTTTTTAGCCCAGAAGAGGTTGCTTAAAATGTATTTGAGATTTTATTAAAGTCTCCTAAATATTGTCATTTGCTGAAATACATTCGATTGAAATGATTTGTGCAACAAATGAATTCCAAGTATTTTTGGCCAAATTCTTAATATTAGCTTTAGCTATGTTATTGTAAGCAAACGCTTCGCCTGCCTATAAGTCTCTCCCCCTTTTTTTATTTTACAGTCAACACAAACTTTCTCTTTGCATTTCTTGTTAACCCGGCTAACTTTTCGTATAAGTAATCTCCACACATGAAGTATACGCCTTGTTTGCCTTTAGCAACCAATGCCAACGCGACAATGCGTGAAATTATAATTCCTTGTAATAAGTTCTTTTGATTTAACTTAAATATAAGGCAGGCGACTCTAAACAAAGGCCAAAAGTTGCGCATACGCCCCCATGTGGCGCCAAGAAAATTATCAACTTTTCCATGTTTGACATGCTTTGTGTTTGATGTTTTGTGTGAAAACATTTCAGCCCACATTAAATTAAATGAATGAAATGAATCCACATAACACACATATGTCTAGCCTAGACCAAAAAATAAATTCAAATGACTTTTCAAATGGTGCACAATTTTTCACACTGACATTTTAACACTCGTTGGCCTATTAGAATATGGAGCTCAAGTGAAAGATTTATATGCATTTCTTTACGTTCTGCCGGCGGCCTGATAAAAGCACCAGCCCAACTACAGTTGAGGACACGTGACGCCTTGGGTTGTAACTATGTTGTAAGCCCATTCTTCCACCCTTAAATGGATCAATATTTCATTTTGTCATGCCAAGACCCAGTCCGGGGGCCAAGTAGTTGAAATAAATCAGTGGCCAGAGAGTTTGAGTTTGCGACTGAGCTGAGGCTGAGTAACATATGCAGGAGATGATTCTCTCGTGCATTTCTTGAATGCAAGGTCAGAGCCAGCGCATCTTGTTGATATGTGCATGAGTAAGTGCGTAGCCATATATCATATTATTTCAAAGTCAGTCTCTGCCGCTCTCGCTAGCAATTTGTATGCGAAAAATGCATGGCATAAATCCAGATAAAATATCTACAGAACTGCAACAACCAAAAACCATAAATGCTGATGATTATATTTAAATCATATTCATGATGCGTTCCACCCAGAAGACTATGAATTATGCAGGCCCGAGGAGTGTGGAAGTGTCGAGTACTGGCATTAAATTCAATTAAATGCATACCGCATGAGCAAAGATGTGAGCCAAGGATGAGGAGCAGCAACATGAGTGAATAATTACAATGCAACATTGCTGCTGTCATCTCAAGCATTAATATGAGTGGATAGATAGATAATGCTCAACTACAATTAAGGCCATTAAGGCAAATGTTGTCAGCGTTTATGGTTATTTTCTAGCACTTGAAGCAAGTGTAACAAATTCTTTGAGTTTGTGATTTATGGGACTTTTAACACCTTTTCTTAGATTATTACCAGCCAGCACGCACACACTTCGCTGATGGGGTGTCACGGTTTCAATTCAGTTCCAGTTTCAAATGTTTGATATAATTGCTAAAAATTGTTTTGTGACCTAAGGTTTAGTAAATCTGACGCGTGCATTGAACCAGTTTTGCTTTAACTTATTGAACAAAGCCCGATTGTTCCGCCTGTAATGGATGTAACCTTTCGAACAATATCCTTTTCTTCTTCGTCTTTTGCGGCAGTTTAATCTATGACTTTGCCTCCGGGAAGTGGTGTCTCTATGGTTCAAAGAGTCAAGCAAGGGCATTATTTAAAGCAAGAAGACAGGGCAGTAAATGTGTGTATGGTATTGTCTACTATAAAAAGTAAAAAATTGTAAAAAATAATAAAACGTTTCCACCCATGCTATTGAGAGAGGTAAATGTAAAGGTGTCGGAAAAATATTTATGTATAAATTTTGTTTTGTATTTGTAACAAACCGACGTCAACGTGCTTGACTTGACGCGCGGACTGTGACTTACTTTTGTAGAATCTGTGAGGCTTGAGTTTGGCAAACTTTCGGCTCGTGTTCTTGTGTGTAGCCGAACATGTATTTCCACTATTGCTTAAGTAATTGAGATCCTTTTGACGTCTAACTTATTTATATTTGTCTGCCACTAGTTGGGCAATTTAAACTAATTTGAATGAAACACGTTTGGGTTAACTTCTTATTTGTTTCAAGTGAAAATCCATTTAAGTTTTTTAGATCACAATATTTGCGATCCATTTCTTCCAAGCAATTGCCTCGCCTTGATGTGAGTTACAACAACATAGCTATGTGAGGAGGGCGCTATGAAAATTTGAAATTTTTAAAGGTGGGAATAATAGTACTTGTAAATTTCTACTGTAGCAGATACTTTCTAGTCCGGTTTTGTTTCCGAATTTATATTGTTTACCAAGCTATCTGACTTTTCCTTTCTGCAATCATGGCTGGGATTCTGATGGAAAGTCACTGTGTGCCTATCTGTCCATCTGTCTGTGCTATATGGGACATTCTTTTATAAACCGAACAGTTAAAAAACTCACCATTTTTGATTTCAATAAAAAAAATCCGAAATTAGATCTCGACATGCCCACCAAAACGTAATTTGCGGTTTTGCAAAAATTTTTTGGTAATTTTATAAACAATTTCAAAAATCGTCAAAAACGGAAAAATTGAAAAAAAGAGTGTTTTAAAAACAGGATTTCTCAGGTTTGGTTTATTGGACAGGTCTCGTGTTGATATTGCTGAATAGTATTTTAATGTATCTACTAAAATAATAATTTAATAACTTTTTAAATTATTTAATAATATTAACTAATTGTTGCTAAATTTGATATATAATTTTTTCTCAGTGTTAACCACCATGATAAAGTTTCTAACGATATACAATTTATTGCCCTAAACACAACTTAAATTACGGTTCTGTCAAAAAGATGCAGACTTTTATAGCTTAAAAGATATTAATTTTTGAAGTTATAAACAAATAAAAATATGCCCTTAAATAAAGCTTTGCCACCACGTTAGTTTCAAAGCTATGTGACTAAAGCTTGCAAATTAAGCTTTATATTTATCAAGCTTTTCAAAATGTCAACTTCAGGCAGATCAGACAGCTATATCATATAGCTGCCATACGAATGCTATGATTAATTGAATTTTATAGTGGTGTAGTGTGACCATAGTTTGCAAACTAAATTATACCACCACCAAAATCAGCATTCCTATGGCAGCTATATGATATAGACGTTCGATCCGCATGATGTTGACATTTCGCATTCGGATGCGAAATTCATCTCCAACTTTTAAAGGTCCGTAAATCCTCCGAAGAATCTTTCGCTCGAAAATGCCAATCGCCGCCTCATCCGCTGCTGTTAATGTCCATGCTTCTGCGCCGTATTGCAGGACTGGGATGATAAGCGACCTGTATAGCGATATTTTCGTTTTGCACGAGAGTGCTCTACTTTTGAAATCCCTACTGAGCAGGAAGTAGCTTCGGTTTGCTGGAGTGATTCTTCTCCGGATTTCCAGGCTGATGCTGTTTTCGCTGGTTATCATCGTTCCAAGGTAGAAAAAATCCTATACAGCCTTAAAGCTGTACTCAGCCATGGTAACAGATTCTCCACGACGCGTAGACTCACTGCGCGTGGATACTAGGTACTTCGTCTTGTCTGCGTTTACTGCTAAGCCCATCAGTTGACACTGCTTCTCTATCTCTGAGAAGGCCCTGCTTACCGCCCGTTCGTTTTTGCCGATAATGTCAATATCATCGGCTTATGCGAGTAGAATTAAATCTTTACAGAGCATTTGGGCTCTGGCGCAGTAGATTAAAAAAGTCACACGATAAGGTATCACCCTGCCTAAAACCTTTTTTTGTTATCAAATGGTTCGGAGAGGTTCCTTCCTATTTTGACGAAGCTTCTCAACGTCATCATGCAAAGTCGAACGTTCTTTGCTGGTGTACCAAAGGTAGACAGGGCTTCAAAGAACCTTGACTTTATCGCTGTGTCTAAGGAGCCTTTATAATCAACAAAAAGATGGATTCTCCAGGACTTGGCGCAGTGTGAAGCAAGTGCAGGCAAAGTACACTTAGATTCCAACCGTCGGGCACCATATTCTCAAAATTCGGCAATTTCTCGCCTTCAGCCTTGAACAATTCAGCAGCCAAGTCATCAGCACCGGCTGATTTGTTGTTCTTCAGCCTTTTTATGGCTGAACAGACTTCGTGATGGTTCGGCGGGTCAATCTCTAATATTGTCGGTTGGTGGCATCGCTACTTCTCTAAGGCCGGCATTGTGTTTGGTTGGAGAAGTAGCTTTTCCATTTGTCTAGTGCCACTTGCGGATCTGTGACCAGATTCCCGTCTTGGTTCTTGCATTGTGTGACTCCGGGCTTAAAACCTTAGGTTGCTTAACCTTATGATAAAATTTTCGAGTCTCACTCATGCCGAATAGCATCTCGACTTACTCATGCATGCGCCTTATTCGCTCAGTCTTGTTCCTATTAAAAAGGCGCTTCTCCTCTCTCCTTTTTTCTCCTGTAGGCGTCTTTCTCTGGAGTAGCGCGGTGGCACTGCTCATCAAACCAAGTTTTAATTCCTAACTCTAACTGTTTAGGGGTGTGGATTGTTGATCACAAAAAGCATTCAAATCACTTTGTGTATATAGATAGAGAAAGAAGAAGAAGATAACTCACTCCCTGGACATTTGGTCCAGCGATCATTTTAGCAGGGCCAAGAGTTCTTGTTAGGCCTTTTTTGTAAAGACACAAGGATTTTTTTGTTTGTTTAGTTGGGAAGCCGTTAACACATACATAACAAACATAACGGAGTGCCTTCTGTTTTTTAAATGTATATCTTTTAAACTATAAAAGTCTCTATCTTTTTGACAGAACCGTAATTTAAGTTGTGTTTAGCAATAAGTTGTATATCCTTAGAAGCTTTATCACGGTGGTTAACACTGAGAAAAAATTACATATAAAATTTAGCAACAATTACCTAATATTATTAAATAATTTAAAAAGTTATTAAATTATTATTTTAGTAGAGACATTAAAATACTATTCAGCAATATCAACACGAGACCTGTCCGATAAACCAAACCTGAGAAATCAAGTTTTTTTTTCCATATTTCCGTTTTTGACTATTTTTGAAATTGTTGAAAAAATTAACAAAATTTTTTTTTTGCAAACCCGCAGATTACGTTTTGTTGGGCATGTCGAGATCTAATTTCGAATTTTTTTTTATTGAAATTAAAAATGGCGAGTTTTTTAACTGTTCGGTATATAAAAAAATGACCCGTATATGGATTTTAGCGACCTGTTTTAATTTTAGTCAAAGTTTGTTTTAGCCGGCTCAAGGTCAACACGGTTAGTTATAATTCAATATAATCCTCACAAATCAACAGAGATTAATTGCAACATTTTTGGAATAGCAATGGAATGTCCGTACAGCATTGTTTCGAGAATAAGCACAATTCTCTCATCAACAGACTTCAACAATCTGCAAACTTAGTTTTTTATACAGCTTGTATTGGCGAATAAACACTTGGGGATAATGGTGTGGGGATTATGGTGTAAAATTCCAGCCCGAAATTATGATATGAGTTTTTTGAAGATTTTGCTTACCAATAGTTTTAAGTGAGTTTTTTTTTTATTTTTCCATATCCAGAAAACACATTTGCAATGCAAAATGCAAAGGAAACTATTGTCTAAATTTAAAATTCCTTATTCTAACGGCTTTGGTTGTGGATCGTTGATCACAAAATCTAATCAATCTCTATAATATCATCCATAAGTAAGGTATATAGATTTGGCTAAATGTCTACGTGAAAGTATATTTTGTTGTAATTACACTGTGAAACAATAAAAGGTTGATAGAGTCGAGACCAAAATATTCTGATTGGGTATGATGGTAGTACAAAAACCTTCGCTGTGTTTGGTCTGGATAGCTGCCGTTTTCTTTTTATTGAACTTCAAAGTTTTCAGCTTCTGATTGGAATTCGCAACTCCATATCTCGTAAACTATTTGGAATTTCGCTTTGACGTCTTAGAGGATGTCCTTGCTCTTGGCTTGGCTTACAAAATATTCTTAAGTAGCAAGTCAGAAAAGTCACATCTTTATACTCAAAATTACAAAAATGTCTTAAAATCATCATGTTTTCCCCTAATTTTGTACAGTTTTTCAACTTTGTCTTGAACTGTGAAACTGTAGGACAAAATCGTAGCTTGGACTTAAATAAACAAACGATTGAAACTTATCAACTTCATGCGATTGGCCCTTCGTATAGTTACAGACCCTTAAGCATGTAGAATTGGAACCAAAACTCGAAAAATGGCAATTTTTGGTACCAATTGGCTGACACAGTCAAAAATTTCGATTGTTTTGTATTAAATCAAGAAAATAGTAGTAATTACTTATCCAAATTTAAAACGAGTTTCAAGATGAAGTTGAAAAACTGTAGAAAAGTGGTAAAAACTTGTCATTTTTGGCCAACATCTGTAATTTTGAGTATGAAGATGTAATTTTTTTGATTTGCTACAAAGAAATGTTTTGCAGGTCAAACCAAGAGCAACAACTTTGTTTAAGATTTAAAAGCGAAATTGAAAATAGTTTACGAGATATGGAATCCTTAGTCCTACTCTGAAGCTGAAAAGTTGAAGGTGCAATAAAAAGAAAACGGCAGCCAATCAGACTTAACCCTGACAGGGTTTTTATACTACCATCATACCCTTTCAGAATTTTTTGGTGTCGACGCTATCAACGTTTTTGAGTTCAAAAATGTGTCACAGTGCTATATTTGTTTAAAAAAGTCTTCTTAGGCTCATGTGTTTTTCCCCTGGGTTGCTGCAGCATTGACAAACATATGAATTATTGCAGTAATTGCTTTTTAAAGATTTGTTTAACTTATCCAACTGATTTAAATTCTCATTTCGTTTCCATTTCTTAATGCCTTTCTTATAATTGAATTAAAATATTTACATATACCCAACTGCCGCTTGGCTGACTCACCAGCCAAAGCAGTTTCAGTTCTTGATAACAAAAAAAAAAATAAATAAACGGAAAACCCTTAGATCTTGTGCAAACCTAAGTCCTCACGTTTTACGTTTGCAGCCGGTGGCTGGTTGAGAAATGTCAGCAGCAGGTAATGTGTACTTAGTGTGTCCTGTTTTATATTTTCTCTAAAATTATTCTGCTTTTTTTGGCTCATACCCAAGTAATTTCGTTTTAAATGTCCTTAAGAGTATGGAGACATTTTTTTCTGCAATCATATTCTATTTGAACAAATAAAGTTATAGTCAGTTTTGGTACATTCACTTAAATTGTCGGAGCAGTTAAAGGGTATTTAAAAAAAATTATCGAAATATAAAAAAAATATTTTCCGATATAATTTTTCTTTATAAACATAGCATACTTTAAAGGGCATTTATCATGATTTGTTTTTAAGCTTTGCAGCAGTTGGATATCAACAAGCCAAAAACAAGTTTCTGGCCATTTATCTTTGTCAGCGACTGGCTGCATGTGCAAGTGATGTTTGTCTCGTTGCATACATTTTATAGTTCACTTGATAACCATATGCAAATTAGCCCATAATATAATCCAAGTATGTGTCAACAAACGCCAAATTTTATGCTTTAAGCCAAAAAACCCATAACTCAAGCTAAGTGCGGACAATATGGCCTAGTAGAGACATAAACCTACATACCAAGTACATATATGGAGGATAATAAACTTTACTGATTTCATTTTTCCGTCAGTCACTGAATTGACAAAAAAAAAAAAAAATATTATGACCATCATTTCAGATACAACACACATTGTTAAAGTTTCAAACAGGCACGGACAGTTTGTCTGGCTGTCAGACATTCTTTTTGGACTTCTTGTAACTGGCCACGCGTTCGCTCGTTTTTTTATTCTTTATAATCTTTTAAGGGCCGCAGAGTCTGTTGCTGCTTTTGTCTATTTGACGCTATTTCTATTGCCGTTTGCCGTTGGCTTTGTTTATTTTAGAAACTTGTCCTCTGTGTGTTTGGTTTGGTCTGGTCTGGCTTGTTCGTGTTGGTCTGTGCTATCCGAACAAAGCACTTGAGCTTAAAGACTCGTGCACGCCTTTTGGCGATGTTATAGTTTTTTTTGTATTTTTTTTTTTTTGTGTGTGGCAAGTGAAATTGGACGACTGGACAGTAAGCCAAACTATTTCTCTGAAAGTAACAGCCTGAAATATTTGCTTCTTCAAGATACTTAAGAGCCATTTAATGACAAATCTAATATAAATTTACAGATAAGAGGAATTCATTTTTTTTATTGAATACTAGCTGTATACTCACCCGGCGTTGCCCGGGTCCTTTGCATTGAATGGATATGTTTCTTATGTTTAAAGTTCTAAGTTTAAAATGTCTGTAAGTTGATATTAACATTTGAACCCACACATCAAGCTTTCGGTTTGTAGCTCAAATAATTTTTGAGAATTTTCAAATGTCTAACGCTCACAGTGTAAGCCTACAGAAAAATTTTCCATATCACAGCCTAAGCAATTTCTTAGATGTGGACTTGAACCACTCTTGAACTGGTTCAACCGGCTGCTTCGCCTAAGTTCTTAGTACCATCAAGTATCCAGTTCATAACTTAAATAACTTCTGAGGACATGGCTCCGAACTACTTTTAAGCCGGTTCGTTACCGTTTCTGATCCATTAAAATATCCAACTCCATTTTACCAACTTACAGTCTAAAATTCACGTTCATATCGTAAATAACTTTTGAGATATTGCTCTGAACCGTTTCGAAACCAGTGCGATTTCGGCCCTGAACCTGCAGACCTGATTTCAAGTGCATACATAGCCTTAATAGCTTGTAAGTTATGGCTCTAGACCTGTTCAAAGATATTTGAACAGAGCAATTTGAGCACTACCTGCGTTTGGGACTCAAGTGTAAGGCGTATAAAAATAGATTAGAAACTAAAAAACCCTTAGAAAAAGGGCCACATCTGTTTTCAATAAGATAGAAATCCAAGCAGCTTACAACCATGTGGTATGTCATGTGCTTGCTTGGGGGTAGAACAAAAAATGTATTAAAAGGAAAAACCAATGTCTTAATAAACATTCAGCTTCTAGAAACGGAGCGCATCACTCGCACCATATATGCGTTTGATTCAGCTTCGTGATGTGGAGCGAATCACTCGCAAGCGTACTTGCGTTTTAGTGATCATTGGTCCTTTGTCCCTGAAAAGGCAAACTTGCTAAATTGAATGGCATTTGCTCAGGTCGAAAAAAAGGCATTCAAATGCCCAAGGCGGTGATCGGAAGGGATAAAAAGGTATTCCGCGGAAAACCTAAGGACGTGAGAAGGAATCCTTCTGCGTCACAGTGGCCTGCCAAACGTTAGGGATTGGCCCTGAGTGAGGGGGAAAACGGCGATAAATTCGCAAAAAAAGTGGCCTGCCAAGCGTTGGGGACTGCACAGCGTGAGGAGGACTACAAACTGAGGCAAATGTGCCTTTTAAACAGGAAGAAGGAAGGAAGAGAAGGAGGAGCAATGGGTACAAATCCCGAAAAAGGGAGAGTCGAAGTACGGGCGTGATAGACGAAAAAGAGCAGTACTCCTGGAGCTGATCTACACTACCACCACCATACCGAGCGACCCTTAAGAAGAAGTCGTCGCAGTAGAAGCAGATTTTCGTAAGATAATAAATCAAAGAAAAAATTATTTTAATAATAAGTAGAGTGCCCGTGTGGCACCGCTGAAACAAAATTGAAATAGTGAAAACGCTAAATTTATAAAAAACGAGAAGACCAAGCTAACTTCGTCAGTGCCTAAGTTCTTATACCCCGGCAAATGCTGTTTTTGAAATGTCACAGTTTAAGAACGCTTACATAAAAATCTAAAATTTTAAACATAACATCTGATTTCGACCAAATTTCGCGAATCTTTTTGAAAACATACCAAATTAACAATCGCGGAGTTTAAGAAAGAGAAAATTTGAAACAGAAAAGTTTTTTCTCACTAAGACTTATTTTCCGACCGATCGGTCCTATGGCAATCATAAGGTATAGTCACCCGATGTCGATCAACTTTTTCAAATTAGTTTGAAAGCGTTTAATATTAAGAATCACCGACTTTAAGAACGATTTACTTGAAAACAAAAAAGTTTTTTTCACTAAGACCCATTTTCCGACCGATCGGTCCTATGGCAGCTATATGTTATAGTCATCCGATTTTGACCAAAATTTGCAAATCTGTTTAAAAGCATATAATATTAATTATGGCAGTAAAAAGAAGACTCTGTGCAAAATTTCAGCTCGATAGCTATAAAGCTGAGACACTAGATTGCGTAGAAACAGACGGACAGACAGACAGACAGACGGACGGACAAAGCTCAATCGATTCAGCTCGTCGCCCTGATCAAGAATATATATAGTTTATGGGGTCGGAAATGAATATTTCTATGCGTTGCAAACTTCTGGGCAAAATTATAATATCCTTTGAAAGGGTATAAAAATAGGCAACGGCAAATTTAATGTAATTAAAGTACACAAAAAATTTTTTTGCAGGAGCAAAAAATGCTCCTATACGATGTGTTCATCCGATTTTGACCGAACTCCCCAAAATTGTATGGAAACTGTTAATATTCACAACTGGAAGGTATAAAGACGCTACCTTTGAAAACAAAAAATTTTTTCTCACTAGAACTACTTTTTCAACAGATCGTTCCTATGGCAGATATATGCTATAGTCATCCGATTTGAATCAAACTTGGCAGAATTGTGTGGTAGCATATAGTATTGATCAGTAACATGTTTGAGAGCGATAGCATTGAAAAGAAAAAAGTTTTTCCTTCTAAGACTTTTTTTCAGAACTATATTTTGTATGGCAGCTATACTATACAGTTGACCGATTTTCATCAAACTTGGTGGAATTGTGTAGAAGCATAGAAAACTTTTAAATACGAGGTTTGGGCACGTTTGCGTTGAAGACCAAAAAGTTTTTCTCACTAAAACTACTTTTTCGACCGATGGTTCCTATGGCAACTATATGCTATAGTCATCCGATCTGGCCGGTTCCGACAAATGTGCAGCGTCTTTGTACCAAATGGCTTCGTTTGGTTCAGGAGGAGGAGATAGCATAGAAACAGACGGACAGACGGACGGACGGACGGACGGACAGACGGACGGACAGATGGTATGTATGCAATATCAACTAGCCAATCCTTTATTTATATCTTATTCTTGATCAGCATCAACAGCCGAGCCTTAAGGACTCAATAAGCTGATCAAAAAACACTAGTCTCTTCTGCTACATTTCCACAAATGTTGCCTTTTTTGAATTTCAAAAGATGACAGCAATTGAAGTAAACTAATAACTTCGTTGCACAAATTTGAATTTGGTTAACGTGACGTATAATTAATTTTTTTTTAAAACTTTAAGGCCCTGTCGATTTTGATTTTGATTTTCACAATCATGAATTATATCACAAATATTAGCTTTGGGAAAGCCTAGACCTACTTTTTTCCATTTTGGCGTTTTGATGTCCGATCTAATGAACATACTGTGAAAATTTCGCGAAGATCGGATCAGCCTTTTAGACGCCTATAAGGATTATAATTACAAACTTACATACTTTAACTTTTATATATCTATACTTAGATGACTGACAGACTTCCCGCAAGGGGCATGATGACGAGGGACATTATGACGGATTTAATAACCCCGCGGAACCCAGTCGTCCTGTACCAAACCTGTCGGAGTTAAAATGAGGAGAAGCCCACAGAGCTTTAATCGGTACCACGGAATGAGCTGTAGCCCTTGGCGGCTCACATTGCGGTTGGCCCCTAGAGGGAGATCGTGGTGGCCGTTCGTTGATACATAGCTGGTAGAGTCTATAAATGAGTTTCGACGTGGAGTTGCTAACCAAACAGGTGCTGTGACCCAAAGATCAGTAGAGGTTTTATATAAGCCTAGCCCCTCACCAAGGGGGAATTGTTACACCCGACCAGTATACTTTTCAAATTGGTATCTGGGGGGTGAAGAGAATGTGAAGAGGGGGTGAAGAGAGGTTGAAGAGGTGGACGAGGGAGTAACAGTGGGTTAACAGTAGGTTAACAGTGGGTTAACAGTGGGGGAACAGTGGAAGAAGAGGGAATGAGTGGAGGGAGCGTGGGAAGAGGGGTTGGGGAAAAAGAAGGAATGCAAATTTGAATTGAATAATAATTGAAGAGTGGCTGCCATGAGGTCACGTTGTGAATTCAGTACCTCATTTTTTGTTTTGATCTTTAGTTCGTATTAATTGGTTCAACGAGACGGGACTTATATCGAAGTTTTATCAAAAAATATTGTCTCATTAAATTTCGGGAAAGACTAAGGAAGCTATACGTCCCCAATTATGGACAAGCAGCGCTGATGCTGCTGTGAAATACACAATCCTCATATATTTACTAGAAATGGGGACGGAAATGTCGCTAGACCTGAAGTTCACAATGTAGTTGTGCGGAATACGGTATATGTTCAGCATTCACTTGACAGTAAGGGATTAATATATAATTCTGGAGTTTCCGAGAGCCTAGAAAATTTTGTTTGGACGGGATAGGATCAAATTTAACAAGTGTATAGGCCCCTTATATTTACTAGCTGTGAACTCGAAACTGTCTACAAGACAAAATGAAGCCAATCATATTAATATACAACAACACAGTTTTTACAATTTCTTAAAGTCTTTGTCTAGCGGACAAAGTCGCGGCGGGTTCAGCTAGCTTTGTCTAAATGTATAGATAAAGCAAATAAAGCCATGTCTTTCCGTATGTAGTGCACGCTTTTGAGATTGAATTTTAAATTCGCTGCCATAAAACTTAAGAAATAGAGGTAAAACCAAACGAATATCTAACCCGACTGGCAATTGTTAAGTAAGTATTCATTAACCCGCAGTGTCTGCTGGCCTTGAGTGATGCCTGTCTAACAATTTACTGCCATTTGATGGCCAAACCCGCATTTCGGATAAATCATCAGCTGAGTGATCAGCCACAAATCCGTCAATAGAGGCAAATTGCAATTCATTCATTGATACAGCACATGCCCGCACCTTTTGGGTTAGCTTTTGTAATCGAGCTGTTAAGGCGCTTAAATGAGATTGCTGCCTGCTTGATGTAGAAAAAAAAGAGTTAGTTTGCGTTGGTAAAATCTTAGGAAAAGCAATTTATGCAATCCCAATGCGGTTGACAGCTGAAAAAAGGTGCAGCTTGTAAGAAATGCGGTACAAGTGCCGAAAGTAACATGTCAATGGCCCAGAGAACCACTCACCCGGTACTTACTTAGCGTAGAGCATTTCGTTTTTATTTTTTTTGGTAACACTTTTATGGACAGGCCATGTTCTTCATCTTTCACACCTTCTATTCTGTGTGTGCTTGTGTGTCTCAAGCACACTCAAGTGCTACAAGCTACTTGTCCTTGTCTTAGTGGCTTCTACACTACAGTATGTACACCTAACACTTAGGCAAATTTCTGTGCTATTTTTACTTTGCTCTCTTGTTGACCTCATTTAAAGGCACTTCCGCTGAAAATGTTGTTTCATATTTTTTTCCTGTGTTTTGTGTGTGTGTGCACACTTTAATTCAATTAAAACATTAGCTTTTTTAGTTAGAAACTGGTTGAAATTCAAGTATTCAGCTTAAGTGCTGACAGCGCACAAAAGTATGCTACAATTGGGAAAGTGCAAAAGCAAATGTCAAGTGCTGCAGAAATATTTTTGGGCAGTTAGAATTCCACAATTGTCACTTCAAGGTAAGCGGTTTTTGGCATTTGACATGGGTTTTTTGTTGTATAAGCGGAGGCCCAAAACTCTTGCCAAGTGTTGTGCAAATTTGTGGTTCGCTTTGGTAGTCAATTTGTTGTATGAATATGCAGATTTTGTCAAAAGTTTTATAGAGACAACAAGATATAAACGCATTAAAGTGGCACTCTCTTCTTCACTCAGTGGAGGCAGAAAACGCACACTCCAAAAATAACAACTATATAGTGCAACTTGAATCATAATAATAGCTACACTAAGAAAAAAATGTTACATGAATTTGAGAAATTTTCATGAAAAAAATAATTTAAAAAAAAAATGTCAAAAATCCAAAAAAGGTCAGATTTTTCAGAAATTTTGTAAGAAGATCACAATTCAACTTCACTCAATCACCGTACAAAAATATATAAGTAGCATCTAAAACGTTAGGCAGCAAGCGTACACCTTGGTGTAGTGCGATAAAAGACGTTTCAATTCGTGTTTAGTGCAAAAAGTTCAGAGTTCGATCCACAGACGAGAAATATTTATAATTTTCTTTGTGTTTCAGAATAGTTATTATCACTAAAAATAGAGGGGGGTTCCGTGGAAGTTGTAAAGAGATGTCTTCTAATCCGATGGAATATCGTGAAGCCACCAAAGCCACAAATAGATGCAAACGCCACCACAATGAACGTTTCTCTATGTAACCCGCTAAATGTAGTTTGAGAAAACAAATTTCAAAATTTTCAAAATTATAAATTATATTGAATGTTTCTTGCTTTTTGGTCGAGAAAAACTTGCATAATGTTTTAGAAAAGCTTTCCGTAATATTCAGAGATTTGTTTTCTCAACTTAAGGTTGAATCGCCTCAGGCCAGATTTTACAGCTGAATTTCTAATTTTCAGGTCGAATTTGGGTTTAATTTTTATGAGTTTAGTTCGCCCGTTAGTGAAAAATCGAGCATTTAATAAATTAACAATAAATAAACATTTTTCAGTAAATATAACACTTTTTCTTAGATCCATACGTTGGCCCGACTGACGGAATGACTGATTACACTAGCTTACAAAAAAAAAAATTAAATGACCCATTTCTACTGAAACTATTTTTAAGTGTAGTTTAGATTGGTGATCTCAAAAATCGATTTCAAAAATTTTTTCATGGCAACGTTTTTTAAATATGATTTTTTTTCACTTTTTCGGTAGGTGCACTTACATTTTAAGCCATATCTCAATTCATAATGATCAGATGGCGCCAAGCAAGATATGAATCGAAAGGTCATTAAATTGTCAATAATAACGTAGAACATAGTTTTCAAATCGGTTTTGTAGTTTGAAAAAAATAACTCAAAATATTTCAAAAAATAAATTTTTTGTTGGAAAATGCAAGAAATTTCATTTTGAATCGCCTAGAAAATATATAAAAAAATTCAAAAAAATTAATTTTATTCTTTTGACTTAAGAATCGCATTTCTACCAAGATAAAAAGGTATTGATGCAGAAAATCTATGAATAAATATTGTAGCTGGATCAATTTAAGTGAAGGAACTAACAGTCAAATTTGAGTATTTTATGTGATTAAAAAATTTTTTTTTTCTATTTTCTTCGTTTTTTGGTCAATATTAGAAGTAGTCGATAAGCCAGATCAGAAAAGAGTTCCAGAACAAAACAAAAGACGAAGCAAATGAAAATTTATTTTTAAAAAATCTCAGAAATATCACTTTTTTCACCACTCTACTGCTCACAGCTCCTGTATTTATTTATAGATTTTGTTCATCGATATCTTATTTTCTTCGAAGAAGTGCGCTACTTAAGTATTAAAAATAAAAATAGATTTTTTGAATTTTTTAATATTATTTATAGGCGTTTGGAAACGAATTTATTGCGTTTTCGAGCAAAAAATGTTTTTTTTTTAAATATTTTTTATTATTGTATTTAAACTACTTAACCGATTTGAAAATAGTGTTTTGTGTGATTTTTTACCATTTAATTACCTTTCGATTCATATCTTGCTTTACTTCATCTGATTATTATGAAGTGGGATATTTCATAAAATGTAAGTGCACCTATCGAAAAAATGGAAAAAATTCATATTAAAAAACGTTGCCATGAAAAAATTTTTGAAATCGATTTTTGAGATCACCAATCCAAACTACACATAAAAATAGTTTCAGTAGAAATGGGACTTTTTGGCTGTAAACTAGTGTTATCAACCCACAGCCAATACCGCTTACCCTAGAGATCTAAGTCTTCGCATGGATGGATGGAAGAAAGAAAATTTGGAAAATTTGACAGCGAAGTGGGTGAAAATACCAAAAAAAAAAGTTTGTTTGGGGAACATAAATGTCAAAAGAAGAAAAAGAACAGAGAGTACAATCACAAACAGCATTATATTTTTTTTGTAACTATAACAATGCCGCTCTGAATTGTTTTCACTTCTGCTCTCATACTCTCATGATCCATAAGCGTGCTCTGCAAGTAGTACCAATCATGGTGGAATGATTTATAAGGTAACGTACTCCATTGTGGTGAGGGGCCATAATTTTTGTTCAACTCGCTCTCTTGCTTTTCTGTGACAGATGACAGCTGCTTTGAGAGAGTTTTAGTTTTAGTTTTAGTTTTACCAGCTGTGATCTCATAACTGTCTACAAGATGAAATGAAGCCAATCATATTAATATCCAGCAACACAATTTCTATAATTTCTTTAAATCTTGGACGATAATATAAAAATATAATATTAAATAAAAAACCATGATTACAAAAGGCAACAAACTTACACTTTTTCCAGTATATTGAATGGTTGGTGGTGATTCTAGATGATTTCGGTATGCTGAAAACAAATCTGTTTTCAAAAATTTTCCAACACGTCGAGATTTTTAGTTATTTGAGCTTAAAGTTGGAAAAATGTCTATTTTGACCGTATTCAGACGTGTTTTGTGGGTAACCTATAATTTTGTTTTGACTCTCTTTGATATAATCGGAAATCGCTACTCATTAACTTTAAAATAAACTATCTCAAACGAATCTACGATTTTTTTCAATGAAGAAACCTCAGGTTTATGAAAAATACAAATTGCATTTGTGGTATTTTAAGTTTACGGACGTAACTAAAGGTCCAATCAAATAGGGCCATTAGTTCCGGTGTTATTGCAGATTGTGTGGATCCCTCTTTAAAAATACCAAAAATCGTTTCATCGCCTTTATCTGGAAAATGACACGGCAGAAAAGCTTTAACTCAGCATCCAAAAACTCTTCCGCTAGTCACGACGTTGTTAATGAAACTAAACAAAAATAGTTTCATTTACATCAACAAAAACCGCGGTTTGAATACAATTCTGCACTCAGTCGTATGGGTCATTGTGTTAGCAGTGGGGAGGACAACTCTCTCAATAAAACAGTGAGGCTATTTGGGGACACACACACTCACACACAAAGGCTACTGGCAATTTGGCCTCGCCTCGTAGTGCTCGGTTTTTCTGTTCAGTCGCTTAGCAATTCCCAAGCGGCTATAACAGCGCAGGCAAAGGCCATGAACTGGGAAGCTCATGAAATAGCTGTACGGTCTAACAGTCTCCTTTGTGGTGTTGTGTGTTCCTGTTTTAAGTTATGTACCAACATAACATGACCTCGGGCCGGCTAAGACTTGCTAGTTTGATATCAAATCCAATTGGGCCGAAACTTTATTGAATTTGTTGGTTTTAGCAATCGTATTATTCGGCGAAATTTAATGATGCTATGTCGACTGACAAACCTGGAGTGAGCTCAGGAAGTTTGGTATTGGCAAACAAAAAAGTCGATGTAAAATAACAGCCAACGTTAATGATTTCAATTTTAATTTTGTGCACTCTGAAGTACCTGAAGCTACCTATAATACGTACCTTGAAAATATGCCAAATAGTAGCTGTGATAGTAGTTTTAACTTTATGTGTGTGAGTCAGTGTGATGTCCTTGATGTCTAATGCAATAGGATTGAACGACATGAATACACAATTTTTTAAAATTATCCTCCCACAAATTCTACCCCACATTACCCATATCTGCAATACAGTCCCTACGACATCAACTTTCCCAGAAATATGGAAACTCGCAAAAATAATTCCTATACCAAAAGGAAACAATAAATTTTGACCAATCTCAATTTTACCATTGTGTCCCCCAGGGGTCAGTCCTTGGTCCCCTTCTTTTCTCATTATATGTAAATTACCTGCCAGATTAAGGTAAGGTAAGGTTAAGGTACAATTAGACTTTTAAGACTTGGATGGATTATAGATCTCTGCTACTATTACATAAGATAATATACACTCGACAACCATCTTATTTACATATATGACAAAATAAGTTTTGCCGTCTTAACGAGAACTTTGAATCTCATCGCAATTCGCCATACACTAGCCAGCTCTGAACGCCAATTTTTTGTAAACACTGTTCGGTTGTGGAACCAACTCCCACCAAACTTGAAGAGTATTACTAGTGTCACGCAGTGTTTCGCTGGAGAAAGCATGATTGAAAAGCCTACTGAAGAGTCGTTAGGGATAACAATGAAACAGTTCTGTATAGGCAACCAGCTCTTTTTGGTGGTACAATGCACAAGTTGTTTACAGTTGTGAACAAACGCAACTTTTTCGGACCTAGAGCCAGCCAACTCACACTAATTAAACATAAGAAAGGTCGCCAAATAAATTACATAGTTCTAATAATAATAATATTAAGTAATATTAAGTAATTGTTCGCTGATTCTTATGTTTTTGTGACTGGTGCAATAATAAGTATACAGTTGTAGCACCAGGAATTTTTGTCAAAAAAATATAAAATAAGTGCAAAACACTTTTAATTCCATTTAAAATCGGTTCTTTTTTCCCAAGTGTAAAACTTTCTGCAGCATCCCCCGTGATAAAAGTTAATTGCACCCAGCTGCTCCGGCTTCTGCTGCTGCTGCTCCTTTTTGTATATCACTGCGTATGAGCAATAAAACTTGAACAAGCAAACGAGGAGCATAAAATTTCCAAGCAAAACCCCAAGCATAAAAAAAAACCAAAACTAACTAAATGCAATTTATATATCATACAGTGTTCTTGGTGCGCCTCTTGCCACCCAGAAAGAAAAACAAACTTCTACTTAAAATGAGGACAACACACGCACCACAAAATACGAAAAAATGGAAATGATTTAAAAGGCATATCAAATAGGCAAAAATGGCGATGAAAATAATATATAAACATAAATTAGCTTGAAGGTCGCGCATTTGTGTGCGTGTGTGTCTCTTAATGGCGTTACCAAAATTTTGTGTAATTTTTGTAATGAATATTATTTACACACGCTTTCTAAAGCAAGCATCTGCCTTAAAGTATGCAGCACAAAATTAAACATTACACACTCACACGCTCACCCATAGATTAGTATGTATTAGTATGTATAGCACACCGGTGGCTCAAGTTTAATTGAGCATGGTATGAGCTTTAATGTCCTGGCAGGAGGCGGCAATATGAAAATGAAAAGTTATCCAGACTCCCTTACACGCACACGTTCAGATAAGCCGCCTCCCACAAAACTGGTTTTATAAGTGCCTATTGAGCGTTCATTTACCCCACATTGCAAAATTTATTTCGCTCAAGTATTGGGGCCATATAGCCTCCGGCTCTGTGAGCGGCATCATTTGGCAGGCTGCCTTTAACTTTGTGGAATGTTTTATTGCAATTTGTTTTTAAAGTACATGAATTTGTTTTTGGGAAATATTTAATAGGAAAATTCTTTTAATTAGAATTTTTAGTTTTGTTTTTTTTTGAGTAAAAAAGTTACCCAAATTATAAGAGAATTTTATTGAAAAATTATTATTGAGTTAAGAATGAGGTTAATGAATGAAAAGGGTTTTGTATTTTTATTACATTACAAACCTAAGAATTTTTTTCCAATTTATGTTAAGACTTAAGAAACTGTCAAAACTTATCGTTCAATCACTTTTTATTCAACATATTTTCCTCTTTCCTCTATGCTCAACCACTTTATTACTTCCACCCTTTTTTGCCTATTTATTTTGCCAGTTCCTTAAAATAAATTGTATACATTGTAAATTTATGCATAAATTTTGCCGTCTCGGCATAAGTTTACACCAAACAATTGACCACGAACAGCTTTTAAGGCCATATTTACCAGCGAACTCATTTAATTTTATTATGACACAGCACTAAAAATGTTTGACTATGAAAAATTGATGACATTTGCTTGAATTGTTCTTTGAAAAATTTTTTTGTTTTTTTTCTTTAAACACAAATTCTTTTCTCAATTTTGCTGATGCCCAGACATTTGGCACATTTGGCCACATTTGCCCATATTTGAGTGGGTGTTACGGCTGATTCTTTTTTTGGTGGTGTCTGGCAATTCAGTTAACGCCATTTTCTTTTGGCCACAAACTAAATGTTGTTAGCTTAGCTGCTGCTGCTGCTGCCTGCCGTTGTTCATGTTATTCTTGTTGTGGGCTGACGGCCTGTCCACAAAATTGATGGCGCTTTAATAGAAAGAAAATGCTTAAAATGAAAATCCGCCGGACCGCGAAGAGAGAAAAAAGCAGCAGCAGCAGCAGCAGCATTGGCATCAGGTACTTGTAAATAAATTGAAAAATAATATTAAGCAGACTGGTTTTTTTGGGGTGGCCCCAGCAATTTAATTTTGTGACACAGGAAGAACCTGGGATCAATGACAGCGGTGTATTGGCTGTTCAAAATGCAAGGAAAGAAGTTATTAAAAAAAGAGAGAAAACAGAAATGATCTAAAAATACAAATGTTTTAATGGAAAAAGACTTATTTTTTGAGGGTAATTGTTTTTGGGTCGATTTCTCATTTTCTAAATGGCTGCAATGTGTCAGATGTGTCAGATATTCAGCTCTATGTAGAAGCCGGAAAGTCGTCTTACTTTTTCTTTAAAAATTTCTTGTTGAAATATTATTGCAAGTGCCAATAGCGGATATTATATACGTAAAAGCAGAGCATGTTGTACAGAGAAACTGTGATGTGTGCCTTGTATCTCTGACAATAACAAAAATGTGCACTCAGTGAAATTTCCGCTATGGTTTTTCCATTTGCCACACATATGCACAAACACACACACACACTTCCTTATTGATGGGGAAATGGAAAGACTTTTAAAAAAATATGTAACCACGAGGGAAGTTACAGAAGATATAAACATGTTGGACACTCACATTTTTACTAGCTGAACCCGTTGCGAACTTATTCAAGTACAAATTTGTAGTCATATTTGAAGTTCAAGTTTTAAATTTTATGCTTAATTTTTCTGACTTGGACTTGAATTTTGCAAAATCACTTAGAAAGCCGTTTCTACATCTGAACACAAAGATCAGGGCAAACATTCAATTATCAGTTAGGGCGCGCATTCGTTGTGGTTTTGTGCAAAGAGATTGCCGTGTGTGTAGGAGCTTAAACAAACAGCGCATTGCTATAGCCGCTACAGCCCATAGCACAAGACTGAGCCTATAAAGCCAAACAAAAACTTCATATGTGTTCTCTCATCTCATTCTCTCCCATGCCACTCCACAGATGTGTGTAATATGTAGTGTTGGGAAAAGGTTGTTCATTTTACTGAACATGTTCACTTGCTCTTTTTTTCAAAGTGAGTAAACTCACTCAAATTGCTCAGTTGTTGAGTTGTCCAGTTGTTCAGCTGTTCACTTGCTCGTTAACTAACCACAAGGCATGGTGACGATTAGTTATCATTCGAACCAGAGACCTGCAACGAGCGCGCATTTACTCGGCTTGTTGGTGCTCGCCGCTTTGGTTTGACACACACGAAATGATCGCAAGCACTTGGAGTCAGAACGGGCAAGCTTTTTCTTCACACGAGTATTAATTGAACAAGCTTGGTACGTGTTCCAGCGAGCTTAACGGTAGCCACGGGCGAGTATCAAGCGAGTTACACACTTAAACACTCGCTCAACACTTACTTGTGTGGTACTTACTTTTGATAATTCAAAAAGATCTGGAAATATTCTTCCATTTTTTCTCGCCATTCCAACATGTCTACCTTGCTAAGCAATATTTGTTGTTTTAGAAACATTTAATAAAGAACTGTTTTATTTTCGAATTATTTTGGACGTGAAATCAATAAAGCGTATACAAAATTGGTTTTATACTGTTTTCCCCTAATAATTCAATCGAATTAATTCAATATTCGAGTGAGCAGATTTGATAACCATTTAATACAGTTAATTTTCTGCTCCGCAAATAATGAAACATTGTATCTCGGATCAAGAAATATTCCAGATAGGTAAGCATCAATATCGAACAGACTAGGCTCTCTAAATTCTAACTCGCAAGATAAAAGTTTGCTCAATGCTGAGTTGCTTTTGATTTCAATTTTACTCAAAGTTTACATCTGGCTGGCTCAAGGTCTATGGTTGAGTATAATTCTATAACACAAATCAACAGATATTTATAACAACATTTTGGAATAGCAATTGGGTATGTCCGTACAACGATCGCTGTTTCGAGAAGAAGCAAATTCTCTCATCAGCGGACTTGTTTTGCTGTTCACACATGAAACAAACATACCAGTTCGTATTTATGCCGCTTCAGGCGTCGAATAAAGACATAGGAATACCAATGTTGTAAATTCGCAGCCCAATTTTGGCAATGGTTTTTTGTTTGAAGGTGTTTGTTTGCCAATTTGCTGTAATTCAAACAAACCTAGAGCCTTGTTGTTGTGTTGTATAAACTTTCAAGAAAAAAAAAAAAAAAGCCCCCGCCGATTACAGGCCAAAATCATGCTCTTTTGCTGTCACAAGTTGTTATTTTTGCTTGCTTGCCAGAGTTGTGTTACTCGTGTACGAGTAGATCTTTGAATTCGGCAACAAGAACTCGCGGCAACTTGTGGCCGAAGCTACGAGTCAACGTGGGTATTTGTACTTGCAGATAAACGAGCTCGCGTTTACAATGATCCGTAAATACACGAGTGCTTTTTTTTCTTATTTGTATAGTTCTTGAACGTGCTCTGCGGGCTACGAGCGTTGAGTTTACTTGTTTCGCATTTGTAGCATGGGTGAACGAGCTTACTCGTGACAGCAGGTTGCCGTTCTCTGATTCGAACCAATTGACTATATATATTTGCTCCTACTTGCAGGTGCTGGCTTATACACAAAGCTTGTAATCCTTTGTTGATTTATAAGTCCAAATTGATCGACATTTGCTCAAGGGCAGAATTCTTAGAGTAATTGCTCTTGTGGTGACGGCTTAGATTCCTTTGTGAGTTGCAACTTAAAGCAACGATGTTAACGCGTTGCCCCCTGAGGCCGAACATATAATATTTCGCTATTTACACATACACGAGCCGTACGCATACCGAAGCAGAGGCCAAGAGAGTGAACAGCTCTTCAGTCGCTGGCTAGCTTTCAATGCGGTCAGGTCGAAGCTAGTTTACGGCACTTTACACTCTCACTTTTTGGACTCGCTCTTGCTAATCAATCTTGACTTAAAGTAACGCTGCAATATTTTTCACATTTTTTAATCCATTTCGGTGAAATGGTTCCAAACATGGCTGTGCTTACTGATCAAAGATAATTATGCATAAGAAAAAGATGCGATTGTCACACCAGAAGAATGCTTAATACAGAAGAAATCTTACCATACATTGACAACAAACAGAAAAACGGAGCCAATAACAGTCACTGATTAGGTCACACTGAACAATACACTGTACTAGTTACTGAAAAAAGATTCTAAACATATTACTGAACAGCTCACAGATCAACTCACTGAGCTGGATAAGCAACTCTCACTTTACAAACATGAACAATTGAAGAAAAACATGTTCACTTGTTCAGTTTAATGAACAACTCCATTTTGTTCATTCACGCATGAACACCCCAACACTACTACGCGGACGTAAGCTGGCTGTGGGCACCTCTGGCATACCTATGCATTGATGACAAAAAGTTTTTATTATAGAGAGTCTAGTTTTAGATTAGAAACTGTTTTTTCAGCTCGCAAATAAAATTTCAATATCGAGTTTAAAGTTGATCAAAGTGTTCAGATTGCTTTCAAAATATGTATGAAATTTTCCAAAACTCACATCACAAATGAAAACTACTCTTTAAGTTTTAACTTTCTAGCTCTGGGGGGCCTCCGTACACAGACAGCAGAGCGGAGCAGTGCTACTGAATTTTACATACAAATTGCGGCTTACTGTTTAGGCTGTGCGTAGTTTGTCAATCAGTCAGTCTTGTTTTTTTGGTTCCTTATTCACCCCTGGGACACAGGGCACCAACCACTGCTCCTTCTTAGTTGCTTAAAGTTCCCTCCAAGTTCTGCCAATTATTCAAGCTTTTTTGTCAATAGTTCTTCTCCAAGGCTGTTTTGGCTTGCCTGTTGCCCTACCAATCCCATCCATCGGGCTAGATTCCATATACTTGTTTTACCGTTTTTGGCCTTAATTTAGCGTTTAGCTCTTAGATTTATATAGAGATTTTTTGTACTGATTTCGACCTAGTTCTCACTAGTCATTCACATCTATGTGATAATCAATTTATTTATTTAGCCATTTGGCCAGTACGTTGATGAATCAGTCAGTCAGTTGGACTTTGAGATTTATTTGTATAGATTTCGAGCTTGTTCTCTCTTGTCATTCATCTCTATGCCACAGTTCTGGTATTTATTCAGCCGTTTGGTTTGTACGTTGATTAATCAGTCAGTCAGTCGATTTTAGGGTAAATTTCTTATCTTCTAGGTACTTGCTGTGTGAGATAAATTTAGATTTTACTGTATTTTTTAAGTTTAAGTGACAGACAGGGCAATATTAGGTAGAAGATCGGCACTTAGAGATTTATGTTTATAGATTTCGAACTTGTTCTCCCTAGTCATGCATCTATACCCATTATCTCAGTCATTTCTTAAACAACCCACACTCATACCAACAAATCCAATTAACATCACTATTTTCTCTCACAATTGCAAACATTAAAGTAAATTGGTTTCAGTCATAAAACGTAAGTTGGATTAAGTCTCTAATTAAAATGCATACAAATGAACCTCCAATTAGTAGAATTAAGTACTTAATTAGTATTTTATGGTTATTTACCAGCCCCCGAATGAAATAATGAATAAACAGAATTGCTATTAAACCGATTGAAAAATGATACAAGTATAAAACATTTAAAAAAAAATTAATTTAATGAACTGAAGTAGACACCATTTTTTATGCCTTTTCCATCGAAATATATATTGAAAAAGCTGTCATAATTTATGTTGTTTCGCCCACCAATATTCGATGTCGTTGTTGTGTTTTTTGTTTTTTTTTTGTTTGTATCATAACAATGAGGTGCGAAAAATTGTATTTATTATTACGCTCAGCTGCCGCCTGTCTGGTTCATAAATTCTCTAATTTATTGATGTTTTATAGAGAAAAAGCGAAAGCTTATGCTGCTAATCAACTGGCCCAACAATAAGTGCCTTCATAATAAACATGTCCATAAACAATAAACCATCAGATGATGATGGGCCTAGACAATAAACAATACCGATAAGCTTCACAGATTAATATTTCTGCTGGCGTGAGCGAGGCAAACAAATTAAAATGTGGCAAAAAACAAAAGTGCCAACCCACATGAGAGCTGGTAAATTGAAATAGAGTGCTGATGCGGCACGAATATGAGTATATATTGTTTGAGTATATTGAATGGAAGGTGGCGGTGTGGGCAGAGGCAACAAGTGGCGTCACTTCTTTGCATGTATTTGAGAGGTTTGAACAACACCAAACCATAAAAGTAATACCCGTTGGAAATGGTAACATTAGATTGATCTTCGAATAGTTCCAAACATCTGCAATTTGCATCTCTGTAAACATTAGCTCCAGGAAAAATTTCATAAGACATTAAGTGAAATTGTTATCCATCGCTTATAATAGCCTAGAAGCTATAGACCAGGGGTGCTCGAGCAAATTCCGCAAGCCACGCAATCGTTGTTGCTTTGCGCAAATTAATTGCTCGCGAGCATACTGCTTACGCTCCCCATAAGCCTACATAAAGCTACAACAATTTCATATGCGTGCTCTCCTCTCTTTCTTTCCGAGCGAAAGTCTGCAACAACAATTTCATATATCTCTCTTCTCTCTCTGCTATGTCTCGGACCTACTCGAACGCAACAACAGTGTTGCTTATGCGTTGTCAGCGTTCTTTTAGCGCGCGTGTGCTTGAGACAGCCACGACCACACACACACACACACACAAACAAAAATCGGGTTTCTCTTTCTATTTCTTATGGTTGTTCTTGCTTGAGTTGTATTTGCTGCATTTGTAGTTGTCTTCACGCGCCCGTAAGTTCATTCTGGGCAACCCTTCTATACACTCTAAGACTTCAACTGGCAAGCTTTGAAAGTAAAATTTTGGAGCAGAGCTTTGGAATATGACCAACAGCTTAGCGCTTAGTCGAAATGGCAATGTTTGAGAAGCTTTTTGACAGCAGCTTACTTCACTGCTCGCGCCATTAGCTGTCAAAGATGACCGATAGTGTAAAAGATTTTAAGAAAAAACTTTCATATAACAAATTCCGAGGCGGGCTTTGTTTGGTATAAGCAGCGGTCGCTTAACACTTTAAGGTTTGTAGATTTACGCGACGCTTCAATTGATGGGTCTGATTCTCCTCCGCCATGACAGGAACAAAACCAATGTTAAGCGGGCGACAAATATTTTTTTGTCTTTTATAAGCACCCTTCCTTTCTCACGCGCACTGACTTTCTCCGCTCACTCTACTTCACAGCAATAAAAAAATCACATAAGTCTTTCCGTCCTGTAATTTTCATTTTAAAAAGCTTTGAGCGCTCGAGTATCAGTGCAGCAGTTATTGGGTTACAGTCAGGCTGCCACTTAACAGTGAGTGAAAATTTCGATTGAAAAAAGACCGTCACAATCTCTTTTTCTACCTTCGATGTGTGCTCTGCTAAGTAAAAATTCTTAATTGATACGAGTAACAAGTGCCTTCTAGCACAGTACCAAATGCAGTAGCCAAGAAAAGATTTCTTCTGAAGCATTGTATTCTAGTAATGTTTTTCCTATGAATACTGAATTAAATTTTTCCTTAAAACCTTAAATTTTATTGTACAATATGCTTAGATAGCATCGTTTTGATTGCGTTCAACGTTAAGCCTATTAGTCTTGACAGACGGACAGTTGATGTATACCATTCGCAGATGAAATTTGTTTCAGACTTGGGAGTAGGAGCAAAGACATCAACAGGTATGAGTGCAAATCAGACGAATGTGTGTTTTTTGTTTTTAAATTTATTTTACTATTACCAGCACTCGATAGCTGTTCTTAAATATTTTGATTTGTCTCTTTAACTTATAAATAAAATTTGATTAAGTTTCTAAAGCTTAGAACAATTTACAATACGCAGAAAAAAAGCGAGCTACAGTCAAGCTCAAAAAAAATTATTTGATCTTGACCTTCGGATTGAAATTTCAAGTACGAGTCGTACTAGATTCTACTAGAATCCAGACGAAAGGATTAGAACAATCCTAAAAGGCTGGTATCCTACTTGAAAATCAAATGATACTGACTCTAGATTTGAAGTAAGTACGGAAATACACTGTCAAATGGAAATGGAGAGAAAAGAAACCGAGTGCAAGTTCGAAACTGAGAGAGAAAAGTTCTCTCATGTTAATTGGGTACACAAATACTCAAATATTTTTAACGGCGTAGGAGGTATTGGTGGTGTGGGTTTTTTTGCACTACCCGTTGCCTTGGAATTCCCTACCACTTATAGCACTTCCAGCATGAGAAGGTAACTGCTGAATTGCAGTCGCTGGGTCAAGTCTACACTCAGAGAAAAAATAGAGAATTTCACTCTTGAATCAAGAGCATTCGTTCTCAAAAGTACGGTAAGAGTGTACATTCTTAATCCTAGAGCGAGATTCTTGATCACGAATCATTCTCAAAATAAAAATCTTAAAAAGAATATTTGGGGTGGGATTTGTGAAAGACACGACCGACCCGCCCCGACCGACGTGGTCCGTAGCCAACCCCCTCCCACTCACCATTATCAACCTCCACCCAAACTTTGTTTTAAACTGTGATTGATTTTGAGATAGCCACATACATATAACCACATATATATATATTTTTTGTAACTTTCTTTTCTGGGACTTGAACTCGTTACCTCGAAAGACTGAAACACACACAGGCGACGGGCAGCTTAGCCCACTCGACCATCATCCATAAGATAAAAGACACGACGAAAACACACTTATAAATAAACACCGTTGGTATTCGTACTCATCGGACAACGACAAACTGCGCATGCGCTCTCACTCTCTCTCTCGGCGAGAACGAGTGCAACACTATTCTCTCAAAGTTAAGCTGCCCTCACTCCCCTTGCCTATAAAAAACCAAATTAAGAACGTTTAGAACGAATTTATCTCGATTCCAAGAGCGAAATTCTGGAAAATTCCAGAAAGACTAATTTTTTTTTCAATAGCATTCGTACTCAAATTATTGAAGAAACTTCAATAGCGACTAGCTTACATTGTAATGTTGTTTGTGTCCTGTTTTTACAGTTGAATTGAAACTAAAGATCTCGAGCTGGCTAGAGCTTGATGGTTTATTAATGAAAAAGTTCGTTAAAAAGTTGCATGGAGTTCTTGCGAGATGCAGTCAAAATGAGTTTAAACATCGATCCAAAGTCAATCCCAGTCGTTTTTGATGCAATCCTTTTTCGCATTGAAGGAAGTTGAAAAATCCGTACTCAAATCAATCCTTCTTGTACTTAGGTAGGTAGTTCCGGCTGGCCCTTTGTAGGGGCCACATATAGACCTTACGGTCCTTAGTGAGGCCGGGTGGTTTTTCTGGGTACCATTAGAAATCCAAAAGGATCTTTGACGTTTTGGCAAATGCCAATAGTTGTTTGGGAGACTACCTTGCCGCCTCTTCAAGAGAGGTGAGGCTTGGGGAGTGCAAATGTCTAAATCTTGTCTTAGCAATCGCTGGGCAGCTGCAGATAAGGTGTTCCAGAGTTTCGACGACTCCAGGTTCCTTACATTTCCTGGTGTCGCTTGAGCAGCTGCTACGCAGTGACCAGTAAGCCTATAAGCAGTCTACAGTCCCTTCTTAGGAGCTGTAGCATATAGTGCGTGAGTTTTTGGTCTCTTGTCTTACACATAATTTTTGAGATTCTGCAGCCTCCTCTGCTTCTTTCTCCGCTATCTCCTCCATCTTGCTGTAGACGCTACTGTATGGAGATAGGTATGTTTAGTGTTGCTTCTTGGCTTAGTGCGGTTCCGGCTTTTGCAAGACTGTCAGCAATTTCGTTTCCATCAATGCCCTGGTGGCTGGGAATCCAATAGATTTGCACCTTTCTGGAGATGCTGAGGGAATATATTGCCTCCCTGCTTGCCAGAATATTTTTGGAGTTAATAGCGTGTCTCTGCATTGCTTTGATTGCCGCTTGGCTGACAATGGATATGTTTGGTTCTGCCAATTCTGCTGCTTTCCTTATTGCGAAGACTTCCGCCTGGAATATGGTGCAGTAAAAAGTAAAATTGTCTCAAACAGCACCTCCAGGAGGGCCAGGGCCAAGCTTTTCTCAATCTCTTGGCGGGTGTGCTTATAATTTTTCGCACAAGAGAAAGGGACCTACAGTTTAACGCCGAATCCGAACGGCAATAGTTAGAGAATTATGCTTTTTTCATGGCTTTGCTTTTTTTTACTTCACAGCTGGCGCCAGTAGCTGGTGAAGGTGAAGGGTTCTTTCTAAAGAAAGAAAAAACTTTTTCTATTAGATGGTCCGAGGCGGGATCGAACCCACAATCTCCCGCACCAGCAGCCACACATACAACTGATACGCCACGCCCGACCACTATGGTGCAGTGGTCTGGCAGTTTATAGGAGAGCCTCAATTCCGGCTCATCGCGGTAAACGGCAGCTTTGACTCCTGAGGCCATCTTTGAGCCGTCTGTGAATAGGTGCACTGCTTCCGGGGCCAGTCCTGTACGCCAGTCTTCTGGTCCCAGTAGTGCTGATGCGCCTGTGATCTTGGTGCGTCTTCTTGTACTTGGTTTAAGAAAATCCAGGCTTGACCGACTCCGACATCGTTTGGGATTGATTTTAGCCCGGATATCTTGAATTTTTTTTCTGTGTAAGAGATCTACTTCTATGACACCCTCAACTAATGTTAAGCGATTTAAAATGTGGCTACATTTTTATAACAGTTCTTAATTAGAATAATATTTGCCAATTCTTATTGTTGTTTTGATCGAATTTTATATATTGAAATAGACTTATCTGATACTACGTGTAAACACACAAAATGTATTGTGCTTAGTTCCCTTTGGGGTTTCCCAGCAATAGTTGAAACTTGTCGTGGTAAAAGCAATAAGCTATAAAGTATGTTTTAAAAGAAATATTTTCTTATTGGGAAAAACGCAAACGCGTCTTTGGAGATATCTTTTGCTTTGAAATCAAAAACGTTTCATACTAAATATTTAGTATAAAACGTACAAAATTACTTATAGATTGAAACTAAATATTAAGTATGAAACGTTTTTGATTTCAAAAAAGTCCATAGTCAGAAAGAAAAGAAGGATCGGAAGAACTATAGCTGGCGTCTTAAAACAAAAAAACAAGAAAAAAGTATGTTTTGTTGGGTTAGCTCTCGCACTACGCTGGGTAGAAACAGTTTGGCATTCAAAAGTTTTATTCTTAAGACTTTGGTTCGAACCGTAGTTGATTTGTATCGAAGCAATTGACACCTTGAATTAGTTAAATATACAAAACCTCTCTCAAACTAGTGCCTAAAAAAGGTCTACCACTCAATTGAAAGTTAAATATTATCCATAGCTGTAAACTATAAGTTTGCTATCATTTAAAAGTTACAAAAAAATTAATTGAAACAAAAATGTTGAACATGGTACTTAAATTGTATCGAAGCTCGACCACAACAATTGCATTATGTAGTAGTCTATTGTCGAGCATTTTAATTAAGCTAAAAACAAACTAAAGTTGTAAACAAAGAGCTGCAGAATTATAATAACAATAGCTGTAAAAATTTGGCACAGAACTGCAAATCAATTTGCAAATGCAAAACGCCATGACCCAAGTGGCAGCAAAACAGTCTAAAAAGACGCTGATGTCACCAACTGAAAGGGGAGGAGCTTTGATTTTTGGCAACGAAATGTGCAGTTTGGTCTTTGATTGGCAAATGGTCGACAACTGTACTCTGTATGTGTGTTTGTTCAAGCCGTCAGGGCACTAAAACCGTTCTATGAATGCTTAATTTGAAAATGCGTTCACGTGTAAGTGTAAAAGTGGGTGAGTGCCGCTTCAACTTGGCAAATATTTAACTTGCCTGCCACAATGTGGGCAACGAAGCTTCGTTCACCGAGCTTAAGCCTGCGGCCTTGATAGAGCGTAAACTCAATGAGCAAATAAGAAGAATATAAAAGCAAGCACAAACGGCTTTTAAGTAGCGAAGCAAACAAACAGAATAAAAATAACGAAATTTAATCAAATTCGGCAGTTGGCGGCTGAGATAACACAACAACTATTAAGCTCATTGACTTGCCCCTGAAATGGGGTATTAAGTGGCACCATTATTTGTGGTGCTACATATGTTAAATGTAAAAAGTTAGGACTAGGATATCTGCGCAGTCGACACCGCTTCTGTCAGAAATTAGTCAGCTGTTCGCTCTCACTTATGCTCTCTGGATCAGAGCCAAAGCCACCAGGATCCGAAGTCAGTCGTGTTTTTATGCAAACGCGAGACGAACTCATGATTGTGTGAATCGGTGAACACTGAATTGCAAGTAAAACGTCTTTAGTCTAGAGAGTGCTCTCTTGCACACTTTTTTGTTCTCTCCATTTGGCCGGCAATGCTATGGATCAGGTTTCCCCATGCAGAGAGCGCGTAAATGTGACTAAGTCTCTCTCTAGCAAACAGTGATGCATTACTTCGGCTAGCATTCGGTGTGAACTGGCGAGTATGTTCGTGCCCCAGGGGCTATCGCTGGGGCACTCTGCTCTGGATACATTTGGAAATATATCCATCCCACTCTAACCTCTGTGATTTCATATTGGCACTATAAAGTATCTATTTGGGCACCATCGTTGAGCACCAGCACGCTTAGCACGCTTTCTAGTTCTTAAAAAAATAATTGTCAGCTGTCTATCAAAAAGCAAATCCTACAACCTCTAATGAGCATCAAATGCTCCACTAATTAATTAAAGTTTGCAATACTCTTATGTTTCCAACATTTCGGATAATCAAAGACTGTCTTAAAGTGTTAAAAACCCTCCAGCGTGCGCTCGCACAAAAGTTCGACCTCAAGTAGCCCAACTAAAAAGTTTAAGTAAAAAGAAAATGTATCTAAAGAAAATTGCGGTTGAAACTTGTAAGACTTACAACAAATTACAACAACCATTGCCTTAAAGCAGTTCAAACATTTCTGTTGAAAAAGTATAAAAAGATTGTTTCTCTGCGTTGGCAATTAGGAGAGCACAATGAAAAGCACACAAAAAAGTTGCCAAATTTTCACTAGAACACTGCAAATGAAATTGCCAAAAGTCAGCCAGAGTAGGAAAAGCCTGCAATTGACGTACACAACAAATTCTCAGTAAAAACCACAAGTGCTGACCATACACAAAAAAAAAAAATATGTACATTTACATGCCATCAAAAGGAATGGATGGTTCGACGCGGCAGCGTTCAATTATTTACGCTTATTTATTTGTTATGACTTTGTCGTCATCGTCCTTGATGATTGCTTACTGTTTCCGGTTTGGTTTCCCCAGAGATTTTTTTTTTTTTTTGTCGATCCTTTGTGACCAGCATTAAGCAGAGCCACAAATGTAATGTGAGAGGCCCAGAGGTAAGCACGTGTACGTTTCGAACTGTAAAAACGGATTTCCGACCCTCAACCAGAAACTGAACCTTTGGCATAAACTGGTCAGCTGCTGGGTGTGTGTGTGGTGGTCGCCTTTCCACGAAGAGCTCAAAATTTATGTTAGAACTTTTTCCACTTGAGTCTCATGTATCCAGCCACAATTTCCTGAAAGTGAAACGAATATCAAGCGTGTGCGCACATGATGGAACTCACTCACTGTTGGGTCAACTCTGTGTGTATTTGTGCTCATTAGAAGGCTTATATACACATACAGAGGGAAAAACATGTCTTAGCATTTTCCATTGTACTTTTTCAGCTGCCTTGGGGGCATGCAAAAGACATAACTGTAAGTAGACTACAATTACCACAGAGGCAAACAATGATTTTGTGGTTGTTCTTGTTGTATTTTTAGGCCAAAGGCCTTGGCAAACAATGACTTCAACTTGTCAGACAGGTTAGCATTTTGGGTATTTACAACTAAATAGCTTACATTAGACAGAAGTCCTCTTTTTATTTTTTTTTGCAAATCGTTGAACTTAATAGGCAGTGGGGATTATTCTTGGGGTTCCAAGTTTTTAAAAGGAACCTTTAAATCAGAAGAAGCTTCAAAAGCTGTGTGCTTTGTTGATGTAGCTTTGTGATATTTCGTCTGTCATTAGCGAACATGAGCTAAGGTAGTGATGAAATTTGTAGCTAGGAAAAAAATTGCAATCGGGATGGTTATGGTAGTTTCTGGAACCGAAAGAAGAGAAAATGCTGGGTTGTCGAGTAAGCCTTTGATGAAGTCGTGTGCCACAGAGATGAAAGATAAAAGAAGTCAAGTTGAGGTACAATTTGTATAAATCTTGTTCAAATTGTTCCTAAATTGATCAAATAAACATGTTAATTATATTACATTAAGGTATAATTACCAATAGTGGCCAAATGATGAGGCTGCGATCCGTACGTGGGGTATTATTTTTATTTCGGAAACTGGTCACACTATGTGGTTAATAGCTCAAATCTGGTACTACCAAAAAAAAGTTTGACAAAGTTCTCACAAGGTTTTCATGTACGATCGCTATTTGTGCTGTTTACAGTAAGTTGAAAAAATCTATCATTCCATTCTATTTTTGAGAAATTGTCAAATTATGCGGACTCCAACGCGAACAAACCTTTTTTATGGCAAGGTGTTCATGCAAAATCTTACAGAACTAATGGTGGAACTAATGTTTAGGGATGCGTCCATCTCACGGTGTGTCACATGACGATCTGGCATTATCAGTTCACGCACTGCATCGAAGTTTTCAGGCATCACAACCGATTTTGGACGACCTTCAAGGGATTCGTCGCTGAGTGAACTACGATCACGATTGAATTCACTATACAAACGATTTAAAGTGGTTTTTAATGGTGCGTTATCGCCATAAAAAGAACTGAGTTCATAGGCACACTCTTGTTGAGATAATTGGCGTCGAAAGTTGTGTTGTGTTGTGTTGTGTTGGTGTTAAAAGTTCTTTGCAGATCCAAAGAAAACATTCTCTTGAAATTTCCTTTTTAAAGCCAAATTGATTTTTTCAACTCACTGTAAGCAACACAAACAACGTTGTGAGACCGTTTATGTCATCCTTTTTTATTGGTATTACCAGATTTTAGCTATTGACATTAGTGTGACCAGTTCCCGAAATGTAAATAGTACCCCACGTTTGTTCCTCTGCAAGTGTTTTCCATGTTTCAAAGCACTGGGATCGACTCAACAGCAGTGATTTGGCAACAACAGAAGCTAAGCGTGTTTTAGGCATTTGAAAATCTTTCTGTTATAAGGGAAATGTAATCCTAGCGTTTGGGTATAGAGCAGAGTCCGGCGCCTCCCTATCTGAAGTGTATACGACTTCGCTCTGCGGCAGCGACGTCGATACACCGACAGTATACGTGCTTATACTGCTCTCTTTTGCAACAACAAAGAAATGCTAAACACACACACGCAACGCCAAAATGAGCATGTGTGTTTTGCCGGCCCCTGGTATAGAGGGTGGAAAGACCAGTTTCTACAAACTGAGCATAGTTCGGAGTATTGCATGGTAACCTCAAGGAAACCTCAAACCTGTGCAGCATATAGCATGATTGACCGGGCAGTGGCTTCAAACATTCTATATTTCACACTCGGTAGTACATTTTGTTTGCCCAGCAGGGTATTTCAGGTACAGTTGAGAGCCTGAAGATTCTGCTGAAGATGCGTTTTAAATGATATGTTAGGGCGCGCGCACAAATGCGGCTAAAAGATGAACTGACGGCAGAACTTGATATGATCCCTGCATGATAGTGTGCACAATGATAGTGTGCACAACTGGATTGATCTTTAAGATTCAGTTGTAAGCTCAGCTTGGCAGAATCAATCAAGCATGTTTGCTTATTTCGGCTTGCTGACGTACTAAAATATCATGGTCAGCCGTCGGTTCATCTTTCAGCCGCTTGTGTGCGTGCACTCTTGTAAAGTAAAATTGGATCAAACAGCACCTCCAGGAGGGCCAGGGCCAAGCTTCTCTCAATCTCTTGCACCCTTAGACGTGACGTTAACTCCCAACTATGTACAAAATTTAACAAGTTCGATTTGGCATATGTTTAGGTACCAGATTTCTTCTTTGCAGATCCGGCCTCTATTGTCTCATATTGGAAGGATTTTCGTTTTATCCATGTTGACAGTTAGCCCCCATAAGCAGCATTAGGAATAAAGATCATGCAGCATGCTTTGCTCAGAAAGATCATCTGCGTACATTAGAACTTTAACCCTGACCCGCTACCGATACCGAGATTCCACCCCTCAACGAGCTGGCGATGTCATCGATAAATAAACGGAAAAAAAGAGGGCTTAGACGACACCCCTGTTTGACTCCAGTGTTGTTTTAAAACCTTTCTAAAAAATTAGTACTTATTTAAAAATATGTTTGCCTACTAATCAGAAGGTTGTATTTCGCAACCCTGGCAAGATTTTTGTTGAACAATTTCCAAAATGAAGCCTACAATGCCAACTGGCATATTGATGTGACAGTTTTTGGATGGTTTTGCTATGATTACATATTTAGACCAACTTTTGGATCAAAGAAGGTAAATACTATGCAAAAAGAGTCGAAAATTTTAATAGTTTTTGGTCGATAACTTTAAAAAGCGAAAGACTTGAGAAATTCGAAGTTAGAGGAGACAAAGGACTCTAGTTTAGTATTTTTTGAGATTTTTATATTAGCAGAAAATTTGTCAGAATTATTTCAACCTGAAAAAAGATTTTATCAAAAATACCCATATTTTCCATTTAAAAATAAAACGAGAAGGCCAAGCTTACTTAGTTTGTGCCGAAGTTTCTATACTCTTGAAAATGCTGTTTTTGAAATGTCTGAGTTCTAACTAAAACCCATTTTCAGACAGATCAAAATTTGATTTCGACCAAATTTAGCGAATCTTTTTGAAAACATATTACATAAACAATCGCCGAATTTCAGAACTATAAAATTGAAAACAAAAAGTTTTTCTCACTAAGACTCATTTTCCGATAGATCGGTCCTATGGCAGCCTTAAGATATAATCATCCGATTTCGACCAAATATTGCCAATCTATTTAAAAGCATATCAAATTGGTAATCAGCGAGTGTAAGGACGCTAACATTAAAAACAAAAACAATTTCTTACTAAGACCCATTTTCGACCTATGGCAAACATAAGATATAGGCCGATGTCGATCACCTTTTTCCAATTAGTGTGAAAGCGTTTAATATTAATAGTCACCGACCTTAAGAACATTTTACTTGAAAACCAAAAAGTTTTTTTCATATACATACATATTAGCGTACAGTAAAAAGAAGACTCTGTGCAATAGCTTTAAAAATGAGACAGACGGATACACAGACAGACGGACGGACAAAGCTCAATCGACTCAGATTGTCGCCCTGATCAAGAATATATATGGCTTATGGGGTGGGAAATGAATATTTCTATGCGTTGCAAATTTCTGGGTCAAATTATAATACCCTTTGCAAGGGTATAAAAATTGGTGACTTATGAACAAAATCAAAACTACGTGTTTGGCTTTTCGTGATCGTTATTCAATGCAGAATACATGAAAAGAAATTTGTTTTGAATGAGTTTTGAATACATATACAATATGGCTAAAGGAACTTCAAATGTTAACAAGCCTCGCTCAACATTCGGTTATGCAAATACACGTTTCTCTTGAACCTGACGTGCTGGGGGAAAGCCCAAAAATCTTAATCTTATAATCTTAATAATATCTTCTCTGGTCCAAAAGATTGTAAACCTGTGTTAATTAAATGCAAATTTTATTTGATGCAACGTATTCCGAATAATTTCTACTTATCAAAATTGTTTGCAAGAGAAAGATTGGAAACCAACCGAAAGAGGTATTTGGTTGGAAAAGAATTCCGTAACACATTCGGAGGTGTTACGGAGTGCTATTGCATATTTTCTATACATTCCTCGAGTTAAAATGCAAAAATCACTTTAATGTCTTAACTTAGTTAATCAAATTGTATTTACAGCTAAAAGAGAGCTCAGAGCTGTGAGTTGGATCATAGCTGGCATGGGCCAACCACTTTCTTAGAGACAGCGTATATTATAGTATATCTTATCTTTGGATCGTTTAAGAACTATAGAATTTTTCCTATTTATCCAGCTTAAACCGCATAGCTTTGCTTTTTCTGTCCACTAATTTCATAGCTATTTTTGAAAGTCCAAAGGTAAATTTAGTCTCGTTCTATCACCAAACTAAAACGTTTCGAAATTTTACTTACTAAAAAACAAAAAGTATGTCTCAGTACGCGGATTTTATTAAGCCGCATGTTCAGTATAATGAGCATGGTTGGGGTCCTTGTGAAGTGCCCGACATGGAAATGCCATATCAGCCATTCTGCAAAAGCGATCGCCTGGGAAAGATTTGCGACTGGACTGTGACAACGCATGATAAAAAGTTTTCCAATAAATATGCCTCTTCGTTTGGGAACAACAGTCAGTATGCTTACTTTCATGAAGAGGACGATGCCACCTTTCATTTGGTGGACAATACGGGTGTTAGGGCCCAGAGGCCATATCAACGTGGACGCTTTCGTCCCAATTTGCGTAACAATGCCCGGGTACGTGGTCGTAACATGCGTGGCAATGCAGCGGTGGCAGGTGGTGGCGTTGGCACTGGAGGCGGAGGTCTCGGTGCCACAGCTAAGTATGGAAAAGGACGTGATACACGACGATATATGGGACGCAGGTATGGTCGCAATGCGCCCACTCGTATGAGAGAGAGCTCTGTGGTAGTGCGTGCCGATTGGGTGTCCATCGAGGAGATTGATTTCCCCAGATTGCTGAAGCTAATGCTGCCAAATGTGCCGCAAGCGGAGGATGTGGTCACCTGTGGTTCATTGGAGTACTATGACAAGCTTTATGATCGCATAAATTTAAAGAACGAGCGCACTTTACAGAAAATGGATCGCATTGTGCACACTGTGACCACCACCGATGATCCAGTGATAAGACGCCTGGCCAAAACCATGGGCAATGTATTTGCCACGGATGATATACTGGCCACCATAATGTGCTGCACACGCTCCAATTATTCGTGGGATGTGGTGATTGAAAAGATAGGCACAAAAATATTTCTGGACAAGCGTGACAATGTACAGTTCGATTTGTTGACGGTGAATGAAACTTCACTGGAACCTCCAATGGATGAAGAGGGTTCCATTAACTCACCGCAAAGTCTGGCCATGGAGGCCACTCTAATCAATCACAATTTCTGTCAGCAAGTACTCAAGATGGGTGAGAAGTTTAATTTTGCTGAACCCATTCCATTTGTGGAGCCGGGCGTTGAAACTGCCTCCATGGGCTATCGCTATAGACAATGGCGTCTGGGCAACGACATCATACTGATAGCCCGTTGCAGGCACAATGGCGTGATACAGAGTCCCAACGGAGAATTGCAATTCCTGTCGATTAGAGCACTCAACGAATGGGATTCAAAGGCGGCCAACAGTGTGGAATGGCGCCAGAAATTGGATAGTCAACGTGGCGCTGTGCTGGCCTCGGAATTGCGTAACAATGCCTGTAAATTGGCCAAATGGACTGTGGAAGCGGTATTGGCTGGATCCGATCAACTCAAATTGGGTTATGTGTCGCGTGTTAATCCCCGTGATCATTTGCGTCATGTCATGTTAGGCACACAGCAATTCAAGCCTCAGGAGTTTGCCAACCAAATCAATTTAAATATGGACAATGCTTGGGGTATACTACGCTGCCTTATTGACATTGTGATGAAGCAACCGGATGGCATGTATTTGATCATGAAGGATCCCAATAAGCCAATGATACGTATATATGATATACCGGAAAATGCCTTCGATTCGGAGGGGGATGAGCCAGAGGAATCCAGTGAGGATAAGCCTTTCGCTCATTAAAATTAGCATTAATAGAAATTTCCTTGTGTTAAATTCTACAATTTAATTGTGTTTAATGATTAAAGTTTATATGGCACACACAAGTTCCAACCGCCAATTTGACAAGCCAATTGACTTTATCCGTTCCTGATTAACATTTCCGATAGCTGCCGCAACATGTGTAACTAATGAACCAAACACGAAATGTCGCATTTGCCATAAACTATTCATTATTGAACAATAACAAGTTCAACCCAGCCGCATTAAGCCAATTGAAAGCAGCTGCCATTGAACAACAAGCATTGTAATTAAAAACACAGTGGTCAACAGAGAGAGAGAGAGAGGGAATGTGATTATTCAGGCCGGGTAAGGCATTAATAATGTTATGGAAATGAAGCCAACATCAGGCTACTTAATGGCCATGATGGCTTCATTAGATCGTTTAAATGGTTGCTGTGTGTGTCTATTAAACTACAAGTCCAAAACTGTCGGTTACCATTGCCACCAGGCACTTAAGAGCGCCGTTGTCATTGTGGTGGTGAGTAGTGGGTGGTGGGTGGTGGGCGGTGGGCGTGGACATTACGTGACTTGCCACAACTTTAGCGGTTTCCGGTCAACAGACACTTGACACTGCTCCAAAAATGTTACTCCTCCTGCCTTGAACCTATAATATGCGGCATACGGTGCGTATTAGTTTCATTTGCGAGCTCAGACATCTTAGCTATTTTTATTATTTGATGATTCTTGTGCGTTTTCTAATGTTGTTCTCTCGCTGGTCTGGTAGAATTCCACAAATATTTCCATTAAATTCAATTAAGTGCGGCCAGGACACATGTTGAGCTTTTCAATTAGTAATGTTTTTTCCGGAATTTTTTTTTGCCATTTCACATGCTGAGCGTGAAGTTATTTTTGGGAAAAACCCACTGTAGGATGAGTGATTTAGCGTAAAGAGATAATTTTCGGACTATTTTGCAATTATGTTAAATGCTTTAAGAGCTGTTAAACCTTAAATAGGGTTGAAGCCAGGGGCTTTGAGCAGTGGGCTAGAAATTTAAAGGAAGCAGGTGCTGACCTAGATTGCCTACCACATCAAGGAGCTTTTAGTCAATTGAACCACTAGCACCGACTTTTCTGTTTATGCTGGACTTATTTTAGATTCATTTTATAAAAATCATAAACAATATATAATTAACTAGCAGGTATCCGGCGCGCGTTGCTACGTCCCCCTTAGAATTTTAAACGGTATAGTTTTTTAAATTTCTCGGTTTTTTTCCCATTTTCCGCTCGGAATCGTTCCCGGGCAAGCGTACAACCATGCCCCAAATGTTCATCCCATTCGGAAATTTTGCAAATTTCCGCCCATTTGTTCAACTTGGAAACCTTCCAGGGCCAGCGTCCAACAAATGCCCAACGTTTCATTACAATGGGATGAGCGGTAAAATTTTGCAAATTTCGCGGTTTTTCGAACATTTTTCGGCCATTTTTTCAAAGTTTCATCACAATCGGATGAACGGTTTAGGCCGGCATAAGGGACAGACAGACAAACATTCATTTTTATATATATAGACCGCACCAAACAGTGCATTTTTAAGGGTGCATTGGCTGCTCTTTAGACCAAATTCAACAATTCTGTTTGTTGTACCCATAGAGCCAAAAATCGTCGCTTTAGACAATTTTTCGATAAAGAAAAGTTGATCTTCATTCAACTTTTCTAAGGTCCATTCAGAAAGGTCACAAGGTTGCACCAGCTGTGTTTTGTATGGTTTCATATCGAGGTCCTAACGTAAAATATTTCAGGTGGTCGGGTAACACAAACCCAATTGTTGAGAACGGCGACGAATTGACTTATCGCGATCTTCATTCCCATTGGCCGATACATCAGCAATACGCATGGTGAATTAATGTCCAATAAAGGGAAACTGTTACGAAATTTGGTCACAATAGCTTTAATAGCCTGAACGGTGGGTCGATTATAAAGAACATAAATGAATTGAGAGCAAGAACTGGATAAAAAAAATTCAACGAATTGCAGGAGCTGTTTATTTGTTAGTCTATTAATGGTGAAATGGCAAACCTAACTGAGTATTTTTAAGGCATCAAAAAATGTACACTGAAAAACCAAATTGCAAAAAAATCCCCCATTATGTATGCAAACACCATGTTACAAGCTGAAGGCAGCCATGCTGTACCGAACTAGCTGCTACACACAGAAAATAAAATTGGCTGCAAGTGTTGCGCCCTGCTAAATTGCACACGCAAAATGTAGAACTCAGAAAGCTACACGCCACGTGCAGAAAAGCTATACGTAACGTGTAGGATATCAATATCTAAGCGCCTCGTGAAGAAAAGCTAAATGCTGCGTGGGCAAAAGCAAACTTTACACAAAATTAGAAAATCAGATTATTTCCAAATAACTTCTACATTTTTCATGCAGCAATCTGTAGAAAACCTACACGGTTCGTGTGTCATATTTTGCATAGTTTTATTCTCTGTGTAAGTTTATTACTTTATAAGCTCCATTTTTTTTTTTAATTAATAAAGAAGCTATAAAATGTTCGAAATTTCTCTAAATGTATGTTGTTACTTTTAATGCTGGCAAGTTTTTTGAGATTAATTTAACCACGTCTTGTCGCACTTTAAACAAAATTTCTCGGAAACCACTTAATCGGTTTGGATGAAATTTGGTTCAGTCATAACTAATACGAAAGCGTAAGTTAAAGTCGGCCCTGCCCGACTTCGATGAACCCATTACCCACGGGCAGAAATGTTTAATAGACTTCCTTATGTTAATAAACAGAGCATGAACATTCATGCTAACATATTAACATTATGTTAGCAGTCTGCGGAAAAAAGTTGTTTTTCCTATGCTAAATCCGAAAAGAATACCTTTTTTTAAAACTACTTATAGGTATCGCATGCTAATCAAGGACCATACCTTATATGGTATCTTTCTCTTTCTGCCTGTAACATACATTTAAAGTACACCCTTTTATACTCTGATGGTAAATTGTACTGTAAATTGTCGAAAACAAAAATTTCGAAACCACGAAAAAGATATATAGTAAAATTGACCGATTTCAAAATCAATTTGTTTTAGTTCTAGGTAGGTCTAAGATAGCGCATCTGGTCCGAGTTTAAAGGCCTATACTCAGATGAGATAAAAATTTAGTACGGCACGATACTTCAAGTAAATAGATACAATTTTGAACAGTTTGAAATCTGATTGCTTTTGAACGGCAGTCCTATTATATGAAATATAGTGACAAACTAAATTTATATCTCATCTGAGTATAGACCTTTAGCATTTAAAGCACTCTCTCTACCCCGTTTTTGTCTAAAAACGAAACTTTTATCCAGATTTTTTCTTTTTAAATTTCTTTTCAACTTTTCAATCGGTGCAAAAACATAAAAGTTATGCGAGTTTGGCAGAGTGGAGGCAGAAAACATCGAAAAACCCGTTTATCGATAATATCTCGTTAACTATTCGACAGATTTTTTCATGTCGATTTTCCGAAAATTTACGTTTTACCGCACAAAAATCATAGCCGAGACTGAATCAATAGTTTTCAGCGGCTAATTTAAGGATATGTTTTGAAAAAGTGTCTAAACAACAATAGGAGTGATAGGAGCTTTGACTCATTGCTTTTTCGAACTCGACTTTTCAGAATGTGACCAAGAAAAAAACACCTACTTTTATTAATGACTCACTATTTCATGCATTGTTAATAATAATTTCGAGCAATACATTCAAATTGTACTTACTTTCTGAAATAGAATCCATTTTGTTGAATCCAAATCATTTAACTTTTCGCGAATCTACACATTAAAAGTCCCTAAAAAATTGTTGGCCAACTTTTTGGGATTTGGGACCATAGTGCGTCTGTCTGTCTGTTTCTAAGCAAACTAGTCTCTCAGTTTTGGAGCTATTGAGCTGAAACTTTACCACAGAGTCTTTTTTTTTACTGCACGCTGCTAATATGTCGGAACCGACCGAAGCGGATGACTATATCTTATAGCTGCCATAGGAACCATCGGTCAAAAAATGGGTTTTAGTGAGAAAAACTTTTTTTGTTTTCAATGTTGACGTCTCCAAACTCAGCCATTTTTAATATTATATACTTTTACACGGATTTGCAAATTTTGGTCAAAATCGGATGACTATTTCTAACAGCTGCCATAGGACCGATCTTTCGGAAAATGCGTCTTAGTGAGAACAACTTTTTTCTTTTAAATTTTATTGTTCTTAAACTCGACGATTTTTAATTTGATATGTTATCAAAAAGATTCGCGGAATTTTATCATCGTCCATTTTATTTTCAATCTGACCGTCATTCGGTTTCTTAAAATACCTTAACCCTAAAATATCGATGGCGGTTATTTTTAAATAGTTCCAAAGAAGAATATAAATATTTCGGCAATTCGGCAAACCTTTTTTATTTTATTCCTTTCTAATAAGCCGTTCCTGAGATTTTATTATATTTTATTCATTTCTAATAAGCCGTTCCAGAGAAAACTCTTGAACCATTGAACCACCTTTTTGTTTTTGAGCCCAACTTTTATGTGCGCTACAACAACAACCGCAAAGATAACAACAATAGAAACATTTTTATTTAATTTTATCTGTTACAAAAAAACCCGTTTGCCATTATCAAGTAAAGTTTTCGTGTAATTATATTTCCAGGCATTTGTCCTCAAAGGTATTAACTACTCTTAAGATACCCCTAACGGTCCAAAAACTTATCCCATAGTGGTTTCATATTTGTCTTTAACGGCAATAAATAGACAAACTCTCAACTTCTGTTCTTTTTGAAACTTACACAGAAGCAGGCACTACCCGCTGTACCATTATACCATAATGGAGAATAAATTTTAAGTTTTATTGTTTTGTTTTTTATTTCTTCTTAGTTATAAAAATATTGAAACTGAACAGCTATAACAAATAATATGAATAAAATCGCACTGACACGACAAAGTTTCCTTTAGGAAGTTCTACTTGAAGTTTTTGATTGTAGTGAAGTGGTGTGAAGGGGATAGTCGAAGCAGACAAAGTTTCATGCTCTTGCTTGTGTGGCTTGAAGTTTCTTAATCATTCCTTTTTTCATCATTGCTGGGCAGATTTGTTGGTGGTTTTTAATGTCAGATAAGTTGAAATTATACTACATGAGTAAAACTTCAACATGCAAATGTGCACGGACTTTTAAAGCGAAATTATTCGTACTATCAAAGGTTTAAAATTTTACCAACGTCTGCACCCATAGTTTGCAAAAGAGTATTCATCATCATGCAAAATGTTTTGAAAACAATAATAAATAACTGCCGTTTACTTTTACCCCACAAATCTGAAAGGCATCCCTCGTACACAACAATATACATCATATACATCAGTGTCTATTGCCTTCTGTATACAAATCTGTACAATATTTATGACTATGATTAATTATTCCACTTGATGGACTTAGTTTTCCCCCTCCCTTCAAATCATGTCTCCTCTTATAGTTTTGCTTAACTTAGCTTATCCTCCCAACTTTTCGCCATGTCTAAAAAGAAAAAAAAAAAGTTTTCCTTTTTTGCAAGTCAGTCGTAAGTAGTAAGCTTTTCCATGCACCATGGAAATCTGTGATCCAAACGTTTTGTGTAAAGACTTAATTACTGTAATGCCAGCTGGGCTTACGAAACCAAAATTGAGGATTTTCTGCTCGACTAAATCACATTACAAGTGTAGAGAAAATACGGGAATTTGAACACATGTGTTGCGACTTTGTACAGACTTGACAGATGTTGGTAGAAAAGGAATGAAACAAAAAAAAAATAAAAAAGCAATTTCCCACACTTTCAGATAGTCCGATTTATTATCAGAAAAAGTCGTAATTAAATGTTGCTAGATTCAACACACACATGCAGAAGGGTCCGCTGCAGCTCAAAGTTCAAAAAGCTAAATGAGGTTGTGAGTGCTTTTTTCATTTTGCTCATTCCTCTAACGGCATTGCGTATACGCAGGGTGTGTGTGTGTGTGGGTCTGAATCGTATTGAAACGCAGCTTACTGTGTGCCATACTTCAAGCTTTTGTAATGCAAGGACTAATGACTAGTTACTGTCTCGTTTTTGATGAAAGAATGAAATTGTGTCTTTTGTTCACGCTTTAGCTTTACTTTATCCATTGTCTTGGGGATTTCGCTTGCTGACTCAGCTAAGGTTCAATTAGCTGAAATTTATGGAAATAATTTGATGCACAATTGGGTAGATTAGAACAGAATGTCTTCAGATATGGAAGCTAAAATCCATTTGCTAAAGTTCTCCCCCGCAGTTATCTTTTCAAGCAACCTGTAATTTTACTTGAATAATTTGAAGTTCAACTTCAGTTCAGTATTATTAGCAAACAAAAGTCTTGACCCTTGAACTTCAACAACACTTTGTACTTACCTTCCGTTTGCATGTGGCTAGCTAATTTTCTTCCTTTTCTTTTTCGTCTCAAATTATTCTAGACTCTTGCACACGGAAGCCTTTCGCAATTCGGTTTAAATTTGTAACAATATAAAATTGCCATTGCATACTAAATTTGACTTATTTCATTTCAGCTCTCCACGCAACGTGAATATTTAAATATTTGGAGGAAAATCGAAAAAAAAAAACTGATATTAATGAGTCGGTCAAGTTGTTGCCGTTCCATGACGACAGCTCACAGCTGAAACAGCAAATACAGATAAAGAGAGAGAGAGAGAGAGAGAGAGAGAGGGAGAGAAACTACTGGCCACGCAGGCAAGTCCAACCGAAGCCCACACCCAGCCAACATTGACAACATGGTCACGAATATGTCGCAGCCGCATTATTGCGGCTCCAGCGTGGACGATTTTCACACAAAGTAAGTGGAAAGGTGCAGATTGCGCACGCTGCGAACTGCTGACTCTGGGAACAGTCATGTCAGCATATTAATTACTTTTTTTTCCTGCTACCCTGTGCCAAAGGTGCAAGGGGTAGAATGAGTTTGAGGGAGCAACAGGCGAGTTTATATCACAGAGATGGTAGGAGCTAGAGACGCAAAATTTGGTACTACGAGGGGCAACAGTTTTCAGTCTTGCTTATTGCCGATCTTTAATATTAACTTTTTTTTCTGCTTGTTTTCATTTTATAATTCATAATTTTTATAACGTTTAAAACTTGCCTTTTTTTCAAATGGTCAAACATATTCCATAAAACTTAACCGATTTTAATCCAAATTGAAAAAAATATGACTCTTTTTGAAGATTAAAGAGTACCCAATATCGAGAAATTATTATCAACAATCGAGTATCGATAACGAAGCATTAAGAATGGATTATCGATAGTCAAGTATCAAGACCCAGAAATCTCTAGAGGTTTTCGTATAAAACGTTAGCATATCATATTAAAGCTGTTTGGCTTAATATGTGAAGGGGCACAACTATGCCCGGCTTCTAGATTAGAAGTCGAAAGTTAAGCGATTTGAAAACTTCTGCTTAGAGCCAAATAGATTTAATGCGTACGGTTTTCCTTCCATATGATCTAAATAAGGTACTTCAAATTAAGTTCGAAGTGAAATCGCTTTTACGAAAATCTCTAAAGATTTCCACTTTTTAGTGACCTCTTTGAATATCTATCATAGAACTTTTAGCAGGCTCCAGGTCAATAAGTTATGATTTTTGTTCTACTTTTTTTCCTTAAACAAGACACACACACACCACAAAGGAGGCTGGTTGAGTATATAGCTATTTCATGAATCACTACAATTCAATCATCAGCAGTCTTTGCCTATTTTCAGCGAGCTAAATATTTGCCAGCATTGCATATAACCGCTTGGGAATCCCAAAGGCAGGCTTACAGCAAAATCCGACATCAGCAACAAAACGCCAAGTCGCAGCAGCCTTTGAGTGTGTGTGCGCCCCGTATCGGCCCTTTTGTTTGTTAAGGGGGGAAATTCCCTCCACGCAGCTAACACAGAAGCGAATTTGTTTGAGTTGCCCAAATGCAATCAAACAGGGGTTTTTGTTGATTTTTAATGAAACTATTTTTGGTTTAGTTTCTAACAACTGCGTAGTGCCAAAGCATTTTATCACAATGTGACTGTTTTAGTGACCTTTTTGAATAACAATCATAGAACTTTTTCAGGCTCCAGGTTAATTAGTTATGATTTTTGTTCATACCATTTTTAGAACAAGATTATGTTTAATATATTAAGATAATTATTAGAAAGAGAGATTGAAGTAATTCTTCTTTAATTTGTTTTCTGAAAATGGAATAAACGAAGCACAAAAATTAGCATGTTCCTTTCACTTACACTCCAACAACACCAATATTATCAGGCATGTTCTCAATTCCACTTCCACGGCAACTTTTCAAAAGTGGAATTGATTAGTTTTTTCGCAACACCAAAACGAAAAAGTTTTTCGTTTTAAAATATTGCTTGATGGTCTGTGGAATGCAAAGTAAATGCCAAATAACCCACTCGTACAGTTGCTAGATGTACATAAAGTGTATTTTTCTTAATTCTGTGATCTATTTAGAAATTGTTAGCAAATTTTGATTTGCATTTAAGCAGGGCTTAATACCGGAACCGGTACCAGAACCGTTAACCGAAATAATCCGTTTCAAATCAAGTACCGGAACCGGAACTGATTCAAACTTTTTCTTGAGAACCGAAAACCGTTTACCGTTATTAATAGAACCGATAGCACCGGAACGAAACCAAAACGTTGGTACCGGTACAGTTTCGGTTTTTTTACCTTTGCAGAGCGCATCGTAAATATGGTCACAAGTTGGAGCTCTACATACAAGATGCTAAAATATTTGCTGGCGGAAGACATCTCCAACATTTGCTCCAGTTTTGCGGCTGCAGATGATGACTTTCTTCTGCACCGGAAAGTGTGGGACTCAGTTCGCGAAATTGTACGCATATGAGAATCAGCGGAGGTGGCCACAACAAAACTTCAACCGAAAAACTAGTTTTTGGTGATTTTTATTCTATTTGGATACACTGGATCTCTATAAAAACAGTAACTGGATTCCATTAAGACTTTTCTCGAGCTTAAGCGTGGTTGAAACCATGAAAACATTTTTAACTGCTGGTCAGAACCCACCACAAAGTTGCCAGAATTGTATGAGATTTCACAAGTCGTGCTTTCTGTTCCAGCTACGCAGGTTCTCTGGCGATAAGTTTATAATGAATCCGCTAAGAAGTTGTATGGACTCAACCACATTGAAAGCAGTTATGTTACCGCGAGCAAATCACAAGAATGCTATATTAGTTACATAAGACTTGGACGTACCGGTACGTACCGGTATACCGAAATAAAAATCTGGGTACCGTATCGAAACCGAAAACCGAAAACAGTCTTTATTTGATTTAATTGATTTACAATGAATTTTTTTGTTTAATGTGTCAAAAAATTGGCATTGCCCAGACAAACCGAAAAGTGAAACCTAAGAGTCAGCCTCTCTCATCTTCGACAGTTTCGTTTGGACCAGTGGCTTGCAAAAGGAATAAAGAGAACAGTTTCATTCGTAATTGTTCGATTTACTTTTCAAAAAGTTGTGAAATTGTTCACCGAGTTCACCCAGAGGCCTTATGGCCCATTGTTATGCCTATTGTGGGGAAGGGAAATAGGATGGTAGGTAAGGTTGGTTGGGTTCTGACGGTCAGGTACTACGAATGTAATATCGTGTCATTAATATATAATATAAGGTTATTAAGGTTGTCAAAAAAGTCTTGCGGTATTTTTATTGAATTTTCAATTGTTCATAAAATTGGTTATAATAATGCTATTTAAGTCAAATATGCGCCGTTTTGTTCGATGACGAGTTCCCAACGAGATGCCAACTTCATAATGCCCCTCTTATAGAAGCTCGCTTCCCTATTGGCAAAAAACTCGGAGAGCCAATTTTCACAGGACTCTCTTGTGGCCAACTTCCGACTACCAAGCTCGTTCGCCATGGACAGAAATAGGTGGTAATCACTTGGTGAGAGATCCGGACTATACGGTGGATGCAAAAGAACCTCCCATCCGAGCTCCCGGAGCTTCTGGCGCGTCACCAAAGATGTGTGTGGCCTGGCGTTGTCCTGATGGAAGACAATTCGGCCTCTGTTGATCAAAGATGGCCTCTTCTGTATGAGTGCTGCATTCAAGCGGTCCAGTTGTTGGCAGTACAGGTCCGAATTGAGCGTTTGGCCATAGGGGAGCAGCTCATAGTGGATAATTCCCTGCCAATCCCACCAAACACACAGAAGAACCTTCCTGGCCGTCAATCCAGGCTTGGCCACCGTCTGGGCAGCTTCACCGCTTTTCGACCACGACCGTTTGCGCTTCACGTTGTCGTAAGTGACCCACTTTTCATCGCCAGTCACCATCCGCTTCAAAAACGGGTCGATTTTGTTGCGATTCAGAAGCGATTCGCATGCATCCATACGGGCAAAAATGTTTCTTTGCGTCAAGTCGTGTGGCACCCATACATCGAGCTTCTTTTTGAATCCAAGCTTCTTCAAATGGTTTATAACGGTTTGATGACTCATGCCCAGCTCTTGGCCGATGCTACGGCTGCTACTATGCCGGTCTCTTTCGATCAATTCAGCGATTTTATCGCAATTTTCGACGACAGGCCTTCCGGACCGTGGCGCATCTTTGATCACCTCTGCACCAGAACGAAAACGTTGAAACCATCGTTGTGAGGTGGAAATGGAAACTGTATCGGGTTCATAAACTGCACAAATTTTATTGGCAGCATGAGATGCATTTTTGCCTTTATCGTAGTAGTACTGTAAAATATGCCGTATTTTCTCTTTATTTTGCTCCATGTTTGCGACGCTATAACTTCCGAACGACTAAAAACAAACAACAATAAATCAAACACGTGTTAGCGCGTGAAAAGAGCTTTCCAAAAAGCTCTAGCGTGAACCGATGCGACGAATACAACTAGAACTACGCGCTTGCAAAGACAAGCTTGCGGAAATACCGCAAGACTTTTTTATATATGTCTATCTAAGCCATCCTGTGGAGTACGAAATATTAAATTTAAAAGGTTGTGCGTAGAGTGCTAATAACTTGAGCATCGACTCTAAATACCAATATGAGTTTTCCTTAAACGATTAAATTTCGAAAAATTCGACGTTTCTTCAAATAGTAAAACATTTTTTTTTTTCACTAAAATCGGCTACATTGATGTTACTCAAAAATGGAAGCATTTTTGCATGGTTTAATGTATGGCTCACACTTATCAACTGTACTAAGTGGAGCTCTCCTGTAATGATTTTATATTAAACAGCCCCAAGTTGATATCGCCAGATGGTTATCCTGAAGGTTTTATGTCTTTCTCTAACTCACCACTGGATTTTTGTGAAAAATAGCTACCTTATGCTTTTTAATAGCATTTAATTGGAACTCACTGTGGAACATTGAACTGCTGGCAATATTTCCTAGTATTTACTTTACCAAGGGTGATTTTACATCTTCTACATATCTGTCACATAAACTAACAAATGACAGAATTAAGCTATGGTTTCACAGGCAATTAATTTGACCAAATATTGATCAAAATTCGACTAAATAGTCATGATTGCCGATTTTTAGGACTTGAAACTAAAACTATGTTTCCATATGCAAATAATTTGACCAAATATGGCCAAAAAGTTCCACAATTTGGACATATTATACAAATTTTCATAAAAATTTTGGAAAATAATATGAATGCTTAAGTTGTAAGTTAATCTGACGCATAATAGCTATCTGGCATAACAGAAATCGGGCCTTAACCTAAAAGTCTTGATCCAAATGAACTTATAGGAACTGTTGGATGGGTCATCTATAGCTTTAGCACATGATACAATAAATACAAGGTGGTGCAATCACTTGCTCCATTTCGCATGCGCATACCTTTGTAAGTCTTAGGTTGAGAAATCACATTTTTTTAGTTTTAACTTTATTCAAATTTTAATTAATTTTTATTTTAAAACAAATACAAATTTGTGAGTCTGCTGGTTTTGTCAAGCGACACATTGCACTACCTTCTATTTTTTGTATTATGTCTTTTGACATTTACAGGATACACTACATTCGTGCTTAGTCGACTTTCTTTTTTCGTAAAATGTAATTTACATAATTATTTGCTTGCCCCCTGCGATAAGTGAGGCGTAAATAATGAAATCGTGTACGTAATTGCCTGCTGAAAGAAAATGGTGGTGGGGATTCCTAAAATGTAAATAATGGGGCAGGTATTTACTTCGCATTTTTTTTAAATAATTAATTAATCTCTCTCTCTCTCTCCGTTTCTGAATTTCTTTTAACCACAGCTACAAATATTTCCATGGCTACTTTTCGCTGATTGTGTGTATACTGGGTACATTGGCCAACACTCTCAACATTATTGTACTCACCCGTCGCGAAATGCGTTCGCCCACAAATGCCATACTCACGGGTCTGGCAGTGGCCGATTTGGCAGTTATGTTGGAATATATACCCTATACAGTGCACGATTATATACTCGGTGCCCAGTTGCCACGTGAGCAGCAACTTAGCTACAGTTGGGCCTGTTTCATCAAATTCCATTCGATCTTTGCCCAAGTATTGCACACCATTTCAATTTGGTTGACGGTAACGCTGGCTGTGTGGCGTTACATAGCCGTTAGCTATCCGCAAAGGAATCGGATCTGGTGTGGCATGCGTACCACAATTATAACCATAGCCACAGCTTATGTGGTATGCGTGCTGGTGGTCTCACCCTGGTTATATTTGGTCACAGCCATAGCCAAGTTCTTAGAGACACTGGATGCCAGTGGTAAGACGATCAAATCGGTGCCATTGAGTCAGTATATTGTGGATTATAATCGTGAATCGGAGGATATGATGATGCAGGTGATGTCAAGCACCACGCCGGATCTAAGCTGGTCGATGGCTAGTAATGGATTTAATGAGACATCAACAAGTCTGCTCACACTGACCACTGTGGTGCCGCTTACTACATCAACAAGTACAGCCACTTCTTTGAGCTATGGCGAGCACAATGTGACGGTCTATAAATTGTATCACAGCGAATTGGCTCTACACGATCCTCCACTGAGAAATGCCACCTTTCTGATTTACAGTGTCCTAATTAAGCTAATACCCTGCTTTGCATTGACTGTTCTTTCGGTAAGATTGATAGGCGCACTGCTGGAGGCCAAGAGAAGAAGAAAAGTGTTGGCCTGCCATCCCGCACATGATATGCAACCGATTGTCAATGGCAAAGTGGTCACACCCACACAGCCCAAGAGCTGTAAACTATTGGAGAAGGAGAAGCAAACGGATCGCACAACCAGAATGCTATTGGCTGTGCTGCTGTTATTTCTAATTACTGAATTTCCACAGGGTATAATGGGTTTACTCATCGCCCTGCTGGGCGATGCCTTTCTAATGCAGTGCTATCTGAAATTAAGTGAGTATACAAATAGAATGTTTTAATTAGATTTAAGGCATGGACTTGGCTAGTTTGTAGGGCTTATACTTGCACCGGTAGCGCCCTTTGTGTGTGCGTCTTGCTCCGATTCGCATGGAGTTTGTTGTTGTTCACATTTCGAAGCGAGTTAATTTAGACGTAGTTTATTATGAGACTGTCTGACGCCAATTGCCAATCTAAAATCTCGCAGCAATGGGAGCAAGGACTTGCCGTGCATAGGGATGAGGTTTTTCCCATAAGCGATTTTATGGAAATTTTGTTGTCAACCCAACTCAACAACAAAGTATTTTCCTGATTTTTCAAAAATTTGCCAAACAAATCGATGGTCTTCAAACCAACTTTAATAGAGAAGCACTTTGCTATAAGGATTCAGTTACAAGAATTCCCCAGACATCTCTTTATTGTCCAAAATGAATGACTAGTTATTGGTTATTGACTAACACATCAATCATACGCCCCGTTAGCTAACATAATTATGACAAAGGCGTCGCTTAGACCATTTGGGCAGTTTTTTTTTTCTAGTAAACTTTTGCATAATTCAATATGCCAGCGACATGAATTGAATTTCTTACTTAACCTAAAGCGGACCAAAAGTCCTTTGCACTGATTGCATTTCAATGTTTCATTTCAGGTGACTTAATGGACATCTTGGCACTTATTAATTCGAGCATCAACTTCATACTCTATTGCTCGATGAGTCGACAGTTCCGCAGCACGTTTACCTTGCTGTTCCGGCCACGTTGGCTGGACAAATGGCTGCCGCTATCGCAGCATGATGGCGATGGACGTGGCAATGGCAGCAATGGACTGGATGGCTGTGGCCGGCAACGACTGCTGCACACAGATGCCGTCAGCAAGAGCATGGCCATCGATTTGGGTCTTACGACGCAAGTGACAAATGTGTAGCAGGAGAGTAGTAGGGCGGCTGTGTCTACCACAGCGCCAAAAGCAGCATCAGTAACAGCAGCAGCAGCAGCTGAAGTTGATGGATGTGTGGGTGCCATTAACGACATCAGCATGGTGGAATCGCTGCAGCCCAAGGTGCAAGCAGTGTCCGCGGGACGCAGCAAAAAACATCGCAGAGGAAGTGGCAAATGCATTTGGCCTGCCAGCGACTGGCTAAGAAAATGGCGACAGAACAAGCGCCTGGAGGCTGAACCAGCGGGTGAGCAAGAACAACATTCACCAGCATCGGTTGCTCTACCCAGGCGTAGCAGTGTGCTGTTGATGGTATTGCTCAGCAGCTCTGATGAGGTTAAAGCCAAGGCTGTGCTTGTCAGCCAACAGCAGCAAAAGCAACAACAACAACAGCAACAAGCGGATTTGGATGATGAAGCCATCGATGCGCTTTGGCTGTGAGAGGTGTTTTGACCAACCAAACCCCTTATAAGTAGCATAGCCTGTACATTTATATAACTTAACTTTACTAAGACCAAAATACAAACAAATTGCTTATCTCTGCTTCCGCACACACTTTTTTTGTGGCCCGCGTTGCAGTTGCGGATACCGAGCCCCTCCGTGGCTGCTTCGCTATGCCTGCAAAACGGGAGCAGATTAAAACATTTTGTGGTTTATAAATTAGTTTTAAGCTCTACAGGATAAGTGATACTTGACCTAGTTTTGTGTAGTTGTGTAAGTGCAAAGCGCAACTAAAAAAAAAAATACCAAAATATTTAAAACTAATAGTTTAACTATAATTTTCGAATTAAAACTAAAATTTCGAAAGCGAACGATTTGATTTAATATTTAGGCGTACAATTCTGTTTTTCTATGAAAATAAACCCTGTAATTTTCAATGGTTTGATGGTATTTGAAGTGGTTTTATGGAGAATGATGGGTGTAAGTATCGAGAAGGATAGAAACTAATGTCATAAGGCGCAAATAGCAAAAACATTATGTTACAAATTTCGTTCTTCGTTTAGATGTGGGTAACCACCAGAAGGTTATACCAATAGAGCAGCTTAGGCAAGCGAAGAAACCTACACCAAGAAGAGCTCAAACAAAAAAGTTTTAGAGTAATCAAAACATTGAGTAGAAGAGTTCGCTTACAGACTTGACCACTGACGGCACTTAGATTTAGATTTGCGTATGTATTTGTTTGTGATCTGGAGTATAGGTTAAATAAAATGATATTTCAAGGATTTCAAATTGATACTAACTTGTATCAGGTTGACACTTTTTTGTAGTGATCTCTAGATTTTGGTTAAAACGCTTGCATTTCAAATTCAGACTGCTTGCCTTTATATGTGATCTGAAGCATATATGCCCGGCTACTAGATAAGATGACAAAAGTTGAGAGATTTAAAACCGACTGCTCAAGGCCAAGCAGATTTAATGCGTACAGTTTTACCCACCTATGATCTGGTAGTCGACCTTATTCTTATCATTTCACATATAAAGTCCTCCTAACATAGTTAAACATCAAATTGTTTGTACGAAAATCTCTAGAGATTTCTGAAACACAATCGGAATCGGAATTTTTTAGTATCAGTTTGATACTAGGTCTTATCAATTTGAATTTCAATTGCAAACTTTTAGTATCATATTGATACTAGTTATTATCCATTTAATATTTTTTCTTATAATTTTTTTTTATTTGTAGTTTAAATTAAGTTCTTTACAAACTGCTATTCAAATTAAAACATAACATTTTAAAAACTTTTTACTTTATTTCGAACTCTCACAAAATGAATTATATTTACACTAATCAAATGAAATTGTCAAGTGTGGACAACTTACTATGGGAAACGTTGTTCTCTCACTCTGCATGCTCCGAGTCCAAGCGGATGTTGTTTATTCAGAAGTCACTGTAATGTTGTGCCTTTTGCTGGAACCGATACATGTAGAGCTTTACGCCTTCTCCGAGACCTTGAGTAATAAACGCGTAAGACGCCTCTTCTGCAGCTGTCTTTGTTTTGAACCTCTCGCTTTGTGCGTCATCTTGCAAAGCGCTGAAACAATGTGTCCTGTCTAAAGAGTTACATTTGTTGGTAAATGTTTCAAATAGGTACATACACCCCAAAAATTTTGAAAAAAATGTCTTCGATGGACCGTGAATTATGAAGAACTTAAATGCATTTTGAAGTTTGCATTTTTTCCCATACAAAATATGTATAATCAAATTCTTTTCGAATAATGTCATTAACAATGTGACTGTTTTAGCGACCTTAAGATTTCAATCATAGAACTTTTTAGCGGGCTCTAGGTCTATTAGTTATGATTTTCATCATAACATTTTCTAAATAAATTTCATACAAATTTTCTACAAGTTTGATATTTACCCTCTTTTTATTTCCTAGAAGGCCAAGTCCACATATGCTCAACAATGTGAGATGGTCGCTGCAAAATGAATGTTAATACCATATACACAGAGGCTACGTTTGCTTACGTTTCCACCGCTTCCTCTTCTTTCAATTCTTCCACCACTTCCTTCTCTCCCTCTTCCTGTGAAATTTGGTAAATGTAATAGATGCACCACAGGCAATTCTGCGGATTTGCACCGCAGCCAAGAAATTAAAAAAGAATCGCTGATTCTGAAGCTTTTTCCCCAATTTGTTCTTAAAACTAGGTTTCTGTATTATATCAAAATCCAGAGGAATTCATTTAACCAAAGACCAAGATGTTTATACCGTAGGTCAAAAATCTACCCTCACTCCATAACCAAAATGTTAAAACCAATTTTAGGAATTTTAAGAACAGATTCGACTTAAAATAGTTCGCATTTTCCGTAGCACAGTTTTTGAGCTTGCATTGTAAGTTCATTTTGTCCTCAAACCAAGATGGTTTGTACTTGAACTAAGAACGAAACTTCCTTAAATTTTTTGGCTAACTAAAAGTACGAAATGTTTTCGATTCAAGAACGATTGCTCTCATTTTCATAATATTAACAGTCGTATTTATACCCTTCTAGTATAGTAAAATTGTGCAGATGATTTTAACGCTAGAAGGAAGCATCTCCGATCACATAAAGTATATATATTCGTGATCAACATGACGAGCTGAGTTGATCCGTCTATTACTATGCTATCTCCTCCATCAGTTTTAAAGTTATCTTAACCAAACTTTGCACGAAGTCTTTTGGTACAAAGACGCTGCACTTTTGTCGGAATCGGCCGGATCTGATGACAATAGCAAATAGCTGCCATAGGAACCATCGGTCGAAAAAGTAGTTTTAGTTAGAAAAACATTTTTGTCTTCAACGCTAAAGTCTTCAAACCTCGTTTTTGTGATTTTTTTATGCTTTTACATAATTTCACCACGTTTGATGAAAATCGGTCAACTATATAGTATAGCTGCCATACAAAATATAGTTTTGATAAAAAGTCCTAGTAGGAAAAACTTTTTGGTTTTCAATGCTATCGCTCCCAAACTGGTTACTGATCAATTGTATATGCTACCACACAATTTTGCCAAGTTTTACCTAAATCGGATGACTTTAGAATATAGCTGCCATAGGAACGATCGGTTCAAAAATTAGTTCTAGTGAGAAAAACTTTTTTGTTTTCAATGGTAGCGTCTATATACTTTCCAGTTCGGAATATTAACGGTTTTCATACAATTTTGGGAAGTTTGGTAAAAATCTGATAAATATATCTTATAGCTGCCGTATAACAAACTGTGGGAATTAACTCAGCGGGAATAACCTCAGCTAAGAATCTTTAAAGAAAATCATTTAAAACCTTAATTTATATAAATTTTACATGCTTGTATATAAACTTCGGTCGAGCCGATGTTAGCTTTCCTTTATTTTTCTTTTCTAGAATGTTTCTTACTTAATTAAAGTATGTCCAAAAACAAATCATTCTTTAAATTTTAAGTACAAAACGGTATAAATTCTATCCCGATCGATCTAGGACTCTCCCAGGCGATTTTTTCTGAGTGTACGCTTATGTATTTGGAAAGCCGCTTTTCAGATTTTGCTTGTGTTTGTATTGATTAAAATGCCTGTAATGTATTTGAAGTCTCTATATTGTGCTCTCAATTCTTAGGATCTTAGTACTCCGTAGCAGCAGGTGGAAGGGGAAGGGTTGAAGCTTTCGAGTTCCGTTCAGTTCCATTATTCTCTTGTGCTCCGACTTGAATCAACAAGAAATTAAATGCCAAGATGCAATAATAATGATAGCTCACAGGCTAAATAACTGCGAATAACTGCTTGGGATATACGGCAGATCTTATAAGTATTAAATTTTCTTTCTCTTAAATTTTCACTTCAATTTCGCCATTTATTTGCCAATCGAATGTTTAATCACAGCTCAATTTATTTACCCAATTTTTTCAGCTGTAAATATTTCAGTGATTGTTGGCCAAACATCCGGCACTTTGACTTTTGGTTGATTCGCATTCCATTTAATTGTCACTGCCATTTTATGTATATAGTAAATAAATATATATTTGTATGTATGTATTTCATGCCTGGCAAGCACTAAAATTCACGTACAAATGACCGATGGTAAAATGTCTAAAAGCAAAAGGGGCAAATAACATTGATTAATTGCAATTTTAATCAAAGGGCAAAGCATATTTGTCAACACGCACAAAACACAACGACGATGACGACCCAATTCGTGGCTGCTAATGGCAGCCATTTGCACTCGCCATTGTTGGCATTAGATATGATTCTATTGTGGGCGGAAGTGAGCGTTCATTTTCCAAATATAAAAACAAAATGGGCAGCTGTTAACAATTTGAAATTGTCAGAATTTGCCACGGTTTGCCATCAGTCAAAAAGGGAGGGTACTCCAGTTAGCCTAGCTCGTCATAAATTTGATATCTTTGTCATAAATTTGATAAAGAAAAAGCAACTGAAGCGCAAACCGGTCCGCACTCAACTTTCGCAGCCGCTGTCAAAAAGTATACGATTCATTTAATGTCTAACATAATTTCCGCTTTTTTTTTTATTTTATGATTGGGTAAGCGTTAATTTGATTAAAGCCCAACAGAATAATTGGCTTTTTAATAAATTACATTGGTTTAAATTTAAATCTTTTCCCTAATTGTTAAATGGATAATAAATTGATTTTGACAGATTTGAATTCCCCTGGAATCCCTTAATAATAACTCAACTGTTTGGCAGCTGATCGGGTTTCCCGGGCCTTCATTGATTTGCTTTGATTGATTAAAGTCAATTTATTTGCATTGTAAAATGTAAGCAAGACATTAAATTAAACTGGGAAATGTTAAATGAAAATTTTTCATCAACATTCTCCAACTCAATTATGCAAATAATCTACCAGAAAAGCAACAAAATTTGGACGAGATTGAAAATGAAGAAATCAATTTGCATTATTAATATGTGCAAATTTACAGAGGGAAAATGCCTTGTGATGATGATTTGGCATCAAGCAACACATTGCTTAATAAGTGAAAACAAATTGATTACAAATTTACAGAAAAATATTTTAGAAATCATTGTTAAGGGATATTAATATTTCATGCTTAAAACCAATTAAAATTAGGAAGTCACATGCAAAAAAATTATTGAGAAAGGCATTGATATTTTCCATCCAAATAGTCATACTTACAGTAGCATGCTATTGGAAGTAGGAATATATTCTGAGGCTAAGGTAAGCGACCAGTTTAGAAATGGAGTGACAATTTTAAAATCAGGATCCCAGAGACAGACAGCACTGGAAGCTCCCATCAGGGAGAACGAGCTTAACAACTGCAACAAGGGCACAGAAGCGTGTATCTAATCCAAAAAACCAGCGACACAGCTGTCTCTAACGTCTACCGAACTGGCGTAGGAGATTTTCAGGCAGAGATCTAGAGATTAGAACTTAGTTTCAAAGTTGTGCAAGGGGGCATTTTCTTGACCATTAAACATAGTGTTTATATTTTCTTAATAATTGAAATAATTGGCCCCAAAGGGCCAAGCAAAGCTTCTCTCCCAATCTCGTGTCGTGTGTGCCAAGAGATCAGGACCTACAGCTTAACACTGAGTCCGAACTGCAAAGTTTAAGAAGATTTTTCATGGCTTCGCAGCTGACGCCAATAGTTAGTGAAGGTGACCGGATGTGTAAAAGCCATTTTCTAGAGAAAGAAAAAAATTTTTTTTAAATGGTCCGAGGCGGGGTTGGACGCATGCTTCCCGCACAGCAGGCCTACACACTACCCGCTGCGCTACACCCGGCACACATTATGAAACTATTAATGTCATTTAAATTTGCACTTTCCTGTAATTTGGGGTATTTCTCTATTGCGGGTATATCTATTCTTCTATTTCTTCTTAAGTCTTTTAAAAAACATATTTGGGTTTTAGTGACCTGGTTTGATTTTAGTCAAAGTTTTTTGCTTTTTAAGCTTGGCGCAAGGTCAAATGGTTAATTATAACTCAATACAATCAACACAATTCAACAGAAATAACTCGCAAACTTATTAGGATAGCAATGGTAAGTCTGGACAACGCTGTTTCGGAATTGACCACAATTCACTCATCAGCAGACTTGTTGCTGTCACACTTCAACCACCTGCAATAAGCGCTTTATGTAATCAAAGAGATTGGCTTGAGAAACCAGCCTTAAATCCCTGTGTGAGATTACAGCCTGAAACTATGCTACGACTTTGAAGGTGTTACCAATTTTTGGTGTGAGTTAAACGTTACTGTTGTTTAGCTTTTGGCTGTTGCTAGATTCTTAACATTCTGTTTAGTAATAATTCTAACGGGGCCAGAATGAGATACACAAGGCATTTCTGTTTTTATATCCTTGTAGAGGGTATACACTAACGCATAGAAGGAAGCATCTCCGACCACATAAAGAATATATATTCTTGATCAGCATGACGAGCTGAGTTGATATAGCCATGTCCTCCGTCAGTTTTAAAGCTATCTTAACCAAACTTTGCACGAAGCCTTTTGGTACATATACGCTGCACATTTGTCGGAACCGGCCAGATCGTATGACTATAGCATATAGCTGCCATAGGAACCATCGGTCGAAAATGTTGTTTTAGTGAGAAAAACTTTTTTGTCTTCAACGCAAACCTCCCCAATCCTCGTATTTCTAAGTTTTCTATGCTTTTACATAATTCTATCAAGTTTTATGAAAATCGGACAACTATATAGTATAGCTGCCATACAAAAGATATGTCTGAGAAAAAGTCTAAGTAGGAAAAACTTTTTTGTTTTCAATGCTATCACTCCCAAACTTGCCACTAATCAATATTATACGCTACTGCACAAGTCTACCAAGTTTGATCTAAATCGGATGACTATAGCATATAGCTGCCATAGGAACGATCGGTCGGAAAAGTAGTTCTAGTGAGAAAAACTTTTTTGTTTTCAATGGTAGCGTCTTTATATCTTCCAGATGTGAATATTATCAGTTCCAACACAATTTTGGGGAGTTCGGTAAAAATCGGATGAACTCATCGTATAGCTGCCTTATTACAAACTGGGAAGCAAATGCTCAAAGTAGTGGCGCCTTCAAGCTACAAGGGTATATAAACTTTGGTCGAACCGAAGTTAGCTTTCCTCAATTTTTTTTTTTGTTTTTAATAGGGAAACCGTTTAGGTTTTTATTACAAACATCCACTATTTTTATACATATATGGGTTTCAGTGACCAGTTTTGATTTTAGTTAAAGTTTTTTGCTTTTTAAGCTTGGCCGTTCATACGCCGTCGTTCATACGCTGAACTCTATGTTAATAGGGTTAAATGCAAGGTGACATTTTTTTTTTATTTTTTTATTTTTTGAAAGATTCTTTCCATGTAGTTGGAAACCTAGACTGCTCAAGTGATTTGGAAAACAAGATGTGAATAGGATAGGCAAGCGCGTCTGCTCATTGCTTTAAGATGCACTATGGCACATTATCTGAGCCAGGAAAAAGCTTAGATTTTAGCGAAAATAAACCATTCAGGACAGAAGAAAAAGAAATGAAGGGGCATCTTATGAAATCATATGAAGAAATAGGATAAGAATAATAAAAAAGAATTGCTGGCATCGGACGACGAATAAGTTGATTGAAGGAATTTAGCGAAACGATTTGCAATATCAATGCCAGGCGAGGCATTTGCATGTTTAAAGAAAAGAGAAGAAGGTAGGGCATTGGAACGACGTTTGGTATTTACAAATTGGTAGAAGCTCTTTGGATCGTTACAAAAGTAGCTCTGTACTCGAGACAGGCAGTTTTTATAGGACATACGATTTTGGGCTTGAAGCTTTGCCCTAACAGTGGAGTATTTGGAGAAGTCCGTTGCTTTTCCAGATCTTTTGTACATTTTGAAAAGGCGAGACTTCACATTTTTAAAGTGTCTCCGGCTTGCACAACTCCATGGAGCATTTTTATGAGCGCTTCTTACAGTTTTCTGAGAAGTGGCAATATCAAATAGCTCGCACAGCTTAGAATAATACAGATTGGTGGCAGTTTCAACACAATGAACTTGATTAAGATATGACCAGTCAGTATTAAGGGGGGAGCCTGCTTTAGGGGCTTCAAAAAATCGAATTTTTTTGCATAAATGTCTACCCAAACTATCCACGAATGTGTCCCTAAAATTTCAGAAGCAAATTCAAAATATTTTTAAAGTTACAGGAGAAATAGTGAGCAAGCGTCGAGATTTTTTATATACGATTTTTTATAAACGAAAACTTTGATGTGCGATTTCTCGGTTTTTCCTTTTTACGATTTTTCCTAATTGGCAGGAGAGATAGGGAAAAATTAAACGTCCTATCGACACGAGACAAAATTTATTGTATTCGGGATTAAATTCTCTTCTAGTTGAAAATAAAAAACCTTAAGAAAGTTCTGACTAACCCACTTTTTTAACAATCTGAAGTGAATTTAAAAAAAAAAAATTGAATTTTTGTTTAATTTGCGAAAAATTTTTGAATTTCTCACTTTTTGTTCAATTTTCTTGGTTTAACTAGAAGCTATACTATTGAAAAAGAAAATTGTTTGGGTTTTTTTGTTTCAGATGGAAATTGCGACCTGCATCTTTCCCGCCGCACGACACATGCACACTCGAGGCGCCTCGGCGAAATGCTTGTACCAGGCATAATATGACATATATTTGAATGAAAAAATTTGAGAAGACTGGTGAAATAAGACCTGAAAGTTTCGTTTCAATCGAATATTTCTTTCCTTCCCAAAAAAGTCCTCGGAAAAATCGATTTTTTGAAGCTTCTAAAGCAGGCTCCCCCCTTAAGCAACAAATTGTTCAGAATATTGTAGTCTGTCTTTCTAAAGCAACGCCTAAGAAGCGCTTCCTCGGGCATGCCTGGAAGACCCAATTGATATTTGTTCTTTGATTGATCGGTAACAGATTGATTGGTTAAGCAGGTGAAACCGACCAACTAAATGCCAAGTGTATTCAATTCGTAGAAAAAGCAAGCCTGGATGTAGCAACCACCGATTTCCATGCCAACTGAAACGTTTATACGAAAACCGAAGTATAATTGAGAACAGACTAATATAATTTTTATCTAAATTTCCTAACATTATTTAATTGCATTTACGCTTATGTTAATATTTTTGTCGCCAGCTTTTTTTTTATTGATTTACTGATTTACTTTAGTTGAACAGCCAAAATTGTCAAAAATTTTATTTTAGCTCATTTTACCTGGTACTCGCAATTGTTGTGGTACACGGTTCTTTAGTCATAAAATGAAAATGAATGAATATTTTTTAGAACTTTTTTGTTCTTTTTATTCGGTCACTCGATGGCTACAAATCGTAGAACAACTTATTCGAAATGGAAGCTTTGTGCCTTCTAGCCACGCCGAAGTCTCTCAGGCCACTCATCGATCTTAATGTCACCTCATGCATTAAGAAATTGTCCTCGAACAAGGGCGCGCTTCAAAGACACAATATTTGGGTGTCGAATAGAGCAAGCTATAGCCTCAAGAACGGACCACAGTTTGTAGTCCAATGGATTTAGCTCTGGGCTACGAGCAGGCCAATCATCCTTAAAAAAAGGTCCACGGCTTGTTTTGAAATAATATAGTGTTCACAACCTTTTCCAAATCGTCGAATTGATACACTTTTGCCGAAGTTTTGACTCCTTTTTCACAAAAACTGCGCTTTGTGGGGAGTCTATCATAGGCGACTCCCCACCAAACCATCACATCTCTGAACTCTCGGAATGATTTCAGACGCTTGTTTTGAAGACACAGCATACACTCTATCGTTCTGTTTGTTGAACAATTCCTATATGGTGGAAATTTTCTGGTCAGTAAACAGAATTCGTCTGTGGAATTCATTGTTCGCGTACTGGCGACGCAATGCTTTCGATTATGTCTTGCATTTTTGTTTCAATGCTGTTGTGAGCAAGTGGCCGGTGTGTCTCTTGTATGCACTGAGTCCCAAGTCACGTTTTATTTTATTCATCTCACGAGACATGATTATCTGCTTGCGCCGTGGATTGATCCCTTGTGGCTTTCGCACAGTACGCGGACGGCCGGATTTCGTGCGGTCTTTTATTCCATCAGTATCCTCAAATAACTTCATGGTACTTTACACAAAGTTTCGGGTGATTTCCAGTGGGCGCAACATCCGAAAGATTTCATTTATAATTTACATGATTTTCGATCGAGCTCCATTCCATGATTTCAAAGAACTGACTTTTAAAACTTTTGATGCAGTAATATAGCATAAATGTCATATGCCAAATAGCAGACAAGTTGTAGAGAATGCGTTTAAAGGTTCTTGAGAACGTATGTGTTCAATACGTGAACCAAAACCAATCCGACTACTAGGTATATTGGGTAATGCCGGTTGTGCAGCAGCGTGTAGTTTGTGTTATAGATACGTTGTACCATTTAGACATATTTGGAAATAAAGATTATTAACAATCCTCCAAAGAAATGGGAAAAATCGGATGAACGATATTCAAGTTATGAGCAGCAGCAAACATTTTGGTCCCAAATATATACTGAACATACTTTTTTGCAGTTATAGAGTGTATTACTGTCGGGCTTAACCAACTTTCTTACTTGATTTATATCATAAGATAAGAAAATTTTCAAAAAAATCATAAAATGATATCAAACCTCGTATCCTATTAATTGCAAAAGAATTAAAGTCGTAATTTGCATCATAAACCTGTTAAAAATATTAGTTGATGGATGACCCGAATCAAGCTTCGGTATATCATGCAGAACGGTTATCCTTAACAGACTTTCGAATGGTTACCGCAAAAACCCATGCCGATACCTATGCAGAATTTTCCTGGCGGATGGCTGACATTTCAAGTATAAACTCTGATAGTGCTGTGCGGATCGGGTAGTCTAATGGTTGCCTCAGAACAGAAAATGTGCTGTCCCGAAATCGTCTGGCGGTTGGTTGACATTTCATTTATAATCTCTGTCCGTTTGTTACCCTTAGTAGACTGTCGGATGGTTAACTATATTTGTATGAGCGTCTGGAAGTATTCTGTAGAACGGGTCGTTGGATGATTTGCTTTCGCCAGCACCCAGCATCAAAAAAACTACAGTGTAATTCTAATTTACAATTATTCAATAACATTTTATTTAAAATACTTGCATTTCATGATTTATTCACACTTTTTTGTTTCTTCTATTACGGATGTTGTAATTTTTCTGTGGTATATTCTAACAATTGAAAAATATTGTCCAAATAAACTTAATTCTGGCATAATGCAAAAGAAATCCAATTATTTTCCAACTCAGTTTACTTTTTCCTAGAATTAAAGCTTTTCTATTTGCTTCTAATTACTTTACACACACACACACACACACAAGGGTCAACAATGAAACAAAATACAATTTTCATATCTGCAAAACCCAGCCACAAAGAGCTACATAGGAGGCTTAAGTAAGAAAACCTAGACCATGAACAAATTGCCTTACAAATGGGACTGATTTAATTTGAAAGAATTTTTCCACTCTGCAGCGTTGAGTGAAAGTTAAATGGCATTGAAAATGCATGAGCGACAAGTTGATATACTCCCCACTAGTGGTTTGATGTCTTTTTTATAGGTCATACAACAAATGCATCTATGTAAGCCCAATTTGCAGCTCTTTTCTAAAACAAACTCACAGACACACACATACACACGCTTCAGCAGGCACTAACAGTTGCGGAAGCGCAAAGCGGAAGGAAGTGAATGGCGGTAGAAGCGTAAAGCGATTTAAACGAAAAACTAATCAAAAGGGTTGAAAAACATGCATAGATGGCCGAGCAGCTGTGGCTACAAAATCCCATGACAAAAAAATACTGCATAAGAATTCAACCATTTTTCTCATCAACCTTCCCTCTCCAACGACACATAACACATTGACCAATGCACAGTTTATGGCCTGGTTGTGGTAAACGAGTTACAACAACAACCAAAAACCGAGAACACAAAAAAAAACTTGAAACTTTTCATGAATTTGGGTCATTTTGTGGACGTTTAAATGTTGGGGAGCAAATGTTGGAAATTACTTTAAAATGCTTAGACAAGTTTGAATGTTTTGTGCGAATGTAAAAGTTGTTTCAAGGGATTTGCATATATTAAAATTAATTGTTGTGGGCGTAATACGAAAGTTAAGAGCAAATAACAGGGAATTCTTAGCAAAAGGCAATAAAGTTAAGTCGAGTATAATCAAATGTTATAGGTTTGGGAATTAAGATGTTAAAGGGAACAATGAAATTGCAATTTTAATTGTAAACAAATCTACCAAAAGACAAGACTGTATAACTTTTGGCTTGAAGAACATTAAATTGCTAAACACATACCGAAGTCAATCTTTCACACACATCGTTTTAACCAGCGCAAAATCATTGACGTATCCAAAATGCATGTTCATTTGTTGCACAAAAACTCATGTCTGTAACCGGCATCGCTGTCAATATGTTTTAGGCAGTTTTAGAGCATAAATATACACTCTACGTATACGTTATAAAATTGCTTAGCTGCCAACGTCAATAATAAATGCGAAAATGCGAAATGTTTTCATGTCAAATTTTGCACCAAAGCAACGAGAAAATATGCAATACAAGTTAGAGATTCGTTTTTGTTGTTTCTGTCTCGTGTGTGGGTGCCAACCAATTTTGTATGTGTAAATTTTTGAACACAAGAAGAGGTCTTTATGACTTGCTAAATGAAATGTCAAACTGAGCGTAATGAAATTTCGCCTACAAGCAAATCATTCTGAGAAGTGTCAGGTAATCAAAGTTGAGCCCACCATCTTGATGTCAGTCTCTCAGCTGAGCTCAGCTAAGTCCCATGCAAAAGTGGGGCCATAAATAATGAACCATTGATGAGACAACACAAAATTTGACGGCCCTAAGCATTAGACCCCTCAAATTCAATCAAAACTTTGACAAGCAAAATTTGTTTCTCCACATGAGGCGAGACCAAATTGTTGGCCAGCTAATTAGAGCGCGGGGAAGAGTGATTTTCACTTACTTGAATTCAGTGCGCGCGTGCTGTTTCATTTGAATTTTCTTTCCATACGCATTCCTCTGGCTCTCCGCTCGCAATTATGCTAATTTTTTAGCCTTTTTGTTTGGCCAACTGGCGCACATTTTACGAATTGTTAAATAGCCAACAATTTTCACCGCCAAGGACTGAGGCTGGCCTTCGTGTTTTTAATTCGCCAAAAATTATTTTGTAACAATTGCAAATTTTGTAAATTCCTAAACCGGAATCAAATTATAACGCTCTTGATAATGAAATTGGGAGAGTTGGTGGGGAATTTTGTAATTTGAAATATTAGTTAGGTAATTGGAAATTGTTATTAGAAGTTGTTATTAGAAAGCCATAAGTCATAAGCGAGTTATAATCTTGCAAGTTATAGAGATTATTGCTGTTGGGACCCTTCACTGATCTTATGATATATTGGTGCGAGACACTTGTCGTTCAGCATTTGAATAATGTGAAAAACACTGAAACATTTAGCTAAATATAGCTAAGTGGGTCAGCGAGATAGTTACGTTCCGCCGCTATGTATCCTGGAGTCTTGCTCCTTTAGCAGCTATTATGTCACTTGACTGGACTTAAATACGCGCTTTTCAGGTCCATATTAGTTTGAGTTGTTGATGAGTGAGTAAACAATATTGAGTTGTTCTTTAAGCTTCAATTGTTCATTTATGTTCAGCGAGTCTCTTCCAGTCTATCTAGCTCTGAGTTGTTCTTGGGTTGTTCTAAGAGCTGTTCAGTCTCCTTTGCTCAGTGAGTTGTTCTGTTGTCTGTCTTTCTCTGTGAGCTGTTCTGTATCTCTTGCTCAGTAAATTGTTCTGTCTGCCCTGCTCTGTGAATTGTTCGTTATGCCTTGCTTTTGCTAAGAGCGCGAGAGAGTGTGCGCGAGAGTATACTCCCGCACATTCACACAAATTAGGTATGTGTGTAGAACAAAAAAGCCATGCAGAAACAACAAAATCAACCTTCCGGCATAGACCTAGAACAGGTGAGCAAGAACAACTGAACAAGTGAGCAATTTGACTGAGTTTCACTTAGAAAAAAAGAACAAGTAAACATTTTCAGTGAAATGAACAACCTTTACCCTACACTAGTCCATAAATGCTAGAGTAGAGAAAGTTAGATTGCTCCTCCCTTGCAGGAATAAACTCTATCTCTAAAGTAAGGTATATATAAATACAAAACTAGCATATCAACCGCCTAGAGAAATGGAATCTAGGTGTATGACATAGCTGAAACCCATCTATGGAATATCCGTGTTTTCCAGTCATGGTGTCTGCACAGGCTGTCTAAAGCGACTAGAAATATGTGCACAAGACATATGGAGAGTTAACTCCGAATTATCATTATCAATAAAATGGTAGCTGATGACTCGGAGAGGCGAAAAGTTCATCACAATCGTCCCCTGCGCAGACGAAACAAAGCTGCAAATGGAGTAAAGCAGTGGTTTCCAAAATGCCATAAGCCTATCCTATGGGATAGAAACTCATAATGCTGTCGGCGTCGCAGCCGACACACGTATAGAGAGAGAGAATACGTGTGTTCTATAAATAGCAGGCTCGGCGGCTTGCTCTCTTACGATGCGCGTGCTTGGCTTTTTGTTCTCTCACTAGTCATTTGTTCGTTTGTTTGTTGCTCATATTGAAATGTCAACATGTTTACTTCGTGTCTCGATGCTACGCACAAAAGCGCAATGCCTGATTGTGTGAGTTTGGACACCACTGGAGTAAAGCGAAGTCCCAGATTTCCAAGTGACCTTCCTCTCAGAACTATATAGTAGCCACAACACCAGTATACTGTAAGTATCCACTCACCCATTATGGTGTAGCATTTGTATGTTTCTGTCTTACTTTGTCGTAAAGGAGGTCGTGCTTACAATAGTGAAGCGTTTGTCAAGTAGAACGAGACCAAAAAGTGAGAGAGTATTGGAGAGTGAAAAGCGACGCAGATCACCTCTGACCTACATCACAGACCGCTGGTCAGCGATTAGAGATAAAATTTACGCTCCCTCTCAATTTTGAGTGGTCCGCATTGAGATACTTAAAGCCCGCATTGTGATGTTCAGTGATTTTGTGACATCCCAGTAGTTAAAGCGACACGCACATATTCCAAAATGCAGCAGACTCTTTTCTGAAAGAAGCGGTTTCGATTGCGCAACCGTTCAGTCTATATATCCTAGGCTGTGCTAGCGGCTGAAAGCTGTTTACTCTCTTGGCAAAAGTTTCGGCATGCGCTCGGCTCGTGTCGATGTGAATTGCGTTGCTCTAGGGTCTAAATAAGATCAATCATACACAGAAAAATTCAAGTTTGAAAAAATCACTTTGATCCCAAACTTTGGATTGAAATTTAAAGTACAACATATACTTGACTTTACTTAAAACAGGTATGAAAGGCATGTATGAAACCGGGGCATGCACGGGGGCCGCTTTTAAATAATCGGCTTATATAAGAAAACTTAGTGTTTGGTTTTTCTGTAACGTTAATCAATTCTGCTTAGTGAAAAACTAATTTGGTATGAAAAGGTTACTTAATGTAGCCACAGGATCTAGAAATGTAAACTTACCTCGCTTAACACACGCTTATGCAAATATCTCGTAAGCCCAACGTGCTGAGAGAAAGCGGACAATTGATTTAAGTTCAGCTGCCAAAAATACATAAGGAACAGAGAACTGCTGCAAAAATCACTTTTTTCTTGATTGGTTCATACACAAAAATTCTTACTCACATTTAGTCAATCAACAAAACTCAGAGCTGAATATATTCAACTCACAAGCCAATCGCATCGAGCGGCGTTATGTGATCCAATGTGTATGTTTATATTTATTCATCGAACAGAACTCAGTGCTGAATATATTCAGCTCATACCGGCAGTCGCATCGAGCGGTTCAGCTAGAGTATTTTAATCGGACGTTTATGTGTTCGGTCGAACCAAACTCAGCGTTGACCGGCCACTGCGGTGAGCGAGTGGTTTCACTCTTTCCATCTCTCTCCTTTTCATAGCTGTCAGTAGCGCAGTCACTGCCTATGCGTCTTTGCAAGAGTATATTCATACGAGATGATTTTCGCACACTCTAAACATCCGTCGTTGAGCCAAACGAACAATCAGCCGAGCTGAATGGAATGAAGTCGAACATGATTATAATCAGAGTGCCAACAATTAGATCGAATAAAACTCTGCTGCGAACATGTTGAGTATGCAAGTTTGATGAATAGAGCGCAAAGCCTGTTTATTCGGGTATTGAATAATGTGTGAGCGTTTTGCAATCGAACGAAGCCATTCTCTGATAAGGAACCATTTGTTAACTTTTCTGTTGCAAAAGTTGGCCTTTATTTTGTAAACCTGTGTTATTTATATATATTCTCATGCTCACACTATTCTTAAAAGCAATGCAAACATGAACTTTCTGGAACAGCAGTGGACACGCCTTTGCTCCCATTGTTGCGAGACTTATTTTTCGGCAACTGGCGTCACTCAGACGCAAATTGCGAAGCTCCGAGGCGCCGAAACGCACACGCAGACGCTTCGAAGTGTATTACACTGGCAAGACGCCAGTGAAGTGTGCGCGATCGAGATTCGCTAAGAAGGGTTGTTTCTTATGTGGTTGTTATACTTAAACTTTTCCACTTCATAATAAGTAGCTATTAAAAAGTAACAAAAAAGGTGTTATACTCACAAACACATCAGCCAAATGTGTCAAATAAATTTCTTCTTGTCTTACCAGAAAGGTGAGTAAACTTTTCGCTCCAGGTAAGACTTTGTCTCTTATTTTGATTATGCATTTAAATTAAAATTGTACCTGATTATGCAGCAATTTGAATTGAGATCACTAAAAATAAGGAAAAGTGTAATTGCAGTTTAAAGAAATTAATGGTTAGGTAGAAGGTTTCTTGCCATTTCATCAATTGGAAACATATTCAAGTCGTTTTCATTAAATCTCTTCTTCGGTCTTTAAATTCCCTATAAGTCATAGCAATTGCCGCTTGAAGGGTAACTGCTGAGCTGCAGTCGATAGCAAAGTCTACTGATGTCAAGTCAAGTGGTCTACTTGCTGCATCCAACATATCTACACTATATTCATTTTCACTCAAACTTTTATTTAATAGTTTGCCAATGTTCGTTAAATACGAGATTCTGCAACTTATGCACCAACAGATTGCTAAGAATTGTAACCAAACTTAACAGCAGAAACTATTTTAAGTAACGAAACTTTCAAACAATCGTTAAAGCAGCTTGGAAAAAACTTCAAGCTACTTATATTGCAGTTAGTTGAAAATAAATTATCTTAATTTTTTGTTCAACATTTGCACAAAATGGTTTAGCAGCAGTTCGTGGAAAACACAATGTCAACTCATTTATCAACAATGATGATGAATGTTTTAATTATTCCATGGCCAGAGGCGCCAGTTCGTTGCCAAGGTGCTAAAAAGTTGATTATTCATTTTCTTAAGTAACTGTAAAGGGCGACAAAAAAGTTTAAAAATGTTTCCATTTGATTCATTAACTAAGAAAACTTCATGAAATTCAACGGAGTTCAATTAGATTTGTTCTACAAAATGTATTGAATCACACTTGTGCCTCTCGCCATGAAGTTTGCTTCATCGTATAAATCCCATCTTAGTTGAGCAATTGTTATGGGTTTCTTAAATTTGAAAACAATCAAAATATTGAAATCTCTTACGGCAATATTTTTCTGTTGTTATCTAAATTATTCAACAAAAGTCTGCTAATGCGGTCTAGTGGCTGCAGGCAACAGACACACACAAGTGTTTTAGGTCTCGACATTTGCATTTGGCACATGGAACTTGCCAAATGCACGACAACCAAGTCAGACAAGTGTGTTTTGGTGTTAAGCGCACGTGTTGGATAATTGATTGATTGTAAGCAAATGCAAGACAACAGCTGACTAGACAAGTGAACAATCTGAATTATTGAATAAGAAAATATTTCTTAAATAAGTACAAAAGGTGAAACTGAGTCTTTAACCAGAATGAAATAAAACCAAAAACAATTGCCTTATACGGCGCTTAATTGCTTTCCAATAACATTCCGCCTACCATGCCACACGCAATGTTAAAAATTGAATACAACTTGAGGGTAAAAGTTCATTAAACACAGCACAACTTGGAGGTGAACAACATTTCGTCAGGTTGCATTGCGTGTTCGTTGTCATTTTGGATGCGGTTGGCCCAGTTAAAGGAGGGTGTGGCTGTCGCTTAACAATTGTGAAAAGAATATGCGAAACATAGCTAAAAGGTTTATCCTGGAAATGGGTTTTTTGTTAAAGTCTTTGATTTGACACAATAACTGTTGAAAAGTTGTATTATTTATTTTAAGTAAACTAAATATTTGTGTCGATAATTTGATTGGAAGTGACTGAAACATTAGATCAGTCTTGTCCAAATCATACTACATACCAAAAATCATCAACATGCCACTACTAAGTCATCAATTTGAAACTATTGAGTATCATTTTCGCATTAATACTTCAAGTATCAAGTTAATATTTTCGAGTATATGAAATTGATACTAACTTGTTACAGGTTGATTCTTTTTTGTATTAATTTCTTAGTATCATTTTGTTACTTGCTATGATCCGCTTGATATTCAATGGTCAAACTTTTAGTATCATTTTGATACTAGATTTACTAGATTTACAATGAAGCTGAGCGCCATAGCCATGATACAACGTAAAAGATATTGCAAGCCCTCTGGCATTGTAAGCTGAGAGCATATTGCAAGCTGAGTTCTAAGCTAAAACGGAGAGCGAGCTGAGAGCTTGCCCTATCTTCTGCGTTGTATCATGGCCATAGCTAAGTAGTTGTTTCATGTATCAACGTATTTCTTTTGTAAAACTCTGAGAGCAACACAGCAAAAGCTTCACTTAGACTAAAAAGCATTCAATTGTAAAAGTTTGATGGGATTAACGCGATGAAGCGAGGTGAGAACGGCACCACTAAACCTCTTTTCGTAACTTCATAAGCCTTGCTCCCAACCAAGTGTGACCAATTTGGTAGCTGAAAAGAAAAGGAACTTCGGACAGGCCAGTTTGAAAGTCCAAGCCTTGGACCACAGATTTAAAAGTTGTATGACTTAAAGCAGGGGGAAATGTAAGGAACCTGGAGTCGTTGAAACTCTGAAACACCTCATCTGCAGCTGCCCAGCGATCGCTAAGGCGAGACTAAGGGCCGTTTTCTCATGTTCATGTTTTTGCTCAAAGCGAAATCCATCTGGATTTTGCAACTAGATGGTTTTTGGGCAATTGGTTGTCTCATGTAGGTTGATTATAAATTCGGGCATTTGCGCCACGGTCACACCGGGAGGGCTGGAATGGTCTAATACTAGGTTGGCAGCACCTCTCCACTCGGCTGAATTTTGTCTTTTTTATTGCGCGCCAATTTTAAAAATTAAAGCAAGAATTTTACAGAGAAGAAGAAGGTTTTTCTTTTGGAACGACTTGTTACCATGATGGGAGATTAAGCAGTAGGTCGAATCCTATGCTCACACAGGTAAATAATTTGGACGAATTTTCATGAAAATTGGGCTATATAGGGCAAATTGTGGAACTTTCCGGCCATATTTGATCAAATTATTTGCGTATTTATTGCGTGGAAGTATAGTTTAAGATTTTAATCCTGTAAAATCTTTAATCATGGCTATTTTTATCAAAATTTAGTCAAATTATTTGGATGTGTAAACTTAGCTTAAGCAATGAACTAGGGGAATCAGAATGTGCATCTGTAATTTCAGCAATGTCTGCAGGTGTTCTTGTATATTAAGGGCACATTCAATATTTTCCATTTATAGTTTACTTAATAACAATTCGGACTTTACTGTTTTTAGCAGCAGTTGTTTTTTGTTTTCAAATATTTTCCAGTGTGACCATATGCGCGGATACATAAAAATACTTAATTTGCATAACCATGTAGATGGATTTGAAATCAATGAGGTTGAAGTAGATTGCTACGAAATTCATCTAGATGGTTAGCATTGAACATGAGCAAAGCAAATGCAGCAAATCCACCTAGATTTGCAAAAACACCTACATGAGAAAACGGCCCTAAGACATCTGCACTCCCCAAGTCTCACCTCTCTTGAAGAGGCGGCAAGGAAGTCTCCCAAACAACTATTGGCATTTGCCAAAACGTCAAACATCCGCTTGGATTTCTAATGGTACCCAGAAAAAGCCACCCGGCCTCACTAAGGACCGTAAGGTCTATGTGTGGTCCCTACAAAGGGCCAGCCGGAACTACCTACCTAAAGCTGGGGTGCCCAGAATTAGCTTACGGCCGCGTGGAGCTCCAAAAATCACAAGAAATAGAAAGAAAAACCCGATTTTTGTTTATGTGTGTGTGTAAAAAATATAAAATTGGCTTTACAGCCCCCAAAGGGGGCCACAGGCCAAGCTTCTCTCAATCTCTTGTCGTGTGTGCCTATAGTTTTTCGCACAAGAGATAGGGACCTACAGCTTAACGAACGATTATCCGAACTGCAAAAGTTGAGAATTTTGCTGTTTCATAGCTAGTGACTTCACAGCTGGCGCCAATAGCTGGTGAAAGATGACCGGATGTGTAAAAGCTAATATCTGAAGAAAGAAAAAGCTGTTTATTAGATGGTCCGAGGCGGGATTGGACCCTCGCCTCCCGTACATCAGGCCGACACACTAACCGTTGATCCACACCTGACCAGTCGGTGTGAATAGCAAAACACATTCGGCCACTGCGAGCGAGGCAAGCGAGGACAATCGCTAGCCTACGCTCACTACGCATAAGCAACATTGTTGTTGCGTTCGAGTTTGCCAGAGACATAGGAGAGAGAGAAAAGATGCACATATGAAGTTGTTGTTAAAGGTCTGCCTGCGCTAGGAAAGAGAGAGAGGAGAGAGCGCATATAAATTTGTTGTTGCTTTACGCAGCCCATAAGGCACATATACATACCTTTGCTTGCAGCCATGACTTAAAGCAGTGGTGTCCAAACTCACACAAGCAAGCAATGCATATGTGTGCGTAGCTGCGAAACACGAAGTAAGCATGTTGACATTTCCACATGAGCAACAAACAAACGAACAAATGTCTTGTGAGAGAACACAAAGCCGAACACGCGCATCGTAAGAGAGCCAGCCGCCGAGCGTGCTATTCATAGAATACACATATTCTCTCTCTTTATATATGTGTCGGCTGCGACGCCGGCAGAATTTGGCTTGCCAACCACGCGTGGCTGCCTTTTCAAATTTTGGACATCGCTGACTTAAAGTAACGCTTAAAAGATGTCTAACGGCCGATTTCTCTTCTTTTAAATAGCTGCTATATGTCAAATAAAGTTACAATTTACTCTGTTATTAGCTAGTTTATGTAACTCTATGTAGAAGATGTGAAATTTTCAAAATAATTCTTAACTGGATAAAATGTTTGATTTCTGTTTTTTTTATTACATGTACAAAAAAGATTTAAAGGATTTTTTTTCAAGTTTGTTTTGAAATATTGTTACAAATTAATTTTTTAAGTGTTCTTCTGGCAATTTTCGGATACCATCCGAACCGGATTGATGCGATCCACGAATCGATAAAATTTTAGAGATTTTCAAAAGAGCAAAAGTGCTGAAAACAATTAGTAGTCGGTAAGGGCAATGTCTGGGCTATACGGCCGGAGAGGTTGGACTTCCCATTTCAGCGTTTCAAGGCATGTTTTGACCGGTTGCGCAACATGTGGCAGAGCGTTGTCATGTTGCAATTTTACCTTGTCGTGTCTTGGCTCGTATTTTGGACGTTTTTGCGTCAATGATCTGCTCAAACGCACCAATTTGTCCCACCAAATACAGAGCATGACCTTGCCACTGTGAATATTCGGCCTTGGCGTCGATTTTGGTGAATGGTAGGATTTGTTGCGCTTGTAGCACGTTCCCCGTAAGCTTCTTGCAGCATTTGAGGGCCCTTTAGATGCATTTTTCTTCAAATTGTTTTTGTTTGGCACTAAAGTTACCACACAAAAACTATGTTGTTTACACTTCAACGAAACGACACATACTGAAAAAGAAAACCCGAATGATGAGGCTTCAAAATGAAGTTCATTTAATACTTGCTTTCTAACATTTTCTTATTTGTTTCTTTTGGGCTCACATTCATAATCCCTCCCTTTGTCAGGGTATCACTCAGTCTTATTCCTTCCCGTTTTCTTATATCCACTAGGTTTTGTTTTCCAATTCGCCAAACTCATTAAAAAGCCGTTGTGCTGAATGTTGTCACTCATACGACCCGTGTGCTGAAAAATATTTTAACAGCCCCGGCTGAGCAGTTGTGTGGCCCGCATGTACCGGTGCTGCTGTTGTTGTTCCATTTTGTACGACATTTTTGCGGCGGCACTGCAATTGTTTGTCTCCTTGAACCAGTTTACCCAACGACCCAGTTGTGTCAAACAGTTTTTGATGCTTCACCAACGCAATTTAAAGTCTGATGGACTCATGTGGGTGCCACCGCTAAATGACTCCGAATATTGTTACATGGCTCTTAACAACAGCAATCAAAGTTTTCCAAGTAAGCCAATTGTTACCAGGGGGAGGGGAAAGGGAAATGGAAAGAAAGGTCTGCATTTTTAAGTAGACCTAGATAGAGCATCTGTTAATGCCCACGTGCCTTGGGGGCAGCGACTAAATAGAAACAGTTACAGCAAATCACAAACACAATGCTAACAACATAAATTTACATATTTAAACTATTTTGTAGCACATGACAAAAGGCGCTAGGACTTCAACCGTGGTATGAGAGTATGTTGGAAATTGAATTGTATAAAGAATATTTGTTTATTCAATTCATGAACCTGATTTTATGGGACCTTCAAAAAGTTGGTTTAGTTTCAAATTGAGAATATCTACAAATCCTCGGAATTACAATTTCTGACTGCCACATTTATTAAGCCTTGTCAACCACTATGCCTACCAAACAGCTCGTGGCACCGCTGACATCTGTGCCCAAGAGCTTTGTGTTTGACACACTTCCGCACAAAACAAAACCAACTCATCCAGTTCCATGCATTTACATACAAATGAAGATGACAGCAGGCACTGGACAAACTGACTGTCAACAGACTGGCAGTAAGCAGATACCAAAAGCCGCATTGTGTTAGCTGTTGTCGACTGACATTTTAATAGAATTAACTGTTCCTCCCCCCCAAAAAAAAAAGAGCAACTCCAGTGGGTTATAGCCTTATTGTTTTAGATGTCTGCCATTAGATTTGATGGGGCCAGAAAACTGTAAATAACTGAAAAGTGACAGGACGAAAGCTTAAAGGCTTTTGAAGCACGTCAGGCGCAAAATGTCAGCATGCGGTCCGCTTTCATATTTCATAGCTTAAATTCCATCAGCAGACATTCAATTTTATTTAGTTGACGAGCAGCAACTGCTGCTGCTGCTGCTGCTGCAATGGGACTGCAGGTACCCGGACTTTAAGCCGGCGTGAAAAGTTGAGCGAAGTAATTACAAAAGGAACGAGTTGGTGAGTTTTAGATGACGACATTGTTGACGTTGACAGGCAACACATTAGTGTGTAAAAACTTTTGCCACAAAACTTTAATGGACTGTCAACATGCCGCAACTTGCTGGCTAATTTGTCAAACTTTGCCACAAGCTGCAAAAATATTCACAACTTGCTTGAAATCGAATTTCCACTTGCACACAAGTCACAAACATTTCCTCCTAATTTAAAAGTCAAATGTGGCAAATGCTCAATAAAATATGAAAATTTAAAATCAGCCGCAGCAAATAAATTATACCACATGCTGGTTGTTAAGCCCAACCCAAAGCGAGTAAAGAATAATATTTAATAAATTGCATGCATTGCTAAAGCGCTCAAATCAAAACGAGAAACCAGTGGAATGATGTGCAAAATTTGCCAAAGCAACGAATTTTAATACCCTTTCAGGCAATAAATATTTGAGTAGCTTATTGCAGCATCTTGAAGTGGTATTAACGGGTGATTCATTGTATGATTTTGGCATACGTTAGTTTTAAAATTGTTAAAACCGTAATAATGTTAAATTGATCTTAGATTTTCATCCAATGGAGCTTAAGGTCGTCCAAAAAGGACATGACAATATTATGCATTCCAAATAGATCTTAATGTATCTTTTGTTTTCTGTAAAGTAACATAACCTACCAAATGCCAAAATGCCTAAACTGGTTAAGCAGACTTGAAGATGTTACTATCAAGGCCAAGCCCTTGAATCCAATTTTCTTAATTTACCGTCGAAAACAACATTGCAAAGAAACTTTTTGATTATCTAAAATGTTCACCTTGGGTAAATTTTTCAAATGCTTGGCTAGAGTCAAGACACAAAAAACGTGAATAAAAAAGTAGTCTAAAATCAAGAATATAGTCTTGAAATCGAGAAGAACCAGAGTCAAAAGTCCACAGATACTACGATTATGCGAGCAGTATGTTCGTTTTATAAATCACGATTTTACCTTAGCTAGGTATATTTTTTGACATTTACCTTGTACCTTACCAAGGTAGGAAAATTGAGTACCTTTCCAGTCACTGGTTATACCTGGTCTAGGTTCTAAACTACTTTTTATACGGAAATCAACATTCTATCTGGGTGGTGTGGAAAACAGTTATCAATATATTTTACCAGTAGCTATAAAACGTTGGATAAAACGTTCTACATAACGAAGCCGGAAAGCTTACTTGGCAATTGCCATCTATTCAATCTTCATCATAACGCAAGGCAACAAAATCCAACTTTTTTCGACCTTCATCAATGTCATCAATTTTTCCACATCACCCTCAGTTGCCAAGATTTAGCGGAAAATGTGAGTTTTGCATATCTGACGACATTTGGAATTCTGTGGCCGATACACACGAAAGACTTGGTCTGCTTACCTTACCATTTTCGTACAAAAATGTTTCACCTTCTTAACATTGACCATAAGCGATCAAAATTAGAATCTCCATATTTTCAGAGAAAATGGTAACCCTAAGTAAATTCTAAAAATTTATGTGATATGGAAAAACTGATGACAGATTTGGAATCAGGACAACCCAAATTCTATGAAAATGTCAATGGCGTTTGTGGGAATTTTTTCGTGTTGCCTTGATGCGTTTGATCTACACCTTCTATTTACCTGTCGATTTACCCGTGTTCATGTCAATCTAAAATCATATAAGATTATTGCAAATGTTAAAATTTCTTTAAGCCGATTCAGCGACACATCCTATTTACACGTCTTTAATTGCCAACTATTCATGATAATCTTAACTAATCATAAAATGCTGTGTATATCCAGATTTTTTGGAAAGCTTGATCTTGACCCGTCAATTTAACTGTCTAGATTGTAGTCTAACTAATACAAAAATGTTGAAAATTTCGCGACTTTTTACGCGTCTACAATTGCCATCTAATACATCTTAATGATTTCCAAAACTTAAAAATTTTTTAAAATTTCGGGAAAAATCTAAGCTCAAATGACAATTTGGGAAATTTCGCGATTTTTTGACAGTTCGGTCTAAGTATATATGTATATACACTTCCATATATTTACCCGTCTACTACTGCCGTCCATTAAGGGGGGAGCCTGCTTTAGAAGCTTCAAAAAATCGATTTTTCCGAGGACTTTTTTGGGAAGGAATGAAATATTCGATTGAAAAGAAACTTTCAGGTTTTATTGTTATATATTTCAACAGTCTTTTCAAATTTTTTCATTAAGTATGTGGGGTTTGGTGACCTGTTTTTTGATTTTAGTCAATGTTACAACTGGCTAGCTCAAGGTCTTTTTTGGTTGATTATAAGCCTTTTTATAACCAACACAAACCAACAGATATTAATTACAACATTTGGAATCCCAATTGCTATTCCAAAATGTTGTAATTAATATCTGTTGGTTTGTGTTGGTTATAAAAAGGGTTATAATCAACCAAAAATGACCTTGAGCTAGCCAGCTGTAACATTTTTTCATTAAAATATATGTCATATTATGCCTGGTACAAGCATTTCGCCGAGGCGCCTCGAGTGTGCATGTGTCGTGCGGCGGGAAAGACGCAGGTCGCAAATTCCATCTGAAACAAAAAACCACAAAATATGTTCTATTTTCAATAGTATAGCTTCTAGTTAAACCAAGAAAATTGAACAAAAAGTGAGAAATTCAAAAACTTTTCGCAAATTAAAAAAAAAAATCATTTGTTTTGAAAAAAAAATTCACTTCAGATTGTTTAAAAAGTGGGTTAATCATAACTTTCTTAAATTTTTTTAGGTTCAACTAGAAGAGAATTTAATCCCGAATACAATACATTTTGTCTCGTTTCGATAGGACGTTTAATTTTTTCCCTATCTTTCCCGCCAATTAGGAAAAATCGTAAAAATGAAAAACCGAGAAATCGCACGTCAAAGTTTTCGTATATAAAAAATCTCGATGATTACTAACAAAATCTCCTGTAACTTTAAAAATATTTTGAATTTGCTTCTGAAATTTTAGGGACACATTCTTGGATAGTTTGGGTAGACATTTATGCAAAAAAAAATTCGATTTTTTGAAGCCTCTAAAGCAGGCTCAAATTTCGCGATTCTTTTAACAGTTCGATCTACACCTCGTATTTATCCGTCTAGATTGCCATCCATCAAATCTTCCTAATAGTTTTAGATCATAATCTACGCCACTAATTTACCAACGCCAGCGCTTTCTTAAATATTTAAAAGAAAATTTGGCATATTTCGCGGTTTTTGGTCAACATCCCTCATATATACGCGAGTTCAATTCAAGGCTGCAAACCTCTAAAATTCTGCAGAAGGTTCGGTCCGGGGGTTCGAACCCATTGTGAAGTCCAAGGTTCGGTTTGCGGACCGGTTCCTGGAACCCCTGAACCCAAGGTTTTGGTTCGAACCTTAGTTCGCTTGAACAATAAAAAATAGTTTGACTTTCAATTTATTAATTCTACTTTGACAATGAAATTTATGTACCTATCTATTCATATACTCAATCATAATATTCAATACTTAAGTTATTGTAATTATCAAATGCATTAGCAGAAAGTAACAGTTTTTAGGAACTGCTTAGTTTAAGCTAGTTATGTCTTCCAGGAGCTGTTCATCTATACTAACTCTTAAATCAGAAGGAACAAACTTAAGTGTTGAAAATGCTCGTTAAATTGATACCTGAGTTGCTGGAACAGCTAGTGTAGTAAAGGCAATATTTTTTAAGTCTTCGTTTTTATAACGTCTTCCAAAATTTTAAAACACTTGTCGATGTATGTTATTTATGTGCTCTTTAACCATTTCCAAAGAAATCTATAACATCATTCACAGCTTTTATATTTGATATTTGTTTATTGCTTTCTATTGCTTTCTTAAGCTACTCTTCTTCACAATCAGGCGTCAGAGTCAGTTGCTTTGCAACTTTTTTTTGTTAGCAAAATATAAAATCTTGGGTCTGAGAGTTCAGCCAATACTGGTACTGAACTCATAGTATAAGAATGTTTGTCGGAGCACTTAGATAGTAATAAACAATGATTTGCTGAAGAATTTAGAACAATTGCTCGTGGAAAACAAGCGTAATATATAGCACTTGGTAGTAATTGTGATCTATACCGTCCGTTCAAATCCAAGTTGTTTCATCATATGGTCAAACGGTTCATCTATCATCATCATCACACTTAATCTTGTCACTTTACATAAAAAATCATTCACGCTTAGCTAAAAATGCAATCGCTTATAGTAAAATCTCCAAAAATTTACAGTTTTTCCCTGGATGTATCATTGAATAAATTAATTAAATTGGTGAACCGATCCTCATATTTCGATAAAGTGGTCCGGTTCGGGTTCAGGTTCTAGGAGTCAAAAATATAGAGCGCCTGGTTCATAGTCCAGTTCGCGAACCCCAAAAAACCCATACCGAACCGGTTCTCAGGGGTACGGTTCCGGACCGGCTTGCAGCCTTGGTTCAATTACCATCTATCCAATCTTCATAATTATCTTAGGTCCTTTTCAAATTTGGCACATTTCGCGATTTTCTTGACCATTTGATCTAATCCTTCTTTATGATAATCCAAACTCAAATGAGAGTATTTGGAATTTTGGGATTTTTTTTGACCATTTGTTCTACACCTTCATTATTTACCCGTGTACACTTGCCGTCTATCAAATCTTCATAATAATCTTGGCGTCTTTATTAATCTAAACTCAAATGAGAAGTTTGTAAACAAAATGTATTTCTTAACTGTAAACGAGGTTTTTTCGGTTTTCGGGTTTTCATTGCACACTATATACACTGTTTACTATGGAAATGGCAGTTTATTTCTTTCATCAAAATGTCAAAGACAAAATGCCATTAGACAAGCTCCACCAAAAAAAATAGTTGGCACGATGAACGATATAGTACAAAAGGCTTCTGTTTAAGCGTACTCCCAATAAATTTTCCATCGAAAGATCCCCATTGATAAAACCCGAATCCAGACATTTATATTACAACAGAGACAAACGAACAGTGAAAGCAACGGACTTCACCAGGAGAATATGCTCAAAGGAAGCCAAAGGCGAAGCCATCTGGTAGACTATATTAACCTTTTTGGGAAACGCAAATACAATCACTGGGCAGTGTAATGGAATGGCTTCGGCCAAATTCGATGTGAAAAGATCCCAGCCTTATTTTGAAGAAACTTTGGTGCTATTTTCTCCCCCTGTTGAAGTTTTATGCCATAAATTTCTACCTATAAAACCTAAAGTGGGGGGAATTTTAAATTAATACAAAATTAATTTATTTGCTTTGAACTTTTTATACTCATTCAAAGAGTATTTCAAAGTTGTGTAACATTGCATAATCATCACATAACCACAATGCTCAGTAAAACGCTAGGGAAATATGCGGGGTCTCGTATGTCGTAAGCGTCAGGCATGCCTTTCAGCCACACCCATAGTCAGAAGTTCCGCCTCTGTTTCTTTATGCAAGTCACATGAGCAACAAAATGCGAATGTTTATACGCGGCGGGTGTTTATTGGCATGTGTGAGGTTGTGTGCATCAGTGTGCTTCCGGAAAAATCGCTTAAAGCCCACAGCACAAAAAAAGGCAAAAATGTGAGTGTGTAAATATTAGTTTTAAATTGACAGCAATCGAATGAGCAATAACGTAATTGGGGGTAAACGGTGATAAGGATACACACACACTCAGATAGGGAAAAGGCCGACAAGTTCTTTCCTGGCATATGGATACACTGTTGGGAGGGGTGGGGAGAATGCAAAAAACAAACAAAAACCAGGCAGGAATATTAAAGTAAGATAAACAAGTTTCCGGCGTGAAAAAAATTCTAATCAATTTCCGTTGCTTGGCACCCAACCAAATCAATTGCAAAAAAAAGTTTAAATAATTAATTCGACAGGGTCTTAGCTGCTTTAGATTGACAATTCAAAGTTCGGACATCAGTCATCTTGACAGCCCATTCATCAATGAAAATTAGGAAATTATACAACCTTTTTTGAGGGCTGCTTTTTATGTTTCCAAACTATGTCTTAACTCTTTAATTTAAAGTTGCAGTCAATGAACCATCTGACCCCTACCGGAAATTATAAAAAGTCTTTTGACTTCTTTTTTATTTTTTTGCTTGATTGCGCTGAAATTAATGCGAATTATTTTTGTATTTTTTTTTCTTTCTATTCTCCGAACGGTCCGTTTGCTTTGTGACAAGTGCCGTTGGGTTGGTTCTTTGTTGGAATTTGACTCCAAGCACCCGCATTTAATTAAATTAAAAATCCAGTCTGAGACTTGGCAGATGTTTTTGGCGTTGACTAAATACCCTCCAAGAAAATATAAAGATTTTAATTAGCAAACACTTGTTTTTTAAATTGAACAATGACGTGGTAATTTGCCTAATGATTTCCAAACATTGAACCTCTGGGGGTTTTGCTGTGCAGGTATACAATTTCAAAGATAACCTTTTGGCCAGGCTATGCGGTCATTCTTTATACTTCAAGTGAATTATTTAAGTGTTGGCCATTGAAATTAATTGAACAATTAGCCAATAAATGCGACTGCATGTATTTGTGTGTGACAAATTGAATGCTTTAAGCGGATTAAGCGGCGTGCGAACAATCAAGGTCAGAATAATAACAACATTTACTTGGCCAACTGCTGTCCTTAATACTTTGCCCTTGGCTGTAGACCAATCGACTTTTGTGTCCAGCTTAAGTACAGATTAATCAGAGTTAATGGCGCACGCTTGGCATATTAAATACAAAACAGCATAAATAAACAACCTACATACATATAAATACGCACATACACACTTATGCACATACTTATTAATTGCGAAAATGCGAAGAAAATTCCATGGGAAGCAAGCGAATTTTAATGAATGCGAACAAAAGGCATCTTTTATTCGAACGCAATGTGCGTAGGCATTAATATTCATACCTTCCTATGTACATATGAATAAAAGAGTGTCTACATACGCATACACACACACACACATATTTACGCAACGCATTGACGCGGAAAATTACAATTTTCATATCGTGCCAAGTCGAGAACTTTTCCTCATTGTTTGCTTTGGGTTTTTTTTTTTGGTGGCCTTGAAACCACAAAAAAAAAATATAGAATACAAACGTACACACTGGTATGTATGTATGCACGCACATAAATTGGTTTTAGCCTCAAATAAAAGTGAGAAAGCGGTTTTAATACCAATCAGCTCTACGGGTCAAGCCCAAAGTAATTACATAATTGAGGAAATAACTATTACTGGTTGAATGTGAGATAGGTCAGTTACATAAACTGTATGCCCATTAGACTGGTATTTTTTTTTTGTATGAAGAATGTAATATGGGCGCCCCTTGATTCGTAAGTTTATGGTGCATATTTAAAGTGAAAACAAAAAAAAAGTTTAAAAAGTTAAGTTTTAAGGGGCGCGAAGATGATTCAAAGTTTTTGATATTACTCATACGCAGTGTTGACAGTGATCTTTATGTATTTTTGTAGTAGGTGTTGATTTCATTTATTCTAATTTTCTTCTTATCCCTATAACATTTAATCTTCTAACACGATTTGTGCTCCCTCAATTAGTGAGGGAAATCTCTAAAATCCTCATACTCCCCTGGCCCTGACTACATTCCTAGTTGTGTTCTCAAAGAGTGCTGTAGTTCCTTATGCAAACCTTTGCTTAAGATTTTCAATCTATCACTCGATTCTTCAGTCTTTCCAACTCTTTGGAAAGAGTCATATATTATTTCTCTTCATAAAAAAGGTGGAAAATCTGATATTTCCAATTACAGAGGCATAGCTAAGCTCTTCGCTTTTCCTAAATTATTTGAAGAGATTATAACCTCCACCTTGCAACATTATTGCAAATCGATTTTATCACCTTTACTGAATGGGTTTATTAAGCGTCGGTCAACTATGACCAATTTGCTTGAATTTACTTCATTGGTTAATGATGGGTTCCTTAAGAAATAGCAAACCGATGTCATTTACACCGACTTTAGTTAGGCTTTTGACTCTGTAAACCATGATCTTCTCCTCTATAAGCTTGATCGGTTAGGATTTCCTGCCTCTTTTCTGCTCTGGACTTCGTCCTATTTAAAAAATAGAACCCAAAAAGTTATATTTCGTTCAGACACTTCAAAGCCCGTCTTTGTAACTTCTGGTGTACCGCAAGGTAGCCACCTTGGTCCTTTGTTTTTTACTCTTTTTATTAATGACCTACCCACAATACTATCTTATTCTCGGATACTAATGTACGCCGATGACGTTAAACTTATTTTATCTTTCAATGACCCGACGCATTCCATTAGATTGCAAGATGATTTAAACTCCTTGCAGTCTTGGTGCTTGGTTAATCATTTACACCTTAATTGCTCCAAGGGCATTTTTATGACTTTCCACCGTTGCAAACCTTCGCTCGCTATTTATACGATTGGCAATGAACCCCTGCAACGAATATCTGCTGCCGTTGATCTTGGAATTCTTTTTGACCCCAAATTGAGTTTCAATCCTCATATCTCCTCTTTTGTTAATAGGGCGAATGGTGTACTTGGATTCATTAAACGTTGGTCGAATGAATTTAATGATCCATACACCATAAAGCTCCTGAACACTGCTCTACTTGAATACGTCCAGTACTTGAATACTGCTCGTCCGTCTGGTGTCCGCAATTTAAAAAGCATATCGATCGTATTGAATCAGTACAAAAGCAATTCTTGCTTTTTGCTCTTCGTGGATTAAATTGGGACCCTAACCTTTGTCTGCCATCGTACTCCAGCAGACTCTTGCTTATTGACCTTCCTTCGTTAGCTAACCGTAAAACAGTCTTTGGTGTTTCTTTTCTTCATAAGCTAATTATCGGTGATGTAGACTCTTCTGATCTTTAAGGTCGCCTTAACTTTTCCGTTCCTTCTAGGCCAACTAGAAACTATTTACCTTTTATCTTGTCTAGATGCACAACTGATTATGCCCAGCATATTCGATTTCGGGTTTTATGTAAGAACTACAATGAACTCAATCACCTGCTCTCAACAGAACTCTCTCTCTTTTCTCTAAAAACGTCCCTCCATAATTATCTCCGGGGAAATCTCTGACCACTCCCAGCTGTGAGTAGGGGCATAGCTTTCCGGACTGGCTAAAAAATCCTCCCCCACCGGGTCAGAGATTTTCCGGTTATTTAGTTTTAAGCTTTACGTATACATTTTTTATTTTTAAACTTTTCTTTTAGATACACCCAGCGCCACAAAAAAAGCCGCAGTCTAAATATTCACATACTTGTATGTTTTCTTGCTTGTGGTTTCTATAAATGTTTTCCGAATTGCCCAATTATTTTTTTTACTGATTAATGGAATATTTTTAAATAAAAGTGCATAGCAAGTTTTATTTTATGAATGTTAGTTTATTAGAAAAAGGTTTTTTTCCAGACCCATATTCATTTTGGTGACTTTTCATAATTATGACAACTTAAGGAAAAAAATTATAATAATTAGAATAGTGCATATACTCAACAAATAATGATTTTTTTCCAAAAGTATACTTAATTTGCTATAATCTAATATATATTTTGTATCAAATTAATGATAATTTTTTTTTTTTAAATTTAAATTAGTACTTTGTAGTAACTCCTTTTGCTTTAATTACACATTTTACCCTATTGGGCATCGAATTGTACAAAGCGCTTAAATATTCCTCAGTGATATCCTCGAACCATACGTTTATTTACACATCCATCAATTCTACCATGTTATTAGGATTCCTTTTTTTATTTTCGCAGCCATAAGGGCCCAGACATTCTCTATTGGGTTGAGGTCAGGGCTGTTTCCGGGCCAATTTAGGGACTTAATGCCCAATTCTTTCTTCAAAATTGTTATCTTCGTTAAGAAGAAGGTCAAAATTAATTGATTAAATTGCTTTAATAACAAAAGCTCACTGAATTTCTTACAGATCGAGCCCTATGGCAAGGTGCAGAATCCTCTTGAAAAATAGGATCTTCTTCTATCTCACTTATTGCCTCAATGCTAGGCACAACTCCACTTAAAATTATATCTTTATATTTTTCCGCGTTCACCATACCCTGAATCATTAAAATTGATTCAGTTTTATATTTAGATATGCATCCCCATATCATAATGTATGGTGAATGCTCAACGGTTCCCACACAGCAGTTTTCCAAATATCGTTCGCCCTTTCTACGGCGCACCTTGCAAGAGCCATCGGGTCCAATGAGATTGAATTTGGACTCATCCGAAAATCGGACTCGTGACCATTCGGAATCACTCCAATTTTTGTTTCCTTGGCCCTAATTGTAGGGACATTGGCCCGGAAACAGCCCTGACATCAACCCAATAGAGAATGTCTGGGCCCTTATGGCTGCGAAAATAAAAAAAAGGAAGCCTAAAACCATGGTAGAATTGAAGGATGTGATAAAAAAAAGTATGGTTCGAGGATATCACTGAGGAATATTTAAGCGCTTCGTACAATTCGATGCCCAATAGGGTAAAATGTGTAATTAAAGCAAAAGGGGGTACTACAAAGTACTAATTTAAATTTAAAAAAAAAATTAACATTAATTTGATACAAAATATATATTAGATTATAGCAAATTAAGTATACTTTTGGAAAAAATCATTATTTGTTGAGTATATGCACTATTCTAATTATTATAATTTTTTTCCTTAAGTTGTCATAATTATGAAAAGTCACCAAAATGAATATGGGTCTGGAAAAAAACCTTTTTCTAAAAAACTAACATTTATAAAATAAAAATTGCTATGCACTTTTAATTAAAAATATTCCATTAATCAGTAAAAAAAATAATTGGGCAATTCGGAAAACATTTATAGAAACCCCAAGCAAGAAAACATACAAGTATGTGAATATTTAGACTGCGGCTTTTTTTGTGGCGCTGGGTGTAGTTCTCTCCCTTTCTCTCTATCTCTGTTTTATTTTAATTTATTATATTATCTTATTTGTTTCCTTTGTTCCTACATAACTATAGGTTTTGGTTTTTCTCTCTCTCCCTCTTCTCGATCTCTATATTATTAACGTTTTTGTTAGCTCTAATAACGTCTCTGACTACAATTGGCAAATAAAATTCCCCCACAGTGTCGGAGTTGTTATTAGTTTATTTTGTAATTTTCTTTGATAGGCTTCCTTAGCTCATAAATTTTTTGGTAACGTATTTATACCTTTGTTGACATCCTTTGTTTGTCGACTCTAAATAAATAAATAAATAATTTAAACTATAGTAATAAATATATAAACTGTGTTGGAGAAATCTTAAATGGCTGGTATGCCATGTGACAGACCGCCCATGAGCGTCAGCCTCCGCATCCTAGACAGATCATTATATTAGTGGCTCTGGCTATGATTACGACAAAAGCTGTGTTGCAACAGTCGGTCAAGCCCGACTGTAATATACTCTGCACCCTGCAGTAGGAGCGCAGAACGACCCTAACGCGATAGCAGAACGGCAACTCATGCACCATCCTTAACGAAGTGACAGAGCAACAACCCACGCGACATCTCTGGCGCGCAGTTTCTGGCTTGCTTTGATTACGCGCGGATGGCGCCCGCTTCGCTCCGTTCAAGCATACGATAATTGTTAGCTTAAGTGATATACAATAAAGTTACACATCAAACCACGTACCTAAAGCACTGGAACTGACATTTGATCATAACTTGAGTATCGTTCATCCGATATTTACCAATACTTCAGCAAATTGATAAATAATTACAAGTTACAATGAATGTCATCCCAGCCTAAGAGAAAGAGGTTTGACATGTATGGGGCATAAGCTTCTTATACTTGCAGGCAGATCAAGTTTATTTTCAATTTTTGCCACGCCCCCTCCCGCCACCGCAATTTGGAAAAAATATCATATCTCCAACAGTTTTGTAGATAGATGTTTCGTACCCTTCAGAGATATTTAGAAATCAAGATTATTTATCGATTTGCTGAAGAAATGATTAAGATCAGATGAACGATACTCAAGTTATGACCAAAAGAAAGTTACTTCTCCCGCCCTGGCACTAGTGGAGTTATCTATTGATCAGTTTTGAAAATCTCTCATTGTTCAATGCAAGTTGTGTCGCCATCTATTGTTCAGCAGCTATTCCAGGTACAGAGTATATTACAGTCAGGCTTGACCGACTTTCTTACTTTCTTACTTTTCTTCACCACAGTATATTCCTGTTAAAGGCCAACTATTTTGTGGACGATGCGTCTAATACTGCGGTTTAAGCGTCCCCCGATAAATTGTGCAGTTGGTGGGCAATTGTATTCGCACTTCCTATAGTGTTAACCTTTGAGTTCTCATCTTAAATAAAAGTACTGATAGGACAGTCCTTTTACAAGGCAGGCTATCTGGCTTGTCCAATACGGGACTTAAAAGGCCAACTAAGAATGCGGGATATCCGTTTTCCATTTTTGTTCAAAATTGGGAATTATTATAACGAAATCAAAATCGAAATAGGCTAACGTAAAATTGGTTATATAATATGAAAATTTGCCATTAATTCTTAGTTCTTCACAACTGCATGGATGCCTTTAAGCTGTATTTACACTATCAGAAGCTCAAAAAATGTTCTGCATATATGAGAAGTATCCAATCGGATACTCAGGCTGGAAAAAGTCAAAGAGTATAAAATTTCAATTTCGATTTGTTGACAAACAAAGAACAACCGCGCATATTAACATACCTTACGCTATAGTGAAATATTCAAAGAAAATATTTAGCCACGTGTCAGGTGTATTCCGAGTAATACCCCAAGGCAATTTTAAGGCAAAGTGCCGAAGATGTAAAAAAACACAAAGTTTCACATTTTATAAAAGCAACATAGATTTTTTTTATTGCCAACAATTTCTTAGAAAAAAATAATAACAAAAATCACGCAGCTGTTGCTGTTCACAATTTTGGTGCAATTTTAACAAAAGTCAACATAGGACGGCTTGCAATTTAAGGTGTCCAAATTTGTACATAAATAGCCATGGGGTTATAAATGCAAACACAAAAAAAGTCATATTTTTCTGATTTTTTGTTTGGAGATGTGATTAATGTTGCTTTATTTCTTTCATATGCACGTTATAGTATAACATATGAAGTATCATTGAAAAACATTTTTTTGAAAAACAACGAAATGTTAAAAAATAATAAAAAAAAAAAAAATATTTGGCTTTACACAACCCAAAGGGCCACAAGCCGAGCTTCTCTCAATGTCTTGGCGTGTTAGCTTAACATTTTCGCAGAAGAGAAAGGGACCCACAGCTAAACGCCGATTCCGAACGGCAAAGTTTTAAGAAGGTTTTTCATGGCCAGTTAATTCACAGCTGGCGCCAATAGCTGGTAAAGGTTTTTTTAATTAATTGTTCCGAGGCGGGATAGAATCCACGCCTCCCGCACATCGGGCTCACACACCACCCGCTGCACCATACCCGGCCTAATTTGTTAATATATGGGCATTTTCGAAAAAAGGTCTTCCCGGTGTCAGTTTGTAAAGTTGTGCGAACGCAATAGAAAAAATATTGAATATATAGGAGACATATTTAACTTTAAGAATATGTTTGTAGCACTAATATCAGCACAAATGTTCGCCTCCTTTGACCAAATATTTTGTTCAAATGGCCATATAGTAGCTTTACACAAAAAGAGCTCCTTGCCTATACCAACTTGTTACTTGACCAATCATGTTGTGTTATTTGGATGAATTTATCGAAAGAAAGGGTTATTTTAATTTCACGAGAAAAATCCATGATTTTAATTGCAGCCAAATTACTTTTTAAACATAACTTTTAATCTGGAAAAAAATTGGGTGATAATTAGACATCGGATTTGGCATATTTTGAACCGCATGTCTTATTTAAGTTCTGATTGCACACATCTTATTTTTATTGATCAATGATCTAAGTCCACTAAAAACAATTTTGCATAAATTGCATATTTGCATAAAAAATATGCACAATATGCAGAATATGCAAAAAACCTGTTTTTATGAAATTACATAGTGTTTCAGTGCTAACAATTTTCTGATTTTGTTGCAAATATGTTTGAACTTGTAAATCAACGTCACCAATTCAACTTGTAATCAATTTAAATGCCGAAAATGAGTGATAAAAACGAATTTTAATTCAAAAATGGCTAAGAGAGTTGCCATCGTACTGTTTTGCAATACATATTTTAAACACAATACGAAGAAGTTAAGCTTAATATACAATTGCCATCTATCAAATCTTCATGATAATCCAAACTCGTAAAAATTTTTTCTAATATCACGAGTTTTTGGTTCGTATGATCTTCACCTCCTATTTACCCGTCGATATACCCGTCTCGTGTCAATCTAAATCTCATATAAGAATTTCGCAAATGTTAAATTTTCTTTAATTCGATTGACCGACACCTCCTATTTACCCGTCTTTAATTGCCAACTATTAAATCTTCATGATAATCTGAACTGATCATAAAATTTTGAATATATCCGGATATTTGGTCCGCTTGATCTTGACCCGTCAATTTACCTGTCTACATTATAAATTTCGCAATTTTTTTAACAGTTCGATCTGCACTTCCTATATTTACCCGTCTACTATGGCCGTCTATTAAGTCTTCATATAATCTTTGGTCGTATGAAAAATTGGCAAATTTTGACCTGTTCAATAGACGCCTGCGCTTTCGTAAATACTCAAATGAAAATTTGACAAATTTCACGGTCTTTGGTCTAAGCCTCTTACATACGCGTCTTCAATTGCCATCTAACCTTCATAATTTTCTTAGGTCCTTTGAAAATTTGGAAAATTTTGAAAATTCGCGATTTTTTTGAACATTTGTTCCACATCTCCTTTATTTACCCATGTACTCTAACCGTCCATAAAATCTTCATAAAAAACTGAAATTAATGAACAATTTTGAAATTTCCCAATATTTTATAACTTTCAAGGAACACCTTTCATTTGCTCGGTCTACAACTTTCATTTAACCGTCTATATATGCCATGTATATATTTTTTATAATAATCTAAGCTCAAGAATGTTAATTTTTGTAAATTTCGGCATTTTTATACATTTTTTATACAATTACATGTTTTGCATACTTATTGCATATTTTGCTTATGCAGTTTCCCATGGAAAGTGGGTTATTAAATTAGCATAATTCCAAATTTTCACCTCAATAAACCTTCATTTAAAAAAGTGCATATATTTTAGGATTTATATGGCATTTATATACGTTGAAGGCAGTTAGCCATTGATAAATTCTGCACAGATAATCTACATAATTTTACGAATTGTAGGTAACTTTGAAATGAAACATTTTGAAGACTCTTCATGTAGATTTTTCGAGGCACTACAGTAATGCCTGAAGGCATTCCATCTTAAGAAGCCACAGGTACGAGCCCCTGTCTTCCGCCATAACTGCTAAAATAATAGATTAAGTGTCCTCAGCGAATGTAGATAATTTGTGGTTTTTTTCCAGTGTGGTCAATTATGTAATCGCGGCTCCCACCCCAACCAATTCTATTTGTTTTATAGTAGTTGCACGTACGTAATGTACGAACAAATATAATTCAACATTACCAACGAAAATAACGAACCACTCTATGGAGCTCACCAAGACGGTTTTAGGACCATTGAATATTCGTCTATTCTTTATCTCTTAACAATTTGAGAAAGTCATTGAAAACAAAGAAAATGTAAGCTGATTTCAAATATGACTTCCCATTTGTGTAACGTACGAACGGCAACTAAATCGCACATTATTTCATTGCTAAGGCAAGGCATGTTTTTCCATGATTTGAAAGTTCTCTCCAACCGTTATGTATCACCATGTTTGGGTGAAGGTTTTATGGCTTAGATCGGCAGAAGAGAGCAAAAATAAGCGTACGATTGTACCGTACGTAACGCAGGAAATGCCCATATGTTATATGTAATTGAAAATTTTTACTTAATCTGGGGGGATACGAACATTACATACACCAATAATTTCTTGCACATCGCATAAATGAGAAATCTTGTAATTCTTAAGCTCGAACTCCGTGCATGATCAATATAAAAGTGGCAACTGAAAGGTAACTTTTACTGAAAACCCAGTTAAAACAAATCAATAACAAAATATATGTACGACTGATAAGTGAGAGGGACTATTTCAATGGTACAATGTTACTGCAGGCCGCATTTCATAAACAACAAAAAACACAAACACTAAACTTATGGGAGAGTTACTATTTTTATGGTTAGTTTTTACCGAAAATACATGAAAAAAAACCAACAAAATCAAAATACATGTAACAATATTTTGCAGTAAATTTTTTGTAAGCATGGGGGAAATTGAACAAACTAAAATGTTTTCGGTGTAGAGTTTAAGACAAAACGGAGATTTCTGGCCCACATTGCACTATGCGGTAGGGGAATGCTTTCCCAAACCAATTCTGAAGCCAACTCTGTGCAAACTGATTGTATCTTATCAAAGTGGAGTCATGCATTATACATTCTTTTTGGTTTAATTAAAGTCGCGGGATGTCAGCTTTATGTTTCCCAACATACGCACTTAACTCATGCAGCGGTCGTGCTCAGAGTCCAACTTGTGCAGCTTAAATAGTTGACTTATTTTTTCAGCGTATGATATCAAACCCATTGCATTATTAATGCCACTTGCATTGATTTGTGTGGGAAGGAAAAAGTCAATTTAAGACGCTGTTAGTTACTAACGCGCTGGTTTAAACATTTTTAATCAGTTTAGTTTAGAGAATAAAAAAAGCTTTATAGAGCGCTAATTAACTTAGACAGACACATGACGCAGATGCATGAGCAATGATGGCAGTGAAATGTATTTTTTTTAAGAAACACAAAACTTTGATGCACAATGAACTCTCTGAGATGTATTTGACCATATACCACAAATGACACACAAAATGAAGTTTGCTAAATGCCCTTTAAAGTATGCTATGCTTCTGAAAACGAATAACTAAGAATAATATTTATTTTCTATTTGGCTTAACACAAAATTATGGTACGACAATCTGGGTGAATCTGGGTGACATTGGTGAGTAACAGTTATCTAGATGAAAAAGCTTCTATGCATATATGTTGGCAAATCGGTAGTAATTAAATTAGAAGAAAGAGAACTAAGTATCATGTGTAAAGTGCTAAAGGAAAAGAATTTCCAAACAATTTTACCCAAAAACTGACACCGGAACATGTCAGATTGTATCTTATTTCAAGTTCCTTCAAAAGTCCTTTAAATCATGGCCCCTGCTGATCCCACGTCCTTAGCTAAGCCTCAACAAGCCGAATGGCAAATGCAAGTCACACAACGCGTTAAAATTATTCCGGCCTCTGGATGTGCACCCCCAAAACCTGAAATGCTTTAGCAAATGTTACCCCGACGGGTAGCAGTTGGCTAATAATTTAGTCCGCACTGCCGCTATATTGTAGCCACGTTTTAACTAATTTGCCGTGGCTCAGTAAATGACACCAAAGAGCGGCCAGGCGGCTCCAAAAAGTTTACAGTTTTGTGTTAGTTGAATTATGGCAACTTTTTTTGGGCTTCTTTTAGCCAACTGTTCTCTGTGTATGTGTGTGGGCGGGTATGTGGCACGTGCCATGAGTGTGAGTGGTGGATGTGTGGAAGTTTAACATTGTGCTTTAATATTGAATAGCAGAATGCATAGCGTTGCTCGGGTGCAGACCAAATTTAATGATATTTTATTTCAAAAAGTTTTTCGATAGAGAGAGTTTGGCTAACTAGAATGAAATTGGTGTGGAAAGACCAAGTTTTACTCTTTAAAGTTCATTAATATCTTTTAAAATGCTTCAAACAGAATCTAACTCTCACTAGTAACACAAATTTCTAAGTAATTAGCTTTAATAATATTTATACACTTGCTGAGGGCTCTTTCACCACCCTTCTTCCACTATTGTCCCACTGTTCCCCACAGGTAACCCACTGCTAACTCACTGTTAAGTCACTGTTTTTCACTGTTATGTCACTGTTAATTCACTGGTAATCCACTGTTAATTTACTGGTGTTAACCCACTTGTAAGTCACTATAAAGACACTATAAAGACATTTTTGAGTCACTATTAATACACTTAAAGTCACTTTAAGTCAATGTTAAATCACTGTTAGGTCACAGTTAAGTCACTGCGAATCCCTTTTTTCAAATGGCAAATGGAAAAAGCGGTTGACTTTGCAAATACAAAATCAAATACAAAAGCAGAGCTAAAGAAATCTGTCGCAAAGTCAAAATTTTGCTCGATTTAGGCTCTCCGCACACGGATCGTATCATCATCGTAGCGATTTCACTTACAAATGGCTGGTAGGATTTGTTAGGGGGGCTGGCTTAGCCTAGCACTCAATCACTTTCCACTTTGTACTTTTCAATGTACACTTATGACTCGAAATTGTTCACGATTAAAATTTGGTGTACTGCACTTGAGGAAAGTAAAAACGGAAAAGGAAGGGCTGGTTTGGTTAAGAGAGCATTGTACCTGTTAACAGAGGCTTGGTTGCAATTTGGATAAAATCCCAAATTTTGTTGTTTGAAGTTTGAGTCTGTTATGAGCAGTTTTTAATTAATTGCATTTTGTTGCTCATAATATTTCACTCAACCAATTTTGGTACCAAAAATTGTAATTTTCCGAGTTTTGATTACAATTCTAAATGCTTAAGGACCCTTAACTATATGAAGGACCAATCGAATGAAGTTGGATTGTTCGAATCGTTTGTTCATTTAAGTCTAAGCTACGTTTTTGTTCTGCATTGCTTAGTCAGATTTGTTACAGTTTTCAACACAAAGTTGAAAAATAGTACAAAATGAGGGGAAAACAGGATGATTTTAAGTTAAGTGACTTTTTTGACTCTCCGTAAGAATGTTTTGTAAGCCAAGTCAAGAGCAACCACTTCCTCTAAGACATCAAAGCGGAATTCCAAATAGTTTACGAGATATGGAGTTGCATATACCAATCAGAAGCTGATAACTTCAAAGTGCAATAAAACGAAAACGCCAGCTAACCAGACCAAACCCAGCAAAGGTTTTTTACTACCATTGTACCTTTTCAGTATTTTTTGGTCTCTACTCAATCATCTTTTTAGTGTTGCACAGTGAGATTGAACTCGATTTTCAAGAAATTTCCTCATTTTATACATTCTAGTGTTACAAGTAAAAAACTTTAAGTTTATTACACAAGTCACAAAAACATGAACGTAAATGTAAACAAAACTGGGAAATTGTCACTAATCCCATTAGTTGGGTAACTGTTTTATATAAAGGGTAATTTCTTAAGCGTTTGTTTTTCAAAAATTTAATTTGTAATATTGTATGAAGTAGTTATTTGGAGCGATACATTTATACCTGCCATTTACTTTTAAAATTTTTACTTTTTCCAGCCAAAGGCAACTCTAATGTTGTCTTCCTTGGCTTCAATTGTGGCTGGCTAGTCCTTGTACATGAGATACTTCACGTAGTTCAACAAAAAATAGTCTAGTGGGGGTTAAATCACCTGATCTTGGTGGCCTTATGGACTGGTCCAAAACGTGAGATGAATTGTCTCCAAACTCGACTCGAAATTGGTTCATGGTTTCGTTACGTGTGGCATGTGTAACCGTCTTGTTGAAAGCACATGTCAAGTCCAGTTCTTTCAATTTGCGTAAAAAACAGTCGATAATCATTGCATCATTTGACTGTAACGTGGCGATTTTCATTATTTTTGAAAAAGTACGTTCCTATGATGCCGCCGGCCCACAAATCGTACCAAACAGTGAATTTTTCAGCGAGCATTGGCAGCTCTTGTACTGCCTCTGGTTGCTCTTCAAACCAAATTCGGCAAATTCTGTTTGTTGACGTACCCATTGAGCCAAAAATTAGCACAAACCACACCAAACAGTGCATTTTTCAGTAAGCATTGGCAGCTCGTGTACTGCATTTTTCAGCGAGCATTGGCAGCTCTTGTACTGCCTCTGGCTTGACGAATATTGAGGAGTTTGAACGAAATCTTGTCTTGACTCTATTTGGTTACGGAGTAACTGAAAAACAACCGAAATTCGAACGGCAAGCGCCCTACACATTTTATATCGCTTTGATGTCGCACACTTGACTTTGAAGGGAAAACAAAATGCCTGCAGCATGACAATAGACGTCATGCGACATCAAAGCGATATAAAATTTTAGGCCTTTTGAATGTAAAATCGCTACGATGACGATGCGAGCACCGTGCGGACGGCCTATGTCTTTCAGTCAAACGTTCGTAAAAGACCTTCGCTCAAATAATGGATACATGCTGAACCTATTCAAGTGACGTGCAGTGTATGTGCAGTCCATACACTTTACTCTTGTGCAAAGTATTCTAACAACTTCACTTATGCATTCTTATTTACAACTTAATGTGCTGTCCTTACTACAACCGCATTTTGCGATTTCGCAATTTGGGCAAAATTTACATTTTCCCCCATATACACTTGAGATGGCAAAAATGTGCTATACAAAACAATGGTTCGCGTCGCCCCCGAAATATATCTAACATTTACACAGAAGAATTTGTCGTGGATGACCTTTCAATGCTTTTCCACATTATATATTTTGTATCTAGCATATCTAGTTTCATTTGCATTCTTTGTTACCAGCCATGTTGCAAATTGTAAACGAAAAACAGATGTTCTCAAGATGCAAACGCTGAAGCAGCAACATGAAGACAGGAAATTGTATTTTCAGTGAGGACGATAACTTTTTTTTTTAAATGTGCTTCATTGAGGAAGGGATATCAAACACACTATTAAAGGGAACACACAAACATGTTCTTCAACATATAAACATAGCCCAGACAAGCATCAATTTAATAAACTTACTGTCTTACCCCTTTCAGCAGAGTCAACAATTGAAATTCAATTTCAGTAAAATGCTAGCCAACATCTTGGCAGGGCGGTAAACAATAAGTAATTTTGAAGTTGGGTGTAAAGTGCCCGCAGCCAACGGAAGTGTGTACAGCAGGCGGAAGAGTAACAAAATTAATTTCTAAGCCAGTGATAACTTTTACATACTGACGTACTAAAAAGAATAAAAAGTCACATAAAATTCGTCTCGTTGCATCTTTTGTTTAAGCCATCAAATTTGCCTTTTGTTTGTTGTTGTTTATGGGTTTCATCATGTCAGCTTGTGTTTGACTTCCGGCACAAGATTAGACACCAAGCAGCTGGTGCTTGGTGACTGTGGGCTGTTAATTGAAATTTAGTTTGCCACGTGTGGCCTACTTTTACGGGGAACAGTATAAATATTCCAGGCAAACTGGAGTTTATTTGCATAGCATTGCTTGGCCACTTGGCCACTTGGGTCTTTTGTTTGGTTTTCTGTTTTCTTGTCGTTTTCCTTCAATCAAATATGCTTGCGTAAACGTGGCGCAAATAATGAGCAAAATTCAAATAAGTAAACAATCAAAACAAAGTGGAAATATGGAAAAAAATAAATAAACAAACACACACACACACACACACTTTGTAGTAGTTGTGTCAATAACAACCATAATACAATCCAATTAAATTTGTGTTTTTACTTTTATTTTATTTTTATTTTATTTTAAAGCAAATTCTGGACTCATTTTTTACGCTGTCATAAAAGCCAGCCTGCCCCCAGTCCCCGAGTCGCACTTTGCTTAATGCCACACATAAATCATAAGCCAATTGAGTTGGCCCCCATAGGGCGCCGCTACGAATGACTTCATTCCTGATCCCTTTTTTATGGGGTGCGCAACATTTTGACATAATTTTGGAATGTTTTTTATTTGTGAGGGTTGGCCTTTAAATATTGTTTTTTTTTTTTTAACAATTTAATGCATAAGCAACGCACGTCGTTTGGTTATTAAGTATTAATGTGCGTGTTTGGTCGCAAAAGTCACCAGAGCACCCGAAAGAAGCAGGGGTTAGCGAAGCGGAGAAGGGATGTTTTTGTCTCTTTTTTTTTTGGGTGGAGCTGACAAATTAATGAGTTGTTGGGTTTATTAATGAACTTATTAGGCTTTGATTTTAGGGAAATGATTTCAATTAAAATTAGCTTGAAGTATCTATTACACCTTTTTTGATTGCTATCTGATTAGTCAAACTTTTCGACTAATAATTGGTGTAATTAGTGCAAACTACTCTCTCTATCTCCCTTTTTCTCACTTTAGCAAATTTGTAGTTAATGAAAATTTATGAAATTTAATTATGGTTTAGCAATTGTCAATTATTTAGCACTTTAACTCGATTATTCTGACAGTTGATGAGTTTGTGGTTGCATTAGAAATGTGAATGTGTTGCTGTGGCAACGGCAACACAGAGCTGTTGGGCAAAGAGAGGGATTACAAGAGATCTAAGCGCATTTACATTCAAATACTAGTCGCACAGTGGCAAGTTTAACGTTTTCTTTGCGGCAAATAAATTTGAAATTAGTTCAAGTCGACAAGTAAAGAAACACAGTTCAACACATCGCAAAACATCACAAATTCGTTGAATTTGAAGTTATCAGAGGAGCGCCGATACCAATAAATCACTTTCAAGAATGTTTGTTCTCATTTTAATAACATTAACAGTCGTTTTCCGATTCTAGAACGTTTCGTACATTTTTTAAGTACATACAGCATCGATCTTTGATGAACATATGTGTTCTTCGGTGCCCACATCTACCAGCCATGGACTTTTGACACTGGCAAACAAGATCCTTGGCCTTGCCCACACACACACACACGACAGACGCCGGCAGGGCAGACACACACAGGCAAGCGAGATTTTTGGCACTGCAAACACACACATACTCACATGAATACAAACGGCAAGGGGTGGTTTTTTTTGGGCAAAAACCGCCGACCTCCTGTCTGTCACCCCCTTGCACGTTCAGCTGTCCACATCAGGCTGTCCACGTGTGAAATGGTTCTTCGCTTAGCGTAGCCTACACCTGCTGCTTACGCCTGCTATTTACGTGCGCCCAGCCGGCCTTGCACCGGCATGTCCACAGTGGTCAATCATTCACCAATTTCGCCGATTTTACACTCCACTCAGCCGACTCTGCAACTACATGTGACCGAACTTACGTTGGTCAAGCATCTGACCAATTTTTCAGATCTTACATTGTATGCAGCTGCCAGACGATCGTTCATACTTATGGAAGTACGTCGCGCAGCTGAAAATAGATCTTCATCGCATCCTTCATCATGGCTGATGCTCGATGTTCATGCAAAACGATCCCCATGCCTGATTGACCACAAGCAACCTGCTACAACTCTTTGTTTCGCAATTGATGCAAGCTGAGTCTCAAACGAAGTCCACAATGCGTGGCAATCAAAGTCCACAATGCGTGGCAAGCGAAAGTCCACAACGAGTGGGAAATGAAAGTCCGCAACGCGTGGCAAACGAAAGTTCCTGACGCTAGGCAACTTCAACCCTGTTTGGGCGAACTTGCTTGTCGACTACCACTCGAAGCAAAGGTCTCAACGAGAGGTTATCATCGACTCAACTTCGCCAATCTGTACTTGGTGCACATGCTCAGTACTACGAATTTATCAGTATCTACACTCAATGGAAACAGTTTGTCGACTCAACTACGCCACAAACAGCACAGCGATAAGTATACGCAAGCTTTCCTTCACATTGGTACTTGTACAAATCTTGTAGATGCTCACCCCGAACATACATCCCAACTATACTCAAGACTTGAAGATCATTCGTACCCACATGGTCTCTGGAGGGGGAGTACTGTAGCATCCCTGGCCACACTAATCATCGTAATCACGCAATATCGTGGTTGTCCATCTCTCAACAAACTTGTTTCTGGCTGGGCTTCCGCCGGGGCTGGCGGCACATTATCGAGCTGTCCAATCAGCTCAATAAAGTTAGTCACACATATTAAGACAAGTAGCTAAAATGGTCAAAGTAGTGGCGCCATGTATTGAATCTTTTGCATTCAACGTTTAAATGAAATTTTTTACCGAAAATAATTTATTTGTATAAATCATACAAGGTTATATTAACTTCGGTCGTGACCACGAAATTAGTTTGCTTGTTGTTTTTGGGAGGAATAGCGCACTGCGACCAATACTGATCTATTGTGCCCCCATACTGAGTGTAAACTCTCCTAGCATTTCCTGTTTTTTCCCTATTTCCTGTACGAATGTCAGAATTTTCGTGGGTTCTAGGTGACTTTTCTTTTTGGGGCGTAAGCTGTGTTCCCCAAATCTGTTGAATATGCACCTTGTTAGAGCATCGCAGTGGGCTAGTATATGTTCAGAGGACTCCTTCTTCTCTTCACAGTAGTTACATAGTTGGGTGTTCATTATTCCCTGCTTGTACAAGTGACCCAGCAGGATCCTGAAGGAATTCTTTCCTTGATAGATAAATTTCTGGAACCTTTTCAGGATGTGGTTCACGATTAATGATTTTGCTTGTCTCATGCCCCTTGTTCTTACCTAGGAAGCTGTTCTAAACGTATTCTCTTCCTTTCTAAGGAGCTCCCTAATGGTGTGTTGGCCTATGCCACAGTAGGGTTCTGGTCCTACCATTGCAGTGACTGCACTCTTGCTTGCCAGTTCGTCAGCCATTTCGTTTCCGGGCATGTTTTTGTGACCCGGTATCCAGCGTAGGGACAGGTTGTTCCTGCTACCTAGTTGGTCCAATTTGTTCTTTGTCTCTAAGACTAGCTTAGAGGTGAACTTGTTGCTGCTAAGCGCATTGAGCGCTGCTTGGCTAGCAATTTCTCTATTGTGGTAGTTTTTTCCCATATTGAGGTCTGCACAAATGCTTGAAATATACTTGCAAATTCTCCCATTGTCTCAAACCTTATCGTTCCAGGTCCTGCTACCCCAAGTCCAGCTCCTTGGGGTATCAAAGACCCGTCTTTGTACCACTGAATTATGTGTGGTTGAATTTTATATGTCTCTTCTAGTGAGATCCAATCTCTCTTATTACTTTTGTGTGCTGTGGAATTAAATTTCTGTCGAAATGGAACTCTACCACCATCTGGTCTCTGCCGTCCCTGCAACCTCTCAGAGTCCCTCAGGCTTACTATGTAGCTCCTGCCTACTCCTTCTGCTGTCAGTCTGAGCAATGTGGCTTTTTTCTTCAAGAAGATGGTATGGTGGAGTGGAGTTAGCTCCATCAGTACTTCTAGGGCCGCTGTCGGACAGGTACGCATGGCTCCGGTCATGCATACACATGCCAGCCTGTGCAACTGCGTCCTTACAGTGAGAAGATTTGCTCTATCTCCCCACACGACAGCTCCATACGTGAGCATCGGTCTCACCAGCATGAGGTATAGCTAACGGAGTATGTGTGGTGCCATGCCGCACGATTTTCCGGCTAAGATCCTGCATGAGTATAGTGCCCTAGTACACTTACTGAGTGCATTCTCAATGTGCTTTTCAAATCTTAGCCTATTGTCGAAGACGACGCCAAGATATTTGACCTTTTCTGGTGTTATGAGGCAGTCGGAAAGACGTATTGGCCTCATTCTACTGAGTTTATATCTTCTAGTGAACGGTACAACGATCGTTTTTGCAGGGTTTAGGTTGAGCCCAACCTCCATGGTTCAATCACACGTCACTTTCAGTCCCCTTTGGACTATGTCACATAGGGTTGCTTCGTACTTTTGCAAGGATAACGATGTCATCTGCGTGTCTCTGGCATGTTAAGCCCTGGGACGCGAGTCTTTATAAGAGTTCATCCACAACTAGGCTCCACAACAGTGAAGAGAGTACTCCTCCCTAAGGGCATCCTCTAGTTGTGGTTACTGTGATGGATTTTCCACTACAGAGGCTTCCCTGCATCGTAGAAGTGAATCTATCCATCTGCCTATTGTGGGGTATATTCCTCTTCTGATCGTGACCACGTAAGCTCTAATCTATGTTCTATTTTGCTTTTTAAGAACGTAATATTTTGCTCTTTGTTATTTGACCTTTTTTTAAGGATTTTTTTGGGAAAGAAACACTTTTGTTTTTCCATCTTTAATATAATCGTAAAGTTTTAGGTCTTAGCTTTAAAATGAACTATCCCAAACAACTCCATGATTTTTTTAAGCGAATGTATACTATTTTGAATATTTTGTGCTGTCCATAAGTATGCTATGGATGTTGTTGGAAACTTTTCTCAGTATTCAATACAGATAAATAGCCAGTACTGCTTTAGCATTGCATACCTTTGGGCAGTAGAAAATGATGTCATGTATTCAAAATGTTATATTTGCGCTTAAAAAACTCAAACTGTTTGGGGTTATTTTTTTATCTCAGAAATGAAAGGTGCGATCAAATATGTTGGATTCCCCACAATTTGCTTTAAATTGTACTCTACAATTACCCTTAATCCATTTCCCAAGACAGACTCGTGTTCAGCACACGAAATCATCGAGATGTTCCAAATTCTAAAACCTGTATAAGATTTTAAACATTTTGTAGCACATTTGCCCATTGTCACAAGGTGAAATAAGATTAATTGTAATCTGTTGTGGACAAGGTGTAACCAAAACTTTTAATTACTTACAATTCAATTATAACGAAGCTATTAAATTGCCCAACACTTTTACGTAACTTTACCATTCATCTTTCCCAGCTACAGGGCAACAAGTCAAGTCAAGCGGTAAATCCGTATCAAATAAACAAAATCAACAAACAAACACACACACACTCGTACATATACCGTCATGAGACCCAGCAGGAGTTGGCTACTTAGAATAAAGAAGAGGAGACCTGCAGAGGATTGCTGTTGGCAACCAAAAAAGCAAATATGTAATGAAGTCACGTAAACATTTTAATTTGGTATTAAGGCACCACACACAAACATACATGCACACTTACATACCTCAGAGATGTTGAAGCTTTTTCACACTTTTACACGAGGGGGGTGTTATCTAATGGGACATTTCCATTGCCCATGACAACGCAAATGTATTAATTTCGTTGTCTCGTTAACTTATTAATGCCTCTGCTGGTGCGTAATTGGTACAACTTGATTTGATTATTGGCCATATGCCATTTTCTATAGTCTTTCTTACTTCCTTACTTTCTAACAGATGTAAATATTTAATGCACATCAATACAAATAATAAGAGAAGGAAACATTACCATTGTCATTGTGTATTTTCCATCATCTTCCAAGCATGCATCATTAGGAATGCCGCCGCTTGAGTGCGTGCTAACATATTGCCTTATTTATGCACAAGTGTCGCTCAGCGAGAGCATCTCTCGGGGCGGTTGTCTCAACGGGAACAGGAAGTCCTGTCGCTGGGTTTTCAATTGCTTGGCTTTGGCATTCGCAATGGATGTTTTGTTTAATAATATAACAAGTGACAATAAGCAAGAGCAGAATTGAGACTTCAAAGTAATCAAAACTTTAGCGTGTTCTCCTCTGGCAATCTGGACTTTATTCATTTTGATGACTCCCCTTTTCCAATATCGACAGAAAATTTCCTTTGTTTCGCCACACACAGGTTAATTGTACAGTCAAAGTCTTTTGCAGCCAGGCGGCGTGGCATTTTTGGCGATAAATTTGAAACGCAATTCCTGCAAAAGGCTAGAGTCCAAGCAATTGCCCGGCTATTATCAATTTTTCAGTTTCTGGTTGTATGTCACGCACAGAGGAAATGGCAATTTATGCGTAGACATGACAATATGAAAGAAAATGCGTTTCAATAAGAGCGAGCGACAGATTGGGAACTTTATTCCATGCTTTAATATAACATCGATTAAAGCCTCGTAAAAAGGACTGCCAACTAATCACAATCAGGCCAACAAAATGGCAGGAAGTTTGCCCAACAAAACCCCTAATAAAATTTAGACCACAGGAAGTGGGGTATAAAGGCGGTTTCCATTGCGAAGCTGTAAACTTTTGTAGGACCATTAAGTGATTTAAAAAGTTTCAGGAAATGCCCACCTTTCGTTCGTGGACCTAATCTAAATTTGATCAATGCACATTTAAGTTAATTGCTGGCACTAAAATGAAAATGTTAATTTTATGCAAAAGATACAAGCAGCAAGGAAGGCAACACAAAATGGTTAATTGCTAACATTTGCGTTTCTAAAAAAATAATTCTTAAAATTGATTATAAGTTAGCATAGTTCCGTTTTGACAACCATTTTCATTATGCAAATCAAAAAGTCAACAAAACTGAAAAATTTTGATTTCCTAAAAGGGTATTCTCCAGCACTCACACATTTTGGCAGGTTGTGCGCAGTCAGGCGCTAGGGTAGACACACACACACACACAACCAGTTTTCATTGTGTGTTTCCTTACAAAAACCAACCAAAGAAAACATGGCAAAACTAGCAGAGTAGCCGCCAGCAGTAGTTTTTTTGATAAGTGCCTCGCATATTGATTTAAGAAGCTGCCAAGTAAAAAACCCCTCAACATTCCATTCTTAAATCGAAATGTAATAAAACACTTGAGAAGACATTGAAATCCATAAGGTTTAACAAACTTCATTCTATCGGTGCAGTGGCTCAAAGACTTACCAAGCACAAAGTGAAACCAATATGCAAATGCTGACAAAGCTGTGTCCATGCTATCCAATTTCTAATGCACTAAGCACTGCAAAGGCATAATCATGTGCACCATTGAGCAAAATGCAAATGTCCCTTTAACTTTTGCCTCTGTGCTTCAGGATTTTGTGTGCCTTTATTCAGCATTTATGACCAAATCATTTATCTTTTGGTCATTATGGAGAGACCCCAGACATTAGCATTAAAACATCATTTTTGTTCTTTTTGTGGGCTCAAAAATTAATCGTAGCATTTGAAACTGTCAGACAGATGATATGCAGCTTTGGCAGTTTTAGGTTGATTATTTTTTCTAAAAAGAATTCTCATCATTAAAAACAACATAAAAATGAATGAAAAATATTAATAAGCCTAAAACTGTCAACCTGAAAGGAAAGGTTGAGTGTGCACATTTGAAATCTGTTGACCAGAGGTACACTCGGAAAAAAAATTCAAGTATTTGGTAATTGAATTTGAAAGAGGGCCATATGAGTATGAAATTGACTGACTGACTCAATGGAGATTGGAACAATTTTGGAAAAATCGGTCTGGAAATGTGGGAAATTCACTGAAAACTGTTGTAAGAAAGTTTTTTGTTTATCCTTTGATCAGTGTTAATTCATTTTCAAAGATCTATATGAATGTTCAAGAATAACTGCATACCAATCTTCCGGAAAATTCATACCCCCTGAGTAGAAAATTTGTGCTCAATGTTGTAAGGACGAAAGTTTAGTTTCTAGCGATTAGCTCCAAGCTGATTTTCATAGTTACACATACAACAAGAAAGAAAGTCGGTCAAGCCCGACTATAACATACTCTGTACCCTTAACGTCTCAGCTCGCATTTGCTCACGAGTTATACGCGCTCATCTCTAAGTTTCACTCTCTCTCTCTCTCTCTCACTAAGATTGACGTTCAATAGAATGCTGCGGTGGTGGGTGGGGTGGTGCTGGGTGTTTATTGGCCGTTTTTGCTCATAACTTGAGTATCGTTCATCCGATCTTTATCATTCCTTCAGCAAATCGATAAATAATTTTATTTACAAGGTATCTGTAGAAGGTACGAACGATCTATCTTCAAAACTATAGGAGATATGACGTTTTTTCCAAATTGCGGGGGCGGGAGGGGGCGTGGCAAAAATTGAAAATAAACTTGATCTGCCTGCAAGTATAAGAAATATATGCCCCATACATGTCAAACCTCTATCTCTTACCATCTCTGAGATCTCTTCGTTCATACGGACGGACAGACGGACGGACGGACAGACGGACATGGCTATATCGACTCGGCTGTTGATGCTGATCAAGAATATATATACTTTATAGGGTCGGAAATGATTCCTTCTCCCTGTTACATACTTTTGCACAAACTTAATATACTCTATGTACCTTCGGTACAGAGTATAAAAATATGGTATAAGTGATAGAAATTTTGGGAAATCTACCCCCAATGTATTAATGGCTCCTGCACTGACAACACTTGCTCAGGGGACAACATCTTGTGGCTTGGGCGTGATCTCAGCTAAGCCGGTTTACTGCTTTTCCCCATAAAGTACAAAATTCCTGCTCCTAAAATCAACGGAGTAAGCCTTGCGTATGGTGACAATGCCAAGTAATTGGGTGTCGTTCCGGATAGGAAACTACTCTGGAACGACATGATAAATGAACGCATAAAAAAGGCAACCATTGCTCTTTTCTCTTGTAAAAAGGCCATAGGGCGCAAATGGGGGTTTTCTCCCTCCATAGTAGTACGCCCCATACTACTCCAAGGAGCACTAGTATGGTAGTCATCACTTGAAAAACCATCAGCCCTGAACAATCTGCATAAAGTACAGTGCGGAAATATATATTAGCGGCGCTCTTCGAACTACACCAACGGAAGATCTAAATACTATTCTTCTCCTTCTACCACTAGACCTTGTAGCAAAGTAAATGTCTATCACAACAACCCTAGGACCACGAGAATCCGATGCCTGGAACAGGGTTATTTCGGGACACTCTACCATACTCGAAGAACAAGAGGGTATACCATTAAATACAGACTACTGTATACAAACGACGTTCGACAAATTAAACGACGTCTATATCCCAAGCCTTCACGGTTGGGATAACCTTACCCACAGCAGAGCTAACGCCATTAACATCTGTTAACTGATGGTTCTATATAGATTGTTGTTGGGGGAATAGCGCACTGCGACCAATGCTGATCTATTGTGCCCCAATTCTGAGTATACAACTCTCCTAGCAGCCCTATTTCCTTTACGAATGTCAGGATTTTCGTGGGTTCTAGGTTACTTATCTTGCTGCCTCGCTAGAGCATCGCAGTGGGCTAGTATGTGTTCTGAAGACTCCTCATTCTCTTCACAGTATCTTTATAGTTAGGTGTTTATTATTCCCAGCTTGTAAAGGTGACCCCGTAGCCTGTAGTGGCCCGTGAATAGCCCTGTCAGGATCCTGATGGCATTCTTTCCGTGTTGGATCAGTTTTTGGTACCGTTTAAGGTTGTGGTCCACTATTAATGCTTTTGCTTGTCTCATGTCCCTGGTGTTTACCCAGGAGGCTGTTCTAAGCGTATTCTATTCCTTTCCAAGGAGCTCCCTAATGGTGTGTTGGTATGCCACAGTAGGGTTCTGGTCCTACCGTTGCTGTGGCTGCACCCTTGCGGGCCAGTTCGTCGGCCATTTCGTGTTCGAGGTTGTTGTTGTGTCCCGGTATCCTGCGTAGAGACAGGTTGTTCCTGATGTTTAGTTGGTCCAATTTGTTCTTTGTCTCTAAGACGAGCTTAGAGGTGAACATATGACTGCTAAGCGCGTTGAGCGCTGCTTGACTATCTGAGAGGATAGCAATTTCTCTATTATGTTAGTTTTTCTTCATATTGAGGTCTGCGCAACGGGAGATAGCACATACTTCGGCTAGAAATATGCTTGAAAATTCTCCCATTGACTCAAACCTTTTCGTTCAAGGTCCTGCTACCCCAGAAAAAGTAGGAGGGAGCGTTTTTTCCCCCAATCTAGATTTGAACTTATTGTTCCGCCTACCTGATCCCTGTAGTGTGTACCAAGCAGAGGTGGTAGCCATCCAGGAAGCTCCAACCTGCAACAGCGATCTTTGCCTCGTCCACTATCAGCCAACAGCTGCCTCCTGATGCCTGCAATGTCATGATCGCTTGGGAACTCTAATGCGACTCAACAACATAAACAGGCACAACGAGAAAGCGTTACGCTGCATGTGACCTTTGTACATGTGTGTGATTTGGCAGAGATGCCAATGAAATAACTGTATGGTCAACTACACATGGTAACAAAATTTGACTTTTTCCAGTATATTGAAGGGTTGTTGGTGAATCTTTCGTGTGCTAAACACGAATCTGTTTTCAGAAATGGTAAATCACGTCGCGATTTTTAGTAATTCGAGCTTAAAGTAGCAAAAAATGCAAATTTTTACCCTTTTTAGAACCGTTTTGTGGAGAACCTATAGTTTTGTTTTTACTTTTTTGATATTATCGTAAATACCTATTTCTTAACTTTAAAATAAGCTATCCCAAACATTTCTACGACTTTTTTCAATGAAGATATACCATTTTTAGTAATTGTATCCGTGTTCAATAAAAATTTATTATATTGTTGCCGCCCCAAAGTATGCACAAAAACGCGTCTGAAAAGAGTCATAATAGGCTCTTTTTGCAACTTTAAGCTCAAATTACTGAAAATCTCAATGTGATGGACCATTTCTGAAAACAGATTCGTGTTCAGCATACGAAAATCATCTAGAATCACCACCAACCTTTCAATATACTGGACCTTGTTGCCTAGTGCTATCATCCTTTATGGTGTAATGTGTTCCTTTTTAAAAGTTATGTGCAAACAAAAGGAGACCTCGAGCCCCCAAAAACTTGAAGGTTTGATTATTATAAAGGTCGTAGAAACATACATATGTGTTTTTCTTTCCTTAGAAAAAAACTTTTACACACCCGGTCACCTTCACCTTCACTATTGGCGCCAGCTGTGAAATAACTAGCCGTGAAAAAGCTTCTCAAACTTTGCCGTTCGAATTCGACGTTGAACTGTAGGTCCCTATCTCCTGTGTGAAAATGATAAGAAATTGAGAGAAGCTCGGCTTGTGGTGTGTACTTTTTTCTACGCACACGCAAGAATACAACTTTATTTAAATTTTAAGTAAATTCTAATTTTTACTAAACATCAAATATATTTTAAATTCGAAATGTTCATAACAATTTCTACCTACTGTAATGGAAAACCCAAATTCTATATATGTACTATAGTTTGAATGGTCCAGCAGACACTTTTACACAGCTGGATAAAAGTCGCAATTCCACTTTTAGGTCAAAAATTATTGCAGAATTTTAAATATATGTGTAATTTCTTTGAAACCAAAAAAAAATGGTGAAATCTAGGTATCAAACTTCTCTGCTGTAAAATGCTGAAACAACGATATTGAAGAATGAATATCGTAAAGGTCATCCAAAAGCAAATGTCAAAGAAAATTGTCCCAATATTAAGGTGTTAGGGATAGACTAGTTTGTACTCTTCGATACATTGATGCAGATGATGCTGATCACCTTACACAATTCGCCAACGAGGTTCTTCAAGTTGTCTAAGATACGAAATAAGCATTTTTGCCATTCCTTCCTAATTTAGGATTGTAAAACATTCAAAAGAATCCTTTGTCTTTTACAAATATTAGTAAAGTGTTTTTACACAAGAACGAATCCCAAGGCTTAAAGTTGAATTGTTAAAATTTTCTTGCTTGTAAAGAACTTTTCTGGCCGTCAGCAGTCAGACATACTGAGGGATAGCATGCAACACTTCGGTGTTATGCTGTATAATATCACGCGTACTGCAATCCATTATTCAAAATGCCTGGGTATCTGCAACTATCCGCTCTGAGTGGAAAAAAGGCGTTATTGTCACCATGCCCAACAATGGTGACTTAAGTCATTCTAAAAATTGACATGGTATCACTTTCCTCAACTCCATTCAGAAAATCGTGGCTTTTATCATCCTTGATGGAATCTCACCCGTGGTGAATGTCCTGCTCAGACGTGAGCAAAGTGGCTTCAGGCCCAACCGATCCTGTGTAGACTATATTAGCCCCTTGCGGATAATTGTGGAACAGTCCACAGATTGAAGGTCTTCACTTTATCTACTGTTTGTTGGAGTTTTTGAGAAGGTCTCCACTTTAGCTACTGTTTGTGGATTTTGAGCTTGCATATGATACTTTCAATGGAGTTCTCTCCATAACTGCGGTATTCCGGAGAGTATCATAAAGCTGATAATGGCGTTATTTAAAGACGTAGGTCTCACTGTTCGCTGGAAAGGCAGTAACAGCGCAAACTTTGCCGTACACAACGATGATGTCCTCAAGCGCACAAATAACGAGGTGCGGGATGGTATCCAGTGGAGAATAAACCAAACTCTATGCGATTTGGACTATATTTTAAACGATATATGGATATATGGAAGGGCTCTCAGCAACGAAACTTTAGGCTTTGGAAAGGAACACCGGCGCAGCTGGCTGGAAAATCAATATCTCGAAGACTAAGGTGATGTGTGTACAAGCCCCTAATCAGGGCTGCAAACCCAATAAATTTGTTTGGAGCTCCGATTCGCGGGTTCGAACCGAAATTTGCCAATGGTTAATGTTCGGGAATTTTAGGTTCGACGTTTTTGGGTGAAGGTTTTGGTTCGAAACTTGGTTCGGCCCAAGTTTTACGCAAAATTGAATAGAAATCCAATTTATTTGATTAATATTCAAAATAAAGTCTACCTTCCATATAGCGAATCTCAACGGCACCAATTAAAACTTTGCTATAAAGAAAAAATCGTAATATAGAGAAAGAAATACGAAATTGCAGAGTTCAGGAAACGAATTCGTTATATAGAGAATTTTCTTGTACGGAAAGCTCGTAATAGAGAAATTCGACTGTTGTAGTCAGAATTTCTGTACTTTTGATAAGACAAAACAAATTTTAAGACTTGATCAACTGAGGCATTATGGTACTGATAAGACAGTTAGCGCAATAGCATTAAGTTGTTTACATTAATAAGCTGTCAAAATCTTTAAAAGGTTTGATTTAATTGGTTCTATATTTGTGCCATCAAAGACTCTTATTTCTATTATTACTTATATCTAGAAATTATTTTGAAAATCCTTTATACTTTCGTAATGATTTCGAGTCTTTGTAGCAAAATATTGATCACAACAAATTGGCAAGAGTTCAGAATGTCTTTAATTTTTTGTACCGAACCGAATATTTAGGTTTGGAAGCGGTTCAGGTTCAGCCAATTTCTGAACTTTGGTTTGGTTTAAGGTTTGGTTCACAGTTAAATAAAAGTCGGAATTCCGGGTTCAAACCGGTTCGGTTCATAACCGGGTTGCAGCCCTGCCCCTAATACGACCCCCTAAGCGTGGCAGTTAATGGCAGGCTCGTAAACATCGAGGGTGTCGACAAATTCTGCTATCTGGAGAGTGTTATTGCGAAAGATGGCGGTGCAATGACAGATGTGGAAGCGCATTTCGAAAGATACACCGGGTGTGGCGTTCCCGCTCCCTATCGCTGAAAACGAAACTGGGCATCTTTAGCACCAGCGTAAAATCGGTGTTACTTTATAGCTCAGAAACCTGGCTGGTCTCTGATCATATGAGTACGAAACTCTTTATGGGCCCTCAGCATCACTAATAAAATTCTTCTGGAGTACACTAGAAATATACTTATCATGACAGAGATAAATAGACGGAAATGGAACTCGATTAAGCACACTTTACAGAGAGAAGATGACAACATTCCGAAGATAGCTCTAGAATGGAACACAGAAGCACTCCTTATATACTTCAAATTCAAGAAAAAATATTTAGTTGCTTAAAAGTAACTTTGATTAAAGCCTAGTACTGAGGGCGTTCGAATTTTTCTTTCGTCACAGTATTTCACATAAATAGAAAGACTTTCTAAATGCAAATGAGCATCACAGCAAAGCCAGGGTGTTTCTAATTATATGAAGCACTGTGACAAAAGGAAAATTCGAACGCCCTCAGTACTAGGCTTAAGAAGTAAAATGGAATGGAAGTAAAAAGAGTTTTATTTAGCAATTTGTAAGACTCTGCCATTCAAATTTCATATATCGAAAATTAGTTTTTCATTATGTTTATAGCTTATTTTTCTAGCCTTGAGCCACATATAAATATTTCAATTTCCAACATACAAATTATTCAAATTTAGGACGCTCAGCCTAATGCTCCTGCTTGAAATTTGTCAATTTTATTTTTTTCAGAGTGCATGCCCCAATTTGTAATCTTTTGACCAGAGTATAATTGTCGAGGCAGAAAGCCTTTTGGTCTTAATTTTTTTTATGTTTTTTTATGACTCATTTTCATTATCATAGCTTAAGTTATTTTCACTTCAAACATTCTTTTCTATTATGTTTCATATGCAGTTACCCCACCTCCCTTCCACAGGAATTTAACTAATTACTGTCTGGAATTTGTATATCCATACACACGCAGTTGGGCATTGAAATCTCTGAGCACAAACAGAGCAATATCCTTTTACACACTGCCACCAGCTGGGCTAATTATGCTAATTCATGACATGGAGAGTGACTGAAATAATCTGCCATGCAATTTACGATAAACAACCACACATCTCATCAGACTCAGATTTTGAATTGACCAATCCATTTGACAGCTGCAATTTGCATAATGAAGTTGCAAGAAAAAAAACTGCAATAATTGCAACAAATAAGCTTTAATTTTCTTAACTGGCGAATGAAAAAGCTACTTTATTTTGTTGCCCAGTTTCATGTGAAATATGTGAGCCAAGTGAATGGGTCTTTGGGCAGGGACATTTTGGCCAATTAGTGTGTCTGTTTGTAGCTCGCACACATCACGTATCCGCAATGTGAAATAATTTGCGCCACGATGAACAAGCTGAGCCCCAAAGCTGGGCTATCAAAGCCTTAAAAGTTAATTAAAGACAAACGCAGCTAATGAGTGTGTGTGTGGGGGAAGGAATCGTTTACAAATTTCCTAACATTAAAGTGAAAATTGTTGTTAAATTTAATTTCAAATTTCTTATAGAGTTTTTCTAGCATATTGAAATAACTAAACCAAAAATTTCATATTTAATTTTGGGTGCCCTTAGGTTTGCAATGGTAAACAATTTGAATTGAATTGAATTTTAAATTCTACACAACAATCATTGCATACTTATGGGAGCCTGAACTAAATATGAAAATTTGTCAATTCAAAATGGTAAAAGTTATTTTCCAAAAACCGCAAAAATATTTGGTTAAATTGATTTTAAAGCAACTGACAAACTTGAATTCATACGAAAGCTGCTTCAGTTTCAACTCCAAAGAAACCTGCTATTAACAAATTGACAACCCTTAAACGATGGCCATTTAATTGCTTCAAATCGGTTTGCCTTGCGGTCATAGACCTAAAATCTGCAATTTATCTTAATCCAAAATCTAAAGAAACTCAAACAATGACTGACGTCTAAAACGTCTTTCATAAATGACCAGAATATCATAAACAAAAGAGAATTTCTACTAAAATAAGGGGAGAAATTGCTGAGAAAAACAATGAAAACCAAATGTTCGAAATTGAAATGTCAAGTTCAAGCACACTCCTGGCCAAATTGCTGCCATTGTCAGCCGGCCGACTAGGTGAAGACCAACAAATCGCAATTATCTCTTACCCCTTTTTAGTAAAGTTTTATGGCTTGGCTGGGCTCTCATTTTCTTTCAATAAACAAAACCATTTCAGGAATTCATTTCATCAAGTTGAGGGCCATAAATTTGTTGCTTGAAACAAAAGCCCAGAAACTAAACAAGTGGAAATTATGATTAATAAAGTGCAAAACAAAACAAAAAGCTGTCATAAAACTCACAAACAACGATAGCCATAATTTTACCCCCTTTCCCGACATGTGTGTGCCTCGTTCTATTTGACGCTTTGCCTAATGGCTGGCACAAACTGTTGGCTTATAGGGTTAACAGGCAAATCCCTACAAAACTTTCAGATAACTTTTCCTAGAAATTAGCGTACAAAAGATTTCAGCACCTTTTCAGCATGGTCTGTTGCCGTCTGTTTGTTGGCAGCTGATTGAAAAAAATTCCATGTAAATATTTTGCCAACTTGTTTTTTTTTTGTTAGCTTAGCTCTTGCTTGATTGGGCGCTGATTGCTTTCTCCCTTTTTTGTTACAATGTTTATCAATTTTTCAGCAGTGAAAATAATGCGCTACTTAAAACCTGTTAAACGTATTGAAGTTTGCCATAAATTATGCAACTGCTGAAAATTTCCTTTTCGTTCATCGCCAAACAGATTAAAGTTCTGGCCACGCTTTATAATCGTTTTGTTTACAAGAAAATTTCTGTATACTTTATTAGATGAGAGTAAAGCTGGTTTTTTACAGCTCGTTTGCTTTGGCTCCCAGGCGATACTTGAGGCCGCTTGTTAACCAAAGGCATTAAAGGCAAATGCAAAATGGTGCTGCATACTTTGGGGCGTCTTTAAAACAAAGTACAGCAAAAAGTCACATCAAATGCTGTCAAGTGATAAAAGTTTATTTTTAGAACCAAAAATGGGCACAAATCTGCGTAGATGAAGCCTTGATACTTTACCTGAAAATGACAGAAAATATGGGGGGGTTTTTGGTTTAATAATACAATTTTGGTCTGTGTTAAATTCAAATTATAATTTGAATGAATTTTAACATCACAGACTAAACATTTATATGCAAATATCTCAGCTGAATCATTTTTGATATATTTTTTAAATTGTAGTGAAAATTTTAGTTTAATTTAGTTTTTAATAAGATCTATTCCATTTGACTTTTAAACAAATTTTCATTCTAATGCTAAAGCTGTTGAAATGTGGCCCGATTTGTATCTTTCGGTCTAACAGCACATGAGCATCAAAGCAAAGCCAATGTGTTTCTAATTATTTGAAATACTGTGACGAAAGGAATTTTCTGTCGTTCTGAGTACGGGGCTTTGATATTTATTTTAATCACTTTATAAAATACGTTTGATCCAATATTTAACTATTTTAATAACTTCTTTTTGAACTTCTTTTTGAATCACTTTTCAACTATCTTAATGGCCGTGTTCACCAGCACAAATCGATGACAAAAAATCGATGGATCTAGTTCGATGGGTGTGGTGAACGAATGGTTGTGGTGAGCGAATGTGATGTGCAATCATTGAGCGCGTTCACCAGCATAAATCGATAACAAAAAAATCGACTATTTTTGTTAGATTGTGCTGGTGAACAGGCATGATGTGCAAACATGATTGCTAATTTTCGTGATTGTGTTAGATGTGAATAAATCAAAGAAATAGTTTGTTAGAATTGCTTGATTGTGATTTGTTATCGATAGCACACAGCTGTCAGTTGTAAACAAACAACAAATTTAATGAAGACAAAAACAAAATGAATGTGGAAACTTCTTTGTTTTTAATTAATGAATTGGCAGAGGACATGGTTTCGCAAGTCGCTCAAGGAAATTCGTGCAAGGCTCTGAAGGCTCTACTGGTTGTTGCGGAGACGGAGGAAAGCTTGAAAAGCCGCCTATTCAAAACGAAGCAGCCTCGCGTGCGCTCCCAGTTGTTCTCTGAAGTGACAGTACAAAATTACAGAATGGACAAATTCAAGGATTATTTCATGATGTCCCGTGCATCGTTAAGGACTCGCAGCTTATTGCCCATTAAATACTTTATTAAAATGAACATTTGCAGACCTTTCTTTGCGTTGCCCTGGATGAACTAATAGCGAAAATAACTCTTAATAAAACCCAGCGTTATGTAATTTTGCTGCTGGCAAAACACAGAAGATCTTCATATTACTAAATTACCGTTTTTAAATGGGAAAAAGATCTTGACATCAGATATTCGAGCTTGTTGTGTACATTCTCGCCGGGATCACAACAAATTTTAAATGGCTAACAAAGTTTTGAGGAAAATTCAAGGGGATTCTAGGAGCAGTCGCTGCTATTGACGATGGTCATATAAATTTAACAGTCTGCTCTAAATTTTATCTATCTTTTAGTTGCCAAAAATTCAAAACTTCCGCCAACAAAAATATATCGATGACTCTGTTGCCATAAAATTCTAAATACGGCCAATGATTCAGCCCCAATTGTATAAAGAACTATTTTAATGAAAAGTTTTCTGTTAAAGTTATTGAAGTCATGTTTCGCTTTGATCTGAAAAAAACTGACATCAATACGGGCCATCAAATAACAAACTGCAACAATCACACAGATTGCAAGATTAATTGCAAGAAGGCATTGGTTATACTTACATGCAGCCAGTTTCGAGACTTCCATTTACTTCATCCAGCTATTTTGACTACTTCGTTGAGGGGCTCCCCTTTAACAGCGGCAAATAAGAATGTACATCTTTTTGGCATTTCAGTTGACGCTCTCGACTCACCGAACTGCCCAGCGCTGTTCTATTTATACGAACAATATTCAAAACAAAGATTTGGGAGTTCCTAGTTCAATCTTAAGGCCACTACGGACATGCGAATTAACGAGAAGTTTCATTCAAAACTTGAAGGAAGAAGACGCTGAAGTAACAATTTCGCCACATTTAACATTTTGCTTGCTTGCAGCTGAGAATTAATGTTACGCTTAACAGCAGTAGCACAGTTGTGGAGTCTATATAAATAGGCTGTAGATCTCGTTATAGTTTGAAAAGTTGAACCATTGGACAGCTAAAAGAGGGTATGGCACTCAGCCATAATGATTATTGAGAGCTTTTGCTGAAAGCGCTTGCATACAGCATTTCGCATCAAGTACTCTGCACACTGGCTAATTGAGTACTGAGTAGAGAGCGCACTGAGCGGCCGCTCTTGCTTTAAGCCATCAGCGATTAGCTGAGGTTAAATTTAAAAAAAAAACGAGAATGTGAAACTAAGTCCATATGGGCCGAAGATTGCACTATTGCACTTGCTTAATAAAAATTCCAACTATACAAAAAAAAATGTTATTTGCTAGAGTGATTAATCGAAATCAGTAGTCAGCAGTGATTGGAAAGGTATCCAATTTTCTTACCTAGGTAAGGTACAAGGTAAATGTCAAATAATATACCTAGGTAAGGTAAAAGGTATCCGGAATTTCCAGTACCAAGGTAAAGGTAAAGGTACAAAAAAGGTACTTTTAAATTAAAAAGCATGGTTCATCAATTTATATTAGTAATAAATATTAACTGTACGGGCTTAAATCCAAATATTAGGCTTAAAAATCCAGGTTTATTATGAATTCACTTCAATTTAAAGCAAAAGTCTTTGCCACGCTTGAAATTAAAACTCCTTTTATAAGAACATATTTAAGTTGATTACAATATTTCAAATTTTTCAAGCATTGAAGTCATGAAAAATCTTAAATGACAACGGGACTTGCCCTGCAAAATTGTGACTAGTACAATCAAAATAAGTATCATCTTGTATCGAATAAATAAATTAAATTAAAGATCAATAGACTTAGCGAAAGTGTCAGTAACATTATTCAATCCATGCAAAAATTAAAAAATTCTAGGAAAAATGATTTCAGCATCAGCATGAAGTATGCCGCTCTATTACCTTTAAATCAGACTCTTCTAAAAACTCAGGCTTCACGTGTTTCCTTTAAAACCGTACACTTTAAATGCTTTTCAGAAGTTGGATACATTTTCTGTAACTGTTTAACATTTGGATAATTCTAAGTCGGTATTTGCTATGAACTTCAGCCAATATACTAGCAGTTATTTCATGTGTGTGGGAAAATCGCTATCACTTTCTTAAACAATTTGCAATTTAGAACCGGTTTACAGTACAAAATTGGTCTAAAAATCGCAAAGCTTTTACGAAAGTGAAATTGGAAGCACAGCTGATAGTCCGGCTTCCTTTTTTCTAGCATGGATCTTATAGTTTTTGAACACGTGATATTCCTTGGACGTCCAGTCAAAGCCACAAACAGGTCCCGGACACTTTTCTTTTCAATATGGCAGAGCGCGGCAGCATCTCGGCTATTATGTTATCTGAGCGAAAAAATCACGTACGAAAAGTACCTTGTACCTTAGCTATTGACAAGGTAAATAAAAATTAAGACCTAGGTAAAGTAAAAGGTACTCGAATTTGAAAATACCGAGGTAAGGTAATTGGTACACAAAATATGGATCTAGGTATGTACCTAGGTATTTGTACCTAGGTACTTCCAAACACTGGTAGTCAGCTGTCTTTTCCCTATCATCTACAAGCATTTTTGATGTGAAACATCTTTAATTTCGGTACAGGAGTAAAATTTGAATTTAAGTTCAAGTGACGCTGACGTCATGCATATTTTCTGTTGTTGTTTTGTGGAGTGCCCCGGCACACAGTGACTAAACAGTGACTTAAGTCACTTGACTTAAGGCAACAGTGACTTAACCGTGACTTAACCGTGACTTAACAGTTCCAAAACATTGACTAAACCGTGACTAAACAGTGACTAAACGGTGATTAAACAGTGACTAAACAGTAACAGTGCGTTAACAGTGGGTTGACAGTGGGGGACCGAGATTGGTACTGTGGTGGACCAAGGGGGGGAGAGGGTTTTAAGTTATTTAAATTTTTTGCTATTTCAAAATTGTGATTATTATTTCTGCCTGTTATTCCTTTGCGACTGTTGTTGTTTTCGTTTATCTATGAAGCAGCACAATAAACAAGACTTACAGAAAAAAAGAAAGAACACAGCTGCAAGTGATCTTGTTTTTGGTATTTCTACTCCCCTTTAGTTTTATTCTTTTGAAAGATTGCCTTTGCTGATTAATATACCATTAAGAGATCATGTGATTTTGAAATGAAACCCTTAAATTTAGCATCATGTTTCACATCAAAGCCTCGTGAGTGTTAACGACACTCACACCTTTTTTAATATTTATTGGCAGTAGGTAGAGAAGTTGCCAACTTTTTTTTAAAACAAAACACTGCTGATCGAGTAGAGTGACCCACCCAAAAGTCAATTTAGTGCATTATCTTTTCTTAAGTCTGGTCACTCTAGACTTGTGTTGCAATTTGACGAAATATGTGACGAAGTAAGCTAACTTACTTACGAAGCGTGTACGTCGAGGTCTTTAAAACCTGATTTACAGAACAAATAAAAATGTATGTCATGAAATTGCCAGTTATTATGTTATGTGGATTGTAAACTATAGTGGAAACACAATGTCCTAAAAACCCTTAAAAAAAACTACAAAAAAAATATAAAAAACGGGAGGGTCAAACAATTTAAACATCATCTCACAGCATTCAAAGTCACATAATGTACTAACACAAATGTTTCGTGAACTCTGCAGCTGGGTCTAATCCTTGATAACAAAAGTCTTGAGAAACTCAAAACAAAAAATTTTTGAAATATGAAAACTAATACATATGTATATGGGATTTAGTGACCTGTTTTGATGTTAATCTAAGTTTTTGCTTTAAGCTGGCTCAAGGTCGTTGGTTAATTATAATTCAATTCAAACAAAACAATTCAACAGAGATAATTCACAACATTTTGGAATAGCAATGGTATGTCTGGACAGCTGTTTCGGAATTAACCCCAATTCACTCATCAGCAGACTTGTTGCTTTCACACTTCAACCACTTGCAAGTTTCGCTATTTATTTGCCAAATTTTGGCGAATAAAGGCTTGAGAATTTCAATTTTGTGAAGTCCCTGCGTGAAATTCTGTTATGAAATTTTAGCCTGAAATTATGCTAAGCGCTTTTTTAAGGTATTACCAATTTGTTGTGAATTAAACTGCATTTATCTTTGGCTGCTGCTAGATTCAAAGTCTTGGCATATATCTTAGACTGGACTTTACTATACGATAAAAATGCCAGTGTTCTAGTCTTGGAGTCAGTCAAGCGGTTTTTAAAATATGCGACATGTTCGTCCCACAAGTCTTAGTAGGCGTAAAATTAAAGGTACCTTCCACACGCAGAGAATAAGATTTTACTACGCAGACGAAAGTTATAAAAAGACACTTAATCCCGTTGCCCACAAAGAAAATTTTGCATCAGGTAAAAGACGCCTTAATTAGACATTCTGAGAAAAAGCATATTGCATGCGCTAAAGTATCTATTCAGATTTTGTAAAAATAATGAGTAACTAAAACTTCAACCTTCAAGGTGTTGCATTGCTTTTCCTCCAAATGTAAATTTCATACTTTTATAGCAACAAAATATCCATTCTTAAAGATTTAAATCTAACCTTGAAAATCCTTTTCATTCGTGACGCACTCTGTTTTCCAATTGCATCAATTTGTTTGGTCAAAAGTTTTGTATCTCTTGGGGACTGACGCTAAGCTTTTTCAGTTTGTGATGGACCAAAAACTTTCATTTCCGCCGCGAGTTTTTTTCCTAGAGAATGTTGCCGAAGGCACGCTTAGCATGTTACTGTCGTCGCCACAGTTGCCGCTGCCAGTTATCTGTGGTGATGGGGCCTGCCATGTGCAGCGATTTTATAAAAAATGTTTACTAGGAATTTTCCTTTGCCACCCTTTAGGCGGGATGTAGGCACGCGTTGTGTAAAATTGAGAACCGTTGGGCATTTATAACTTTTTACCGTAGATGGAAAATTTTCATTGCGTTGCATATCAACATATGGAGATACAATTTTTTAACAAAAGCAAATAAAACATTTTTCCCTCTTTGCACCGTTGGGGAATTATGAAGACACAAAATCGCAACAGGGAATCAGCGTTGGATTCTGATTGCTATGTGTGCGCCAACGGACGGCCATTTAAAATGCAAAAACATTACATAAATAGTGAGTGAGCGAATGTGAAATTCATTTGAAAAATGATGATGAGATAGTTGGGTTCTGTTCATATGCTTAAAATCACACAAAGTTTTAAATCAATGCGAATTGTGGCCATGTGCGTAACCTGTAATTAATGTTGGGTAATGTTGCTGAATGGGGTTGGGGGGAGTAATATTTGCATAAGCTTCGCTGTTGGCAGTGGAAAGCGGATTATTATGAACACTGGACTTGGCGTTAACGGCTTGGGGAAGGAAGATGGCTGAGAGCAGACTGGCTTGAATTTGCATATAACCACAAAGCTTAATTAATTTGACTTAAATCACGAGCAATGCAACGTATAATGCATGAACGCATTTGAATTGACGAGCAGGTATTGCAGCAAGATGTGTTATTCAATTGCATAGGATAAACATAATAAACATAGATAAGAGATAAAGAAGGGACTAACAGGGTTTGCTTTCAATTTCTGAGATTTAGTATTTAATGCCTCAACTGATGACTACAGAAGACCCAAAAATTTCTCACATCAAGGTTCGATTAGTTGGTATTTTACAAACTATATTAAATGGTTGTAAACTTTTCGTTGAAATCATTTATTTCTCTCTTCTTTTTTCTTACCAATTTGACAAACATTCGTTAATATAACATTAAGTCCGACTTGTTTTGAGAGACAGATCAAATTCCGTCTTGACTCTGGTTAAGGATTTTCTTACTTTTGCTCGAAAATAAAAGAAATAATCGCCAAGGAAAAATGTAAAAAAATTCAAAAAAAAATATTTTTATTCTTTCGACTAAAGATTCGCACTTCTACAAAGATAATAAGGTATTGACGGAGAAATCAATCAATAAACTTTTAGCAGGCTCCAGGTCAATAAATTATGATTTGTGTTCATAACTTTTTTAAAACAAAACACATGCACTTCTCAAAGGAGGCTGTTTGACTATATAGCTATTTCATGAATCACCACAATTCAATCATCAGCATTGTTTGCCTATCTTCAGTGAGTTGTCTGAAGCTACCTCATGCCAGCATTACTATAAGCGCTTGGGAATCCCATAGGCAGGCTTATAGCAAAGTTCGACATCAGCAGCAAACGCCACTTCGCCAAATCGGATACAAAATTTCACATATTACTATTAGTATTATAAATGTGAAAGTTTGTATGTTTGCCTGTTTGCTACTCAATCACGCACAAATAGCTCAACGGATTCGGATGAAATGTGGCACTCAGATAATTGATAACCTGGACTTGAACATAGGCTATATGACTTTTATTTGGAAATGGTTAAATTTTGCAGAATGGAAAATAGATATTTTAAGTTCGAGGACCAACTATATACACAATTGAAAAGAATAACAATGGGTTCCCCCGCATCCCCGGTAATAGCAGACATTGTGATGGAAGAGCTTCTGGACCACACAATGAAGAAACTTAGGCACCCACCAAGACTGCTAGCCAAATATGTGGACGATCTGTTTGCCATAATCAAGGGAACCGAGGTTCATGAGACATTAGAAGCACTAAACTCATTCCATTGAAATTTAAAATTCACCAGATAGAAATAGATGGAAAACTGCCATATTTAGATTCCAGTATCAACAGACAATGAAACAATCTTAAAATTATATGGTACAAGAAACCCACTTCTACTCCAAACACCCAAAAAATATGATAATAAATACAGCTGCTAGCTGTATTCAAGAATGCTGAGCATAAGCGACGAGATTTACCATAAGGACATCATTTCCGAAATTAAGCTAATACTGACGAATAATGATTTCCCCATGAAGATTGTAAAATCATTAATTGGTAGAAACAAGACAAAAAAGCCAAAAGACGCCAAACCACCAAAATCATTTAGCTGCCTCACGTACGTTCCGAAACTCTCAGAGCGCTTCGCAAAATCGGAATGTTTCAACAGACACAACATACAAATTGCTTACAAACCCACAAAAACAATGAGAAATTTTTACAACAAGACGAAATCCAAAATAGAAAAAGTAGACAAAAGCAATGTTGTATATAAAATACCATGCAATGGAGATTTGGAGAACAGGTGAAATAAACTTTACATTGGAACAATAAAGTCTAAACTCAAAACAAGGACTTCACAATATAAATCGGATTACAAACTCCGACACCAAGCGACAAATCAAAAAACAGCCCTAGCAACCAACTGTATGGAGAGCGGACATTCACCGAATTTTTAAGGAACAACAATTTTACAACAAGAGAGCAATTACTGGAAGCGCCTTACTCTTGAAATGCTACATATAATTGACACGCCAACAGATAAGAGACTAAACTACAAAACTGACACTGAAAACTGCGCCCACATATACAGACATCTACTCAATAGGCAATAATTTAGTACTGAACTCCACGTCAAGCGGTACAGACGTGTTATAAATTGTATGTAAAAAATGTTTTTCGAAGTAATGTGATAATTGGTAAATTGTTTTTGTAGTGTCCCTGAAGACGGATGCCGAGGCGCATTCGAAATATATCGGAAACAAACCAAAAACACTGAGATTTTCTTCTCGACCTATAGCCAGCTAACATCTACATTCTCTTATTTGAATGGTAAAAAAAAATCGCAAAAATTGTCAAATCATTTTAAGAGTATTTATTAAAGCGCTTGATGATTAGATGACAATGTTGGAGTTGGTAAATAGAAGGTGTAGATTCGAATGTTACAAATAGTCGCGAAATTTGCAGAATTTTCATAGGACCTAAGATTATTATGAAGATTGGATAAATGCCAATTGAAGACACATCTATAAGAGGAGTAGACCAAAAACCGCCAAATATGCCAAATTTCAATTTGAATATTTACGAAAGCGCAGGCGTTGGTAAATAAAAGGCGTAGATTTAACTAGTCCAAAATATTGCAAAATTTGACAATATTTCGTATGACCTAACATTATTATGAAGATTTGATGGATGGCAATATAGACGGATAAATACGAGGTATAGAACCAACTGTTTCTGGATATGTTGCATCAAATGTATACATTATTTGATAGTTTTAACATTGTAATTTGCGTTTTAATAATTATTCGCAAAACCAACCAAAGTGATTCGTATTTGTCAAAAGCAGCCACCTCAAGTGGCGCCATCTGCAGCTTGGTCGCCATCTATGTAAGAGCCAGCTGACTAAGGGCTGGCAATTTACACTTCATGAGTGGCGCGAACACATTTTTAAATTTCGCATTTTATTTTTGGAGAATATAAAATGAATTTATATAAAAATGAATTATAATTGAAAATTGCATCATAAAACATATAACACAATCAATAAATATCACTTGAACATCAAATTACGCCTTAACTAAAAATAGCGAAATTTTTTTGCGAGAGATGCAGCCCTGTTTTTACAGATGATAGTTCAATTGGAACAGCTTCTGTTCTAACTAGATTTTCAAATAAGAAAATGAAATCTCTTGAAGTTCTGTGACACCGACGAATTTTTCGAGCGATTTGCAAACCAACCGAAGATGAAATCTCTATAGAAATTTCTGTGACACCGCTGTATATATGTAAATATATACTTAGACCTAACTGTCCAAAAAATCGAGAAATTTCGCAAATTGTCATTTGAGCATAGATTTTTTGCGAAGTTTCAAAAATTTTATCAGTTTTGGGAATCATAAAGATCTGATAGATGGTAATTGTAGTCGCGTAAATGCTACAAAAAGTCGCGAAATATTTAAAAAGTTTGTATGAGATAAACTATAATGTAAACGGGTTAATTGACGGGTCAATATCAAGCGTTCAGAAAAATCCGGAATTACACAACATTTTATGATTAGTTCAGATAATCATAAAGATTTAATAGTTGGCAAATATTGACGGGTAAATAGAAGGTGTCGGTCGGATAGGTTTAAAGAAAATTTAACATATGCTAGTATTCTTATATGAATTTAGATTGACATGAAGACTGGTTAAATAAAAGGAGAAGATCAACGGACCAAAAAATTGCGAAATTTTAAAAAAAGTTTTAATGAGTTTAGATGATACATGAAGATCGAATAGATGGCAATTGCGTTTTGTGCTGGGTAGCTGCTACTAATATATAAATTCAAAATATATAATAATGCATGACATGTTTCTCTGCCATTACTTAATTTCAAGAGGAACGTGAGGCATAGAAACATTCTGCTTCAAGAGGTTAGATGTAAGATGTTGCTCAGTGGAAATAGCCTTTTACAATATTTCAATAACCTCATAAAATTCAACAAATTTATCAGCCATTTTCACGCCTCTGAATGTAACAATTATGTGTGGTATCTCATATTAGAAAGAACATTATTTTCACCATGACAATCACGATTTTTTTACTCGCCTCTCACTTTATTCTTAAGTTGAATTTTTGCGCTCCATGATGGACTTTTTGAAATTTGACAAACCTGACACATTATGTGGCATTAAGTGATATATGTATGTAAGCTTCATGAGAAATTTTCAGTGCAATCATGCATCCCCTAGTGTAAGCCATACGCAGAGCGAGTTTGTTTGTTTCAAACCACCAAAAACTAAATGAGAGACGTTTTTATACTCTGTACCGAAGGTACATAGAGTATATTAAGTTTGTGCAAAAGTATGTAACAGGGAGAAGGAATCGTTTCCGACCCTATAAAGTATATATATTCTTGATCAGCATCAACAGCCGAGTCGATATAGCCATGTCCGTCTGTCCGTCTGTCTGTCTGTCCGTCTGTCCGTCCGTATGAACGAAGAGATCTCAGAGATGGTAAGAGATAGAGGTTTGACATGTATGGGACATATATTTCTTATACTTGCAGGCAGATCAAGTTTATTTTCAATTTTTGCCACGCCCCCTCCCGCCCCCGCAATTTGGAAAAAACATATCTCCTACAGTTCTGGAGATAGATCGTTCGTTCCTTCTAGAGATACATTGTAAACAAAATTATTTATCGATTTGCTGAAGAAATGATAAAGATCGGATGAACAATACTCAAGTTATGAGCAAAAAACGGCCAGTTAGATAGATAGATAGATAGATAGATAAGTGTTTATTTTCATTTGATAATTTTTCATAGCTTACAGCTTTACATTGATTAACTAATACTAAACAAACATTTAAAGCTTGGTTTAAAACCGTCAGCCTTCCTTCTGTTGTATGATATAAAAAATAATTACATATATAAGCATATACTAATTCTACATATTATATAATATAATTAACAAAATTTCATATTCAACATATTATTTAAAAATTTTCATTTATGACATTTCTTCTATAATTAGTAGCCATCTCTATGTAATTCGCCAGATTATTCCATCCCATCCCCCCGTTCAGGACCGTCAACACCTCTTCCTCGGTAAACGTACAAGTTTTAAAATAACGCCAACGAAATTCCCTCAGTATTGGACATCGTCCTATAAAATGCTGCATGTCCTCCTGCTCAGACATATTGCATAGTGAGCATATACCTCCATTTACAACTCTTCTTGGGCAGCTGTTTAGCCATAAAAGATCTCCTCTGGCCTTCATTATCCAAGTTATCTCGCTTTGCTTGAAAGACTCGTTGCAGTATGTGGGCCCTATTGCATAATTAAGGTTTTTATACACTCTTGATGCACTTACTGACGCCTTGTTTATGTGTTGCATGTGGTTATCTGCTTTTGATGCGCTTAGGAACCGAACATTGCGGTCAATCCAATCTGCATACGAGTGGTTGTCTCCGAGTGATATGCCATGATGCGCGAACATTTCTCTAAGCCTCGCAAACCACCCCAAATTATTTCGCATCATTTTTTCAGCAAGGATATGCGGGAGTCTAACATCTTCATACTCAAATAAAATTCTTGATAGGTATTTGAGATGAAGTGTTAGACTATAGATGTGTCCATCTTCTAGCCCTGCGTCAATTCCCAATATGTAGTTGGGTGTGCTATCTGGTAGCTTGAGTATCCTCTTTAAAAAATATCGCTGCAGTTGGTCTGCCTCTTCCTTTATTTCTCCACCCCAGACTTGAGCTCCATAGCACTGTACCGTTCTGCTGACTGAGTTAAAGATTCTCCATTTAGACGCTAGGTTCACTGTCCCCTTGTTGATGAAATTCGCCCACACAGAGTTTATACTCGCCTTTGCTTCTTTTGTCCTGGCTGCCACATGCTTCTTAAAGCTCATTGTAGGTGTCAGGATAACACCAAGGTATTTGTACTCCGGTACCACCTTCACCTGCTCCTCCTGATACGTCCAGTTCTCCGATGCCGCCAGTCTACCGCCTTTTCTAAACACCATAATCTCGGATTTTGTCTCATTGACTTCCATGCCCCACAATATGCAGTATGTCTCGAGGTTATGGATCATTTGCTGGAGGGTTGAGGGATTGTCCGCTACCATCACAATGTCATCTGCGTACATTAATACCCTAATGTTTGTGTTGTCGATATACAGGCCACCTCCTAAGTGTTCATGCAGATCATCTAAGTACATCGCAAACAGCAACGGTGACATAAGGCATCCTTGCTTTAATCCGTTAATGGTTTCAAACTTCTCAGAAAGCTCACTCCCAGTCCAAACAGCGCAAGACGTTTGCGAGTATACTTTTTCTATAAATTGTATTATTTTTGTGGATACACCTTGTCGTTGGAGCTTGTACAGAAGATGTTTACGAGGTACTCGGTCAAACGCAGCCTTAAAATCTACAAAATAAGCATAAACTTTTCTTTTTTCTTTAAATTTAATGCGGACTATAGATGCTAAGTTGAATATGTTGTCAACCGTTGAGTATCCACGCCGGAATCCTGCTTGGAACTCGTTTAATTTATCGTGCTTTTCGACCCACGTTGTTAGTCTCGTCGACAGTATACTCATTAGTAGCTTCGCTGCACAGTTCATAAAGGATATACCTCGGTAGTTCATCGGATCGTTGATATCTCCTTTTTTATATATTGGAAATATTATACTGTTGATGAAAGATTTTTCCAAACAGTTGATATCAAACACTCTATTGTATATAGTGACAATTTGTTGAAGCATCTCATTTGGGGCGTTTTTGAAAAATTCATACGGAACTCTGTCGGCCAGTTAACACACAGTTAGAGAGCGCACCGCGCTGTGCGCGGGGTGTTAACTGGCCGTTTGACTCCTGAGCAAATGCGAGTGTAAGGGTACAGAGTATGTTATAGTCGGGCTTGACCGACTTTCTTTCTTGTTTTAAAGTTAGAAGCCTGAAAAACTTAAGCCTTAAAACTTTTTATTCTGAAAAGCTCAAAAAGATCCGACAAAACAACAACTAAGCTATGCGCGAAACAACTTTGGAGCACCAAAAATTCCAAGAGAGTCGCCTTGCGGGAGAAGTCACTAAGCGCAGCTGCCTTTCAATCACCAACAAAAGCTAAACGCTGATATGGTTGAGCCAAAGTTGAAAGCAATAGCCCATTTCAGTTTTTTGAATAGTTTTTGGTGTATAACTTTTTTGACAGCTATGTCAGACAGTTGTAAGATTGGAACACAAACACACTTTCACATCTTCAACAAAACCCATAGCAAACGTTTTTTATCGTCAGAAGATAAGAATGCGATTCTTTCAGTAGGTATCGCTTAACTCTGGCGATATTGCATAGCAATCGCATTCTCATCTCCCTTAGGGAAGAAGTGTGCCACTCTGGGAGTTAAGAAAGCGTTTCTTCCTGGGGATTCTTTTTATTTTATTATTATTTATTTTGTTTCTAAAATTTCTGTCACCTTGTGTAAATTTCCAATCATAATTTAGATTGTGTAGATTTTCTCTTAACTTATCTGTTTATGTAAGTTTGATTGCAGGTGTAATGTGTCTGATTATGAGCGAGTTGTTTTGTGATGATATAAAATATGTTTGGTGTCAAAATTATTGAATGGGAGGTAGTTGATAAGTTAGTATATTTGTCTGTTGGGAAGTTCCTTAGGGAAAAGTTTTTTAAGGCGTCGTCTTACTCTACTTCCTGCTTTCTTTCGTCTGCGCAGGAGTCTTCTGGCTAGTGTGTTGAGGTGACTTCTTAGTCTCTCCACGTAATCACCTGCCTGTTTATTGATTACGTCACCAATCTTGGGCACACTGAGGTCACTCTCCAAATGTGTTGTGCACATATACCAGGGTGCTCCCGATAGTCTACACCTTGACTGAAGGACACAGAGCTTTCTCAGATGGGATCCCATATCTCCAGGCAGGTGCTATGATAGCTTTGTATATATGCACCTTATTTCGGAGTGACAGCTTGTTTCTGCTAGAGGGAAGCCATCCCACTTTCTTTACTCTGCCATATAGTGTTGATATGGGTTCCGAATGTAAGGCGCTTGTCCAGATATATTCCCAAGTATTTATGTCCAGGTAAGTGACCTGGAGATAAGAAGGCATTTCTTCCTGGAGATAAGAAAAAGTATATTCTGGAGATAGTAAATCGTTTCTTTTTGAAAATATGAATGAGTGAATGAGTCTCTCTCGCTCTCTTTTGTGGGAGGATACGATTTTTTACTTGTATTATATTCTGAAAAACATCAAATATTTTTTTTATTAACCAAATTTTTTCTTACTCTGTGGGGGGATTCGAGCGCGGAACCCTGTGAACTGAAACACGTCTGGGAATGACGCCTTAGACGGCTGCGCCACGACCGCGCGTGAAAAGCAACGCATCTCATGTGTTACTTATATTGAATAAGTATGTACTTGTTATTGAAAACATACACCAATGTTAGCTTGCTTGTAAGTCTCAAGAACGAATTCCATTACTCAGCCTATATAAATAGTGAAATGGAAATTTGCGACGAGAATCGCATTCATGTCTTCAAGACGATTTTTTAGCGATATATCGCCAATTTATCGATTGGATGAAAAAAAAACGATACCACATCGCTTATAAGGGATAATTGTATGTAAAGAAGGTGATACCTTATGTAGTTTGTTTGTGTAAGTCGCCAAATTATCAGAAGACTCTCCCCTCAAACTATCGCCAAATTCTCTTTTGACTGTTTGCAGGGCTCGTTCTTCTAAGATGTTGAAAATGTGATTAGCTTTTTGAAATTAAACAAAAAATGAGTGTATTTATCTTATTACCTTATTTAAACACAAAATAATAGTATGATTAATGCCCTTAAAAGTATGCTATAATTTTGCGCATTAAGAAAATTAAAAAAATATTTTTTTATAATTAGCTTAACATTAAGTTATTTTGTATATTGTTTACTGCTCTGACAATCTAAACAAGTGTAGAGATAACTGACTATCAGTTAACTAGATACAATATCATTAAAGCAAATAAAGCTGGCCTACTTGGAAGAGCATTTCTTATGACGTTTTTTTGCGGTGAATAAACAGGATCTATGTGAAGTATTGTGGGAAAATATATTTGTTGTCATGCTGATTCGAATTTAAAAATAACGTTAAATCCCTTTCAAGCCAGTTGTGAACTTGTTATGCACTTTGAATATCTTACTGCTTTAATTTCCTTAATCAGAGCTGTTCCACTTCTTCTTAGGTAACCTCATTATAAAATCAACACTCCTAGACACATTTTCCTGCCTAATTCGATTTATGCTTTGCATTTTTATGACTTGCCTGAAATTGAAATGAATGTTTTGGCATTCGGCTGTGTGTGTTTGTGTTCCTCTGGAGTTTATTTAAAGCTTATTTATGCGGTTTATTTATAATTCAGTGCACAAAATGGATTGCGTTTTGTATGTTTGGTGGCCTCTGCGTTGACATAAAAGCTTGTCCCCAAATGCCAAGGGATGAGCTGGAGAAAATGGTCCCTTACAAGTAGATTCATTGTGTGTGCAGGTGAAGTTTTTCAAAATAAATCAAAAATTAAGTGACACAAATGGTTTTGGCTAGATTAATTTCTGTAATTAGATTTATAGTATGCCAGGTAATTGTGTTCCACTCAAAAATGTATGAGGAACTTTGCCTTTTCTAGTTGTACAAAACTTGTTTCGTTTATCATAATTAATTTTGCATATGCCACGTGGAGGAGACCAATTTAGAAGTTTTGCTTTAACAGTTTTATTATTTTATTTCGAAAATGAATAACTCATACGCCGTGTAGCTCCATCCAGCAGCAGCAGCAGCAGCAACAAACTACTAAAAGTGTGAGCCATAATTACAGCTGCGAGCCATGATTAAATTATAAGCTAACCCAGGCGACTGTTTAAATTTTCAGCTGCTGCTGCTTCTGTTGATGTTGCTTTTAATTAATTCACGTTGCTAAGAGAAATTACCGTAAGGTAAAGCTGCCGCACTTGAAAAATGAGCAGCATTTGTGGGTGGTCAAGCAGTCAAAGTCGCTAGCCTTTAAGCAGATTTCTTTATAAAAAAACACACAAACACCACAACTAAAGTGTCCAGACGTGTGCTAACGGGCCAGGTAGGCGATCAACCGTTGAGATTTACTTCCTGTGACGCAGTTGTCCTTGGCATCACCAGAAATCGAGTTCCCTGAACTTTCAAAATTTGGTTGAGTCTTTTTGCCGGAAAGTTTTGCCGAATCGTCTCAGTTAATTTTATATTCCATGAATATTCATCTGCATCGATGCCAAATTGCTTTTTGTGGCAACTGCACACGTTGACAGCTTTATTTCGTATTGTTAAAATGTGACTTACGTGACGCAGTTGAGTTTCATTCACTCTCCAAGCCACCAATCTAGATTGATTTCGGTAGACGATGCTCAGTCATTGACACGCATTGCCATGGATACGGTGCGTACCTGAGGTGAAAGACTTCGGACTGGTCATAAATGTGGTCGACCTTTTTTTTTTTTTTTGGATTAATCCACTTGACTTTTGCCCACAGACTGGCAATTCTGTGCAGTCCGTGACCCAATTTACGCATCCGCCAGCAGCAGTCGTGCACAAAAGTTTTATTTTTCTTTTTGAAAATTTACTCAACTTGCAAATGACACAACATTTCACTTAGCCAGAGAGGAGCCCACAAAACATGACAAACGAAAATGGAGAAAATGAGGTTTTGGTTAATGAGGTTTTTTTTTTTTATTTTTGCTTTCCTTTGGTTGGGCAGATTCACGCAGGAAAGCCTGTTTATTTTGGCAAATTCTATGTTGTAGTGTAGGCAAGGTAATTGTTATAAAAAGGAATTTTGGTGGCACATAAGGGAGGAGTATTTGTAACATACTGAATATCCTTGTTATCAACACAAAATGTGGTACATACATTTTCAGATCTTTTTCAAAACAGGATTGTATCTGTATAAAAATCCTCAGTTTGCTTACCAAATTTCGAACATAGTTGCAAAGCTTATTTTGGAGAAACCTTAGTTAAGTGCGGCAACGGGCAGAACTGAATTGAGTTTAATTTATATATTCGGGATCGGTACGGAAAGCGAAACAATTTAAATTTTATTATACCAAAATTTTGGTGAGGTACCAAGCAATTTTAATATAATCTGCACTGTTAGGCATTTCACTGAACAAAATTTCAAATGTTTTTATAAAAACTTAAAGATTAAGGTCTGGATCGGTAGAACTGTCGTGAGGCGAGATGGAAAGACGCAACTGCAAAGTTGACGATTTCATGTTAAATCTGATGCAGAAGATCTGGCTAGAATGAACCCAAAATTTTTAACAATAACATCACCCATATATTCAACCCAGCTCTTACTACATCCACTTTCCCAAACAGGTGGAAAGCCGCGAGATGTAACTTGAACACCCAAACCGAATGGTGATTTCAGACCAATTTTCATCCTTCCGATTTTATCAAAGGCCTTTGAGCAAATAATTGCCATCAAATGAAAGCATCTCTATTTGAAGAGATTATAACCGCCACCTTGCAGCATTATTGCAAATCGATTATATCACCTTTCCAGCATGGGTTTATTAAGCGTCGGACAACTATGACCAATTTGCTTGAATTTACTTCATTGGTTAATGATGGGTTCCTTGAGAAATAGCAAACCGATGTCATTTACACCGACTTTAGTTAGGCTTTTGAATCTGTAAACCATGATCTTCTCCTCTATAAGCTTGATCGGTTAGGTTTTCCCACCTCTTTTCTGCTCTGGATTTCGTCCTACTTAAAAAATAGAACCCAGAAATTTATATTACGTTCAGACACTTCAAAGCCCGTCTCTGTAACTTCTGGTGTACCGCAAGCCACCTTGGTCCTATGTTTTTTTCACTTTTTTTTGATTAATGACCTACCCACAATACTATCTTATTCTCGGATACTTATGTATGCCGATGACGTTAAACTTATTTTATCTTTCAATGACCCGACGCATTCCATTAGATTGCAAGATGATTTAAACTCCTTGCAGTCTTGGTGCTTGGTTAATCCTTTATAACTTAATTGCTCCAAGTGCATGTTTATGACTTTCCACCATTGCAAACCTTCGCTGGCTATTTATACGATTGGCAATGAACCCCTGCAACGAATATCTACAGTCGTTGATCTTGGAATTCTTTTTGACCCCAAATTGAGTTTCAATCCTCATAACTCCTCTATTGTTAATAAGGAAAATGGTGTACTTGGATTCATTAAGCGTTGGTCGAAGGAATTTAATGATCCATACACCACAAAGCTCCAGTACACTGCTCTAGTCCGTCCTGTTCTTGAATACTGCTCGTCCGTCTGGTGTCCTCAATATAAAAAGTATATCGATCGAATTGAATCAGTACAAAAGCAAATTTTGCTTTTTGCTCTTCGTGCACTAAATTGGGACCCTAACCTTCGTCTGCCATCGTACTCCAGCAGACTCTTGCTTATTAACCTTCCTTCGTTAGCTAATCGTAGAACAGTCCTAGGCGTTTCTTTTCTTCATAAGTTAATCATTAGTGATGTAGATTCCACCGAACTCTTAGGTCGCCTTAACTTTTCCGTTCCTTCTAGGCCAACTAGAAACTATTTACCTTTTATCTTGTCTAGATGCACAACTGATTATGCCCAGCACAATCGTTTTCGGGTCTTATGTCAAAATTACAATGATCTCTATCACCTGCTCTCAACAGATCTATCTCTCTTCTCTCTAAAAACGTCTCTCTATAATTACCTGCGGGGAAATCTCTGACCACTCCTAGCTGTGAGTAGGGGCATAGCTTGCCGGACTGGCTAAAAAATCCTCCCCCACCTTGTCAGAGATTTTCCGGTTATTTAGTTTTAAGTTTTACGTACTCATTTTTATTTTTTTTTTTAAAGATTTCTTATAGATAGTTTTCTCTTTTTCTCTCTATCTCTGTTTAAGTTTAATTTCTTATATTATCTTATTTTTTCCTTTGCTCCTACATAACTATAGGTTTTGGTTTTTTCTCTCTCTCCCTTTTCTCGATCTCTATATTATTAAAGTTTTTGTTAGCTCTAATAACGCCTCTGACTACAATCGGCTGTGAATAGGGGCATAGCTGGCCGGACGGGCAAATAAAATACCCCCACCGTGTCGGAGTCGTTATTAGTTTATTTTGTAATTTTATTAGATTTTCTTTGATAGGCTTCCTTAGCTCATAAAATTTTTTTTGTAACGTATTTATACTTTTGTCGATAGCATTTGCTTGTCGACTCTAAATAAATAAAATAAAATTGATATGAAATGAAAGCAACTTTCCTTGTGCACGAGAGTCGGGCAAAATCGGCTAGTCGGCCGTGTCAGGAGGGGGTGGGTTGCATTGCAACCGAAAATGGTTTATTTTTGTTTTTTTTAGCAAAATAAATCAATATATATAAAAAAAAATTTTTATGTAAATATTTTTATGTGCCATACTGCTCAAGTGTGGAGCGTTGATCAATTTGAAGACGTAGAAACGCTCCTTCGTTTTTTTGTCACCTACCCCAGTACTCCCCCAACTATGCGATACATTTAGAAACAGGACTTCCCACCATGTTACAATATACCATGCAAATACATTGCGAAGACCATGCGAATGCCATCCACTCGTCTCCCAAGAGTTTTTAAAACGTATCTGCTTGAGACCAAAACGCGGTTTTCCGCACTTGGGAATCCATTGCACTGGAACACAACATCAGTTGCAATCTGAACGATTTTAACACATGGAGCGTTTGGCAAGGCCAACTTCTACGAAGTATTGACAACAGAGAGAGAGCCAGTTTCGAAGCAGAAGCTCGAGCTAGTCAGTCCCGCATTACCTACAGACAACTGCAATACAACCTTTCGACTAGGAATTACTTTCAAGATGACCTCGAATCCGCAACCATATCGGTTATTTTCCGAGCAAGAACCGAACTAATGAGTTTAAACTATACCCCGTACAGTACCACGCCCAGTCAATGCACTCTTTGCAATACTGGAGATAGGGAGGACACTGAACACTTTCTTGCCCGGTGCCCCATACTGAACCAACTCAGGATTCTGCACTTTGGAAAATCAGCCCTGTCGCGCCAGGAATCACACGCACTGCTGAACGGAAGCAATTGGCGCTCCCTTACTTCCTACTTGCGGGAGTGCCTGCAATATCGCAGAGGCTTCCTTATGGACTACGGTGATATGTGATCTGGAAACCAGGAAAGCATCGAGTCAGATTTGCTAGGCAAACGGCTAACTGCCACAGCCTGTATTTTATTGCCTATTAAAATTTTTAAATTGTTAAACTTCAGAAAGTTGATAGTTAGCGACCTTTCTAAATTGTAGAAATTTGAGTATTGCCGGCTCTAGGTCAAGAATTAGTTATTAATTATTATTAATTAGTTATTATTCTAATTAATTAGAAATTAATTCAGAATTAGTTCTAAATGTTCATCTATTCCAAAAAAAATTTTAAAATTGAAAATAAATCATACTACTACTACTAAAAAAAAATTTCAAAAAAATTTTCAACTGAAGCTTTACAGGCAACTGATAAGCTGTGAGATAATAAATCTTGTTTTTAAGATTTCTAAGCTCATTTCAAGGTTTTACAATCTTGTTTTTTTAAGCTTGCGAGGTTCTTGAAAACGAGATTTTCAATATAGATTTTATAATGTATTGTTTTTTTTTTTCGCAGTGTACCAACACGGTTATTGGACACCTTGAGACTTCAATTTGAATATATCAAAAATATACTTAGAATGGCAAATACCAACCTTCAATCGTTACCGAGAACGGATCTTATTTCGTTTTTATCTCTAAGATTTCTCACGAAAATTTTTTCCAAAAAAGTAATGACTCAGTATCGCTCTGTTTGTGGCAGCAAAAACTGAAGTTCTCGAAACACGTTTTCGCATCAGTTTCTAATACAAAACATGGAGAAAGTGTTGGGAACGGATTCGAAAAGGTGTTATAAAAACTTCAATCCAAAAACTAGATTGAATATCTTTTTTTTTCCGAAGAAAGATTGAAATACCATGAATTATCTCTCAACTTTGGAATATTTTGTTAAAATACCACAAATGAAATATTTAGGGCTGCATTGCGATTCCAAGTCACGACCTCAACGTTCTAAGGCACAGTCTAAGCAATTGCACTATTGAGTTTTTTGCATGCTGAGACACCGCCACGTGTCGATGGTGCAGCGAGCTTGGTTGCCATGCCGTGTCTTCAGTCCCCCGAGGTCCAGAGTTGGAATCCCAGACGGAGAGAGCAGAGTTAAAAATAAAAACTTTTACAAGTTTTTTAGAAAGAAGAATATTCTGTGGAGCCAACAACCAACCAACAGAAAAAATGAAGTCTCTTTAAACTTAAATAACACAGCATAATACTCGTTGGTTGAGATTTTCTCGTCTCTGTTGACTTTTGACACCGTTTCCTCTCGGCTTGGAGTTTATGATCTTGGTTTTAGATTGATTTGTTCTCAGTGTACTGTCGCGATAACTGATAAGAATGTTTTGTTTCATTCTAATTCTGTATAATTGAACTAAACCCAAAACACATGAAAACTTAGATGCGTCATTGCATACAAAAAATGTTTAATTTGGCTTGGTTTTTCATGATGCGGGGAAAAGCAAAGAAAACTGTATGAGATGTCGATTCTAGGTATTGATGTTGTTTGCAAATGCTGCTGTCACAAATAGAAATAAAAAGAAAAATCCTTTTGAAACCCGCTTTTCTTAGGAAATACGGATTTTGCTGTTAAGAGAAACTATCATAAATACGTATATACGTTTCTTTGTCCTGTGGGATAATCGGTATCTAAAAGTGGTCGCAACCCACAGAAATCTCAATGCTGCCAAAATTGGTTGCAACTTGCGTCCCCGATACAACAACAATATATTCTGAGATGACCAAGAAACAGAGAGTCATAAAAACTTGCTGGTCAGCATCAAAGCTCTTACTAGATAAACTACTTACAATGGCTGGTAGACGAATCCGCCCACGGCTCGCATACATTAGAGTGACATACGACCTAGAATTATTAAACAACTGCCAGAAAAGCATGATGGTAGCAATGTTAAAAATGCTCCAGCAAGAGATTTTTGTATGTCCAATTCTACGGAAGTGCAGACGGTTACATTTCGCGAACCAAAATCTGCAAGTGGATAGTGTTGATGTAAGTATTAGTGTATCAACTTTCCATTAACCTAGTCCATAGCCAAATTCAAAAACAATTGCCCCACCTCTTCTGTCTCAAGTTACTAATAATGTTATCTTCATTTATGTCAATTTACATCAAATTTAATAAATAGCCCAATTACATTCAGACTTATTTTAGAAGTCACAAAGAGCATTAACTATTTCGGTTTTCCAAAATTTCCCTTTGCCCTTTTTGTTTCACTCGTTCATTTTGATTGTGGCTTTCGCTTTCACACCAAAAGTGTTTGTAAAAGACTTAACTAGGTCTCACGATAGTGCTGCCATCTGGGCGCTACATCCGCTTCCTGTTGCCTGTGACCGGGCCCCTTTTTGCACTTACTCATCTAATAAATTTAAATCTTTAGCCGCATTAAAGCAAATTGCCGCCCATCTCCAGAGATAGTAGGGGCGTGCCCCAGCACGTCGCACATCAGCATAAAATTTACTGTCTGTTGGGTTTCTTACTGAGCATTTGGCTTTTGTGTTTGCTTTTTGAGCATTTTTAATTCCATGGCAAGAAAAAACGAAAAAATTGGTGTTCGCCCTTAGTAGCACACAAAAAATATGAGAAAAAAATCACAAAATTGTGGAAACGTGCTAAGAGTGAAAACTTTACAGTTTACATTTTTGTGGCTTTGCCTGAGCGTGACAACTCAACAGGCGGGGGCGGTGTCGCTCTGTGTTATTTCACTTTGAGATTTACCATAATTTTAGGCCTTACGCCTCTGACAGCTTTTGTGTGCGTCTAAGGCATCAGGCCTAAATTAAACCCGGGAAATGTCCTTGTCCCGGAAACACGCCAACGCGTTCTAATAAAATGCAAATCGAAATCGCCAAGAGTTATTGTTGCCCTTATTGTAAATTATTTGGCTGGGCCTGTCGGATATTGTTTGGTTTGGTGCAAAACACAAGAAGTCAGAGAAATACACAATTCCGCTTTATGTGCGTTTCATATTGTGTTTTTGTTTACATTAACGCCCTGAGCTGCAGTTTTAGGAGTTCTGCTGTCCAATGGGCAATAATGATGAACAATTTTGTGAATGCAGGAGCGGTTGAGGTGAAAAAGGGGGAGCCGCATTAAACATTACTAGGGCATAAGTGTGCAATAGCAAAATGAAATAAATGAAATTGAAATTAATGATCCAATTCTAATCAGTTTGTCTGCCTGAGCTAGTTTGTCACTTGTAAGCACTTTAGATACTTGAACTGGAGCCCAACTGTTAAGCCGCTCCTGAAATAAGCATAAATCTGAGGAAAGTTGAGCGCCGTTGCACAGTGGGGCAATAAGTCTTGATTTTTATTAAGAATACGGTCCCTTGAACCGGACCGGAAATAATTAAGATCTTCGCTACAAATAAGCGTACAATTCTTTGGGATAGTTTATTTTAAAGTTAAGAAATAGTAATTTGATAAAATATGAAAAAAAAGTCAAAGCAAAAGTTTAGGTTCCCCACAAATCAGGTCTAGAAAGGGTAAAAAATACTTTTTTCAACTTAAGCTTAAATTACAAAATATCTCGACGTGATGGACCATTTCTGAACACAGATTCGGTTTCAGCACACGCAAATCATTTAGAATCACCACCAACGCTTTAATTTACTGGACCTTGATGCATAGTTTAATTTGAAAATATTGAAAAAACAAACATTTTTTGCGTCTATGAATTTTTATTTCCAAAAAAAACACTGTTTTTAGGCCTGTTTTGTTGCATAAAAAAAAAAAAACGACGTGACCTTTTTTGATTATTCCAGCTCAGCTTGTAACCCCACATGTGCTAAAAATTTCAAGGCGACCAGTCAAGTCGTTTTTGAGATATCATGACGACCAAATGAAAAAAACGGGTTTGGAGAAAAACGCGTTTGAAAGTTCAAGTACGAATCGCGCAATGAAATCGTGACTTACCACTTCCTTCCTTCCTGCTCTTCGTAGAAATCGTTCAATGCTGCATGGTCGCTTCTGGCATCCATCCTGGCCTGACGAACGACATCGCTCACGCGTCGCTCAAAGCGAGCGACGCGTTCTTCATTGCGTCGGATGAAATTGAGAGCTTCATTGCCACGTAAGCTTGACTTAGAAAAAGTAAATTTACTTTTGCAATCTTTGCAGATGCCACTTGGAACCTCTATTTTTTC
>JBAMBO010000895.1:0-13088 GCA_037044535.1 Lordiphosa magnipectinata | reverse complement strand
GGCGATGAAATGGGTAACTTTACTTAATTTATCAAGCCAAGGAAACTCTGTAAATGATATTTGCGCAGTCTCCATCTGCCAAAAGCCATCTGGTCAGACCACTTGCCAGTCAAACTAGCTTTGAACCTGACTAGCACTAAGCAATCAAAACTTGATATGAAGCTGCTGCCAAAACTATACTGGAATGAATCTATTAAAGCCAAGTATATATCACTCTTGAACAAAAATGTGCAAAAAATTAAGCAATCACCGGAAATTCAATTACTTGATCTTACCTCAGCCATTAAATTATCATGTGTTACGGCGTCTGATAATAAATTTCTTCTCAAAAATAAATGGTTTGTTCAGAAGTGAATGCGTGAGAGAAAAGAGACTTTTAAGGAGCTTAAAACTTATAAACGTACCGGTGGTCTCTCTGATAAAAAACATTATATGGAGAAAAAAAAGGAATATAACAAACTGTGCCTTTAAAAAAAAAGAGAGTACTTCGATTCCTTTGCTCAATCTTTAGCAGAAGTAAGAAACACGAAGGATTTGTGGAATATTGTAAAGAATTGTATAACAGAAAACGTCTTTAAGATGCATTTCAATGAATTATCAAACCTTCACAGAACAGCTTCACAGAATAGCAGCCTAGACGAGCCCATCACAATTATGGAGATACGATCAATGCTCGCAAAGACAACAAATAATAGAGCGCCAGGAGACGATCGAATACCATACGAATTCTACTCAAATGCCTCTGAAGAATTCTTGCAAGAGCTCGTTAAAGTGTATAACAACCATACTCACAAATACAAATTGTGATGACTCTTTCAAGCGAAGCATTGTATTTGCCATTCATAAGAAAGGTGACTTAAATAACCCGAAAAATTATAGAGGTATATCCTTTATGAACTGCTGTGCGAAAATTCTTATGGGTATAATAAACGAAAGGCTGACGGAATGGACCAAGTTAAACAACAAAACAAACTAACGAGTTTCAGGCCGGATTTCGACAAAACTACTCCACAACTGACAATATATATAAACCTAATTGCAATAGTGAAGCTTAAATGGGCAGAAAACAAAAATGTTTATGCATTTGACTCTTATTATTTGACTCTATCCTAACACTCTACCATACATACATATTAAAGAAGAATCCCTTCAAGCCTTTTTATTTAAAGAAAAGTCAAAAACGAATAAGATGAAGAACCAAGGCAACTGAATGAGAGAGAGAGAGAGAAAGGAAGCCAAAAGAATTTCAGGCCCACACTGGGTTAAGCTACTAAGGTGTACAGTAGCTTCGCTTCTGCACCCACCTTACCTTTGGTTTCCTGTTAGCGAACATATTTATAAGAAATGTAACATACAACGAAGCTGTCTGTTAGGTTGGAACGAGAAGATGGGATTGAGCACGTGCTGGTTCCGGCTCAAAGGACATCGGTAAAGGGATGGGTTCAGAAAGGTTATACCACCGTGCTACACACTCGCTTGCTCTACAAATAATTATATCAGATTCGCGTGCTGGTTTGAAGGGACAGGACAATGCTCGATGAAACTCGCTGGAAAGGAAAAATAAAAAGGGAGAACAGACGGACAGCAGAAAGAAATAGAGAAGCCTAGAAGAAAGGACATTACGCGAAGGACTAGACAAATACCCGTGTTGGGTTCATTGTACCGGCTAATGCTGTTTGTGAGGCTGCGCTGATGTTACTGCGACAGCAGATGTTGCCCACCCTACCTGATCACCATGCCGCAAGACCCAAGGAGAGGTCGGTGATCCCTATAAAAACACTCAAACTATTACATTGACGTACTACGACGACGCATGGCTCCGATCAAATAGAACACACTAGCACATCTCAAAATTCATTATAATTTTATTCAAATTAAGATTCCAAAAGTGATCATGACTACGACTAATATTAGAAAAAAACTATGAAAACTAATTAAAGGTAAATATATAAAAAATAGATATTTAAAGTGGCTGTGTGAGTGAGTGTGGGTTGCTGTAACAAGTAACATTTGATTAAACTAAGGTATATATGAGTATAGGTAAAAATAGAATTATAATGGGTTGTCAAAAAAGTCTTGCGGTATTTTTATTGAATTTTCAATTGTTCATAAAATTGGTTATAATAATGCGATTTAAGTCAAATATGCGCCGTTTTGTTCGATGACGAGTTCCCAACGAGATGCCAACTTCATAATGCCCCTCTTATAGAAGCTCGCTCCCCTATTGGCAAAAAACTCGGAGAGCCAATTTTCACAGGACTCTCTTGTGGCCAACTTCCGACTACCAAGCTCGTTCGCCATGGACAGAAATAGGTGGTAATCACTTGGTGCGAGATCCGGACTATACGGTGGATGCAAAAGAACCTCCCATCCGAGCTCCCGGAGCTTCTGGCGCGTCACCAAAGATGTGTGTGGCCTGGCGTTGTCCTGATGGAAGACAATTCGGCCTCTGTTGATCAAAGATGGCCTCTTCTGCATGAGTGCTGCATTCAAGCGGTCCAGTTGTTGGCAGTACAGGTCCGAATTGAGCGTTTGGCCATAGGGGAGCAGCTCATAGTGGATGATTCCCTGCCAATCCCACCAAACACACAGAAGAACCTTCCTGGCCGTCAATCCAGGCTTGGCCACCGTCTGGGCAGCTTCACCGCTTTTCGACCACGACCGTTTGCGCTTCACGTTGTCGTAAGTGACCCACTTTTCATCGCCAGTCACCATCCGCTTCAAAAACGGGTCGATTTTGTTGCGATTCAGAAGCGATTCGCATGCATCCATACGGGCAAAAATGTTTCTTTGCGTCAAGTCGTGTGGCACCCATACATCGAGCTTCTTTTTGAATCCAAGCTTCTTCAAATGCTTTATAACGGTTTGATGACTCATGCCCAGCTCTTGGCCGATGCTACGGCTGCTACTATGCCGGTCTCTTTCGATCAATTCAGCGATTTTATCGCAATTTTCGACGACAGGCCTTCCGGACCGTGGCGCATCTTCGATCACCTCTGCACCAGAACGAAAACGTTGAAACCATCGTTGTGCGGTGGAAATGGAAACTGTATCGGGTCCATAAACTGCACAAATTTTATTGGCAGCATGAGATGCATTTTTGCCTTTATCGTAGTAGTACTGTAAAATATGCCGTATTTTCTCTTTATTTTGCTCCATGTTTGCGACGCTATAACTCACGAACGACTAAAAACAAACAACAATAAATCAAACACGTGTTAGCGCGTGAAAAGAGCTTTCCAAAAAGCTCTAGCGTGAACCGATGCGACGAATACAACTAGAACTACGCGCTTGCAAAGACAAGCTTGCGGGAATACCGCAAGACTTTTTTGACAACCAATTATAATAATTGGAATATCAAAAAAAACCTATATTAGGAATTCATTAAAAATCCTTTTTTATTTACTTTAGGTGAAACAAAAGAATTATTCAATATATTTATATGTGCGGGCAACAAAAACTATGAGCACAAATCCAGAAGGTCAACGACCTGACAGCAATGATCAGCTGTTCGCTTGCATAGGCAAAATTTCAATTAATCGCGATTCAATATGTAAAAGCTTTTAGTTCAACGGCTTTAGCTTTAACATGAGTTTACCGTCCACGTGGGAACTTGCGATCCACACTTGCTCGCTAAAGCCCTATACGGACATCCGACGTTCGTAATTTAGCTAACTTCGTCATATGTTTCGTCACTGTGGAACGTAAGAGAAGTGTGACCAGAATTCAGAAAAAATTACGCCGAAAATTAAAGTTTGTGATATTGTTAGTTTAACTGGCGGCGGGTCTCACTGCTCTATCAACTGTATTATGATTTGAAGCCAAGATGTTTTTTCTTGTAAAAGCTCGGCCACTTCTCCCCAAGTCTTGTTCACAAGATTTAAGTCCGAATGCTTGGGGTGGGAAAGATCGCATGGCCCCCCATTGGGCCTGCCCAGAATGCAGCAGCAGCTACAACAATACCTGTATGCTGCCCATCTCAATGATGCCACTGATTCACCCGGGTCAGAATGCCGTCCACCACCACCTACGTCGACATCAAATCAACACAAGCTGCGGCACAACACGGCTCCCGCCCACCTACCGGCCATCGGCTTCGCCTCGGCCCCAGTGCGCTACATAATTTCTCATTATCCGTCAGAAATTTACTAGCAAACCAACTAGTCATAATTCACATACTGCAATGCCCATTGTATTTGCCCGGTGCCTCCACTGCGTGGTTGTCCACCTAGTACTAAGTTAGTTTTATTAAAGCCGCACACCTGCGCTTACGCCGTGTGCAGATGCCGTGAGGCATGTTAGCTCTGTCGGGACTAGCAGACATTCATATTTGGATCGCCCGACGACAATAAATGTCAATTCTGCGTCTATCCCCCCTGCGCAAGCCCAGTGGCCCGATGGCCGCCCAAGGGGCGAAAACTAGCTATTCACTCGAAAAAAAGGGAAAGATCGCAAATGACATCCCGCTATTTCAACGCCAAAATTAAAGAAATTTTCCTTCATGCGAAAACATTTCCAAATGACGCTTTCGTTGTTGCTTTTCTGCCATGGTTTTTAAATTATTTATTTTAAAATCACTTTAACTAAAAGCACTCCATCTGATCGATGCAGGTAGAAGCAGAGTGACTTAATATGGTGCATTCTTAATGCTGCGTCAGCTGCTTAAGGCCCACAGCCAATTTACATAGTCTCCACAAATGTGCTGTTAAGCGTAAAATTGACTGTTAAGAGTGACGTTCAAATTCTTATCTCCGTACGTGCAAAAAGTTCAAGTGGCGAAGTTGTAACTTCTGCTTCTTCTTCCCTCAATTTTTGTATGAAACTTCTCGTTGCTTCGGATGTCCGTATGGGGCTTAATGCCATAGATTTGGGCAAAGCAAAGCCAAGCTTTAGACAAATGAAATAAATAATGAATATGTAAAACAGATCACTTACACATGCATAATCCCACGGCGAAAGATCTTTCGTTGTGTGTGTTGATGCGCTGTAAATTTAAAGCTTGGTTTTGAGTGAGGGTGAAGCAGTTTAAAGCAGTGTGGGACGCATTGAGCTTTTTGATTTCTATTATTAATTCGCGATAGAGGTTTGGCTTAACACTTTATGGCCACATATGATTACTTCTTTTCTTTCGCACCAAAATAATGGACTTGTCTTTTCAGCGACTATGGGTTTTCTTCAATATGACTTAACCCTACATTTGTGTTCTTAGGTTATGGCAACTCCATTCACTCACTTGCACAAAAAAAAAATTATTGGGGTCATACATTCGACTTGCATTACTTTAGGATTTAGCGTTTGATTGTTTGACACCTATTTGTAGGTATGACTTCACTTTAGTTTTCGCCTTTTTGGGTGCACTGTCACTAATTGAGGTTAGGGGCGGAGAGGCGTGATCCGGTCAAAAAAAAAAATAGGGTTTTACCACAAGGGGTTTTCGCGCACAGTACTCTGGTTTTTAAACACTTTTTGTAGATTGTTGCGGGATCATTTTGTTTTTAAGTTAGAATTATAAACATGTTTTGGGGTTAAACTCGCTCACTGCTTGCCTCCCACACTCGACGCGTAGAATTAAGAGACCAGCATGCACTTTCTGCATATGTGTTGAGAGTAAGAAAAAAAAAAGCTCAAGACGGGTCCGCTTGGCTAAGAATAGAATAGCTTATTCTGAGGTGCACGCTCTGGAGAGAGAAATAAGAGCAAAACACCCCAAAAAGGCAAAGACAACTGTTAGGGCCAGGTTTTGGGAACCTTTTGACAAATTTGGATATTTACCATTGGAACGGCACCTCGATATTGAAGTTAATGGGTTTCGATTTTTCGCCAGGTGATTTGGAGATTGGAAATATAACCAAGGCTTCCGTCAGAAATGCCTCTTTCAGCTTGCCTTGACCCACTAGGTTAAGACGAAATAACACTTTATCAGGCTGATTTCCTGGGATTTATTGTATTTGTAAATTGACGATTTGTAAAATCTTATAGCGTGATTTGACAGTTTTCATCCAGACTTGTCAAAGTGACACACAGCTGGCTTAACAGAGGGCGCTTATAGCGCGATATAGAACCGATGACATTACATCTAGAATCATAGGAGCTACAGCAAATCTCACAAGGTGACATGGGTGGTTCCTTAAATTTTTCGTTAATTTTCCCCATATTACAGTTATTGAGCCAAAAACATCCAACTGATGTGGTTCTATCAGTAGAGCAAAAGATTTTGTATGTTGTCAATTGCAAATAATTCATATAGGTAAATATCATTGCCTGCTTTTAGGCTGCGACAAGCGAAATATTACAGAAATCCCTAATATGTGATTACACCACCCTAAATTACCACAACACCCTCAAAAAGGAATAAGAAATATTTTAGAATTCCATGATCAAATTACAAATTTATTAATTAAAAAAAAATTAGTTGTAGTAGTAGAAATTTATTAATATAAATTTTTGGCTTGATTTTTAACCGTCAGCCATAGCATTTGAGTTTTTGTACATTGTTAACGATATAAACAAACAAAAATTTAAAACAAAGAAACATAGTTTTCGATTTAAGAATTGACCAAGACGAAAAAAACTGGGTAGACAAGATAATTATTTAATTTACAGAAAAGTTACAAATATTTGGAAATTTGAGTATTGCCGGCTGTAGGTCAAATGAAACACACAAAAATGTATGATGTTTTCCAATATATTTCGGTTGCTCCTCGGCAACCATCTTCAGGGACACTACAAAACAATTAACCAATTACAATTTAACATAGATTCAATCAAAACAAAACAAAAAAGAGATTTTTCACATACATTATTTTACACGTCTGCTCCGTTAGGCGTGGAGTTGGATACTGATCTATTATTTGTCAGTAAGTGTCTGTATAGGTGAGCACAGTTTTCCGTGTCCGTCTTGTAGTTAAGTCTCTTGTCTGTTGGTGTGTCAATTATATGTAGCATTTCTATAGTGAAACGTTTGCTGTAGTGGTTTTCTTGCTGCAGGATTGTTGTTGCTTCAAAATTCGGCGTGTCCGCTATCCATACAGTGTGTCGCGAGCGCCGTTTTTTGTATGGTTGATTGATGTCTGAGTTTGTAGTCCGATCTATGTTGGGATATTCTTGTTTTTAATTTAGATTTTGTTGTACCAATATACAATTTGTTGCAACTCTTATCTGCATTTCCATTGCATGGTATCTTGTAGATAACATTACTCCTATCGGCTGTGGCTATTTTGGACTTCGTCTTATTGAAGAAGTTTCTCATTGTGCTATTGGGTTTGTGGGCTAGTTGTATGTCATGTTTGTTGAAGCAGTCTGAATGGGCGAACCGTTCAGAAAGCTTAGGGACATATGTTAGAGACTTATAAATTCTGGGTTGTTGTTTTCTTTTGGAAATTGGTTGGCCCTTCTTCTCAATCAGGGATTTGATAATTTTTGTTGGGAAGTCATTGTCTTTCAAAATTTGTTTAATCTCTGAAATGGTCTCCTTATGATATATTTCGTCACTAATTTTCATCATCCGTTGTATACAACCCCATGCTGTATTTATTACCATATTTCTCGGGTGCTTGGAATGGTAGTTGATGATTCTGCCTGATGCTGATGGCTTCTTGTACCACCTTAGCTTAAGTTGATTTCCCTGTCTTAATTGTGGAGTCTAAATATGGTAGTTTGCCAACCGTCTCCAATTCCATGGTGAAATTTAAATTCCTGTGAAATGAGTTTAGTGCGTCAAGTGTGTTTTGTATCTCTTCTTCTTTGGTGATGGCAAAAAGATCGTCTACATATTTTGTAAGCAATCTTGGAGGGTGCTTTAGTTTTATGACTGTGCTGTCAACCGCTATAACTGGGGATGCTGGGGATCCCATTGGCATGCCTTTTAGCTGTGTATATATGTCGTCCTCAAATTTAAAGAATCTATTTTCTACAATGCAGAATCTTAAGATTTCCATAAAAAGTTGTTTGGGAATTTTCGTATACTCTTGTATCTTAGTCCATTTTTGTCCGATAGTCTCCCACGCTAGTTCTACAGGTATGCTCGGGAATAAAGAGACTACATCAAATGAAATTAGTCTCTCATCGTCGCATATTATACGTGTTGTTCGTTCGTTTTTTGAACTCAATCGAATTTTTGACGTTGTATGTTGAGTCCACCGTAAGATTCTTCAAAATTTTGATTATGAATCTGCAGAGGCCATGCGACGGTGCCCCGACGGACGAGCAAATTGGTCGTAGTGGAGTTCCTTCCTTGTGGATTTTTGGGAGTCCGTATATTCTAGGTGGTAGCGCAGTACTTGTCATGAGCTTATTCCTTTCGGCCTTTGAAATAAGCTCCAGTTTAAACAGTTTGTCCACCAAATTGTTATTTTTAGTCTGTAGTCTTGTTGTCGGATCCTGTCTTAATTTTCTATATGTGCACATGTCCCCTAAAATGTCTATCATTTTCGTCCTATACTCATCTTTCTCAAGTGCAACCGTTTTGTTTCCTTTGTCAGAAGTTAAGATTAAAATATTGTCATTTTTCCTCAGAAATTTGCGTGTCTGTTCCACCGTGTCCAGTGTGGCCCGATCCCTTGTGTTCTGTGTATTCTTAGATTTGGCATCTTTCACCAGCAAAGAGAATCTGGTTCGCGCTGTTTCATGTCCCCTAAAATGTCTATCATTTTCGTCCTATACTCATCTTTCTCAAGTGCAACCGTTTTGTTTCCTTTGTCAGAAGTTAAGATTAAAATATTGTCATTTTTCCTCAGAAATTTGCGTGTCTGTTCCACCGTGTCCAGTGTGGCCCGATCCCTTGTGTTCTGTGTATTCTTAGATTTGGCATCTTTCACCAGCAAAGAGAATCTGGTTCGCGCTGTTTCTTGTTGTTCTTTGTCTCGTATCGTTTGTACGAGCTCCTCTTCGTCAGCTATGTAATTAAAGAGAGGGAATCTCTTGTTGTCTACTGGCAACGCAAACTTCGGGCCTTTTGCAAGCAACGCTTCAATGTTAGGTGGGAACTCGGCCTTCGTTTTGTTGACGAACCACTATTTATGTTTGTTTGTTGTTGTGTGCAAAGATTTCGTTCCTTTCTTTGCGCAAACTCTCATGTTTCAGTTCCTGACGTTCCTTGAGTGTTGTTGTAAGTTTGTTACAGATGTTCCTCTCACTCTCAAAAAATGCTTTGGAGTCAGCTGAACTGAGCAGCTGGTCTACCAGCTGCACACACATTTGGTTGTGTTGCTTATGAATTTAGGTATTAGTTTTGATTTACGGCATTTTAACAGGAACTTGATGCTAGACTTTAGTTTTGTTAGTTTTGTTGCAGATGTTTGATACTTGTTGATAATTGGTCTAGAGTTATCTCTTTTTTGTTTTGTTTTGATTGAATCTATGTTAAATTGTAATTGGTAAATGGTTTTGTAGTGTCCCTGAAGATGGTTTACGAGGAGCAACCGAAATATATTGGAAAACATCATACATTTTTGTGTGTTTCATTTGACCTAGAGCCGGCAATACTCAAATTTCTACAATTTAGAAAGGTCGCTAACTATCAACTTTACAAATATTTATTTATAATAGCGGTTCTATATTTTAGCGCCTGTTGTAGAAAGGAGGAGAATGTTGTCCAGTTCTTGCCATTTAGCCAATTTATGACGTCTGCTTCTGAAAGGAAACGGCTTCCCAGATGGGCGCTTCTTATCTCAGCTAAAATTGGGCATACTCCAAGCAGATGCATGACGTCTTCAGTTGCGTGCAAATTACAGAGGCTACAATCTGTGTTAACAGAGCTCCAGTGCGGCCTGTAGTTGAGACTAAGCATCTCACAGCGTGCCCGACATATAACTGATATTGCTTGAGTGTCATAACGGTCATGAATAAGCGATTCCAGATTTAGCTCTAGTTTTTTGTAAGTGTTTCGGACCACACTTTGTCTGGCTTGACTTAGAAAAAAAAATTATTAAAAATTAAATTTAAGGGTATAGACTTCATATTCGTATGTATTGTATGTACGGCTCATATATTCCGATGCAAGAGTAAAATCTTTACATTTGATTCTTTGAATTTGATACAAGTTGACTTATATATGTATATGAGTGTCTACTGTAAGTGCTGTAAGTGTATTTACTTAAGAGTTCTAGAATGAATGATATATATGTGGGTGAATGCATGCGAAGATTTTTATGAATGGATTGGAATACTTATTTGTTTAACTAAATTTCAATTTTGTAATTAAGCCACATTTTTTTCATATTTGTGTACGAATACTTTTAAGCAGCACTATGTATGGGAATGCATATTAAATAGTTTAACGAAAATAAATGTAAGATCAAAACTAAAACAAAGAGCGAGAGCACAAACAAAAATAATTAACTGTGATCTAACAAATCAGCTGAGCTGATATGATAGCGAGCACGGCTAGACAAACAAAATTGTTCGCATTCCTTTGTTTAGTTCTTGCTATCCCTTCTTGGGCTAGGTCATGGTGAAATGATCAATGAGACAAATTTGATTTCTCACTTACCCACTCATGTAACGATGAAGGATTTTAGAACCTCTGCAGCCATGGTGCATATTGCATTCCAATTGTTTTGCGAGCTAAGTAGGGTGTCCATCAAGTCAGTGACTGTGATTGGCCTCCCAATACCTAGGCATAGCTCTTCCCGTTCGACAGCGAATCTCGGACAGACAAAGAATATATGTTCTGCGTCTTCTATGGTCCGCGTACAGTGTGTACAAAACGGATCCGTCCCATGCTTAAATCTATAGAGATAAGATTTGAAGCATCCATGTCCGGTTAGTAGCTGTGATAGGTAAAAGTCGGTTTGTCCGTGCTGTCTACCCAACCAGGGCTTTATGTCCGCAAATAGTTTTCTTGTCCAGCTGCCGTTGGTGGTAGTACTCCACCTCGCCTGCCATTGCGTCATCGTCCTCTCTCGTCGATGCTCATCTGCTTCACTGCTTTCCATCGCTAACAGGTCAAGCGGCACCATTCCTGCTAAGACTCGCGCCGCGGCCTCCGACACAGTCCGGAAACTGCAGGTGACTCGGAGGGCACACCGCTGTATGATGGCACGGTCATTGCTGGGGCCCATATCGGTGCTGCGTACATTATGATCGACCTGACTACGTTGCAGATCAGCCGATGTTCGCCATAATTCCAGATAAGGCATTCGTTGCTTTGGTAGCCTTTTCCTCCACGTACGCTAGGTGGCTTTTAAAGTTAAGCCTATGGTCCAGCATAACCCCCAGGTACTTTATGACATTCTTCGATATGATGTGCTGGTCTCCGACTCTGATGTTGGCAGTTTCCACACGTTTCCTGCTGCTTATAAGGGCCGCTTCGGTTTTAAGGGGAGCCAGGCTCAACCCGTTGTCCTCTAGCCAATCGATCACCCACACTATCGCGTCGTTGGTTCTACACTGAACGTCCCCTGCAAAACCAACAATGCTGACGCCTATCGGTGTAGCTAGCCTAAGAACTCCGTCATACATCACGTTCCACGAATCGGCCCTATAACTGAGCCCTGTTTGCCTCCCATCTCGAAGTAGCTGGCTACCAATTTCACCAGATACTTACATATACCAAGACGAGTGAGTGCTTGGAGTATTTTTTCCCAGCGAGCGGAGTTAAATGCGTTCTTCACGTCAAGCGTCGTAACTAGGCAATACTCCTCACTACCACCACGCCATCTTCTTCCAGCTGTGGCCCTGCGGGCTGTGTGCACCCACCATTGAAATTGCGTCTAATGTACTACGCTGCTTTCTAAAGCCGAACTGCCGGCTTGAGAGGCCTTGCCGTTCTTGCAATTCCGCCTCTATACGGCTGCATAAGATACGCTCGAACAGTTTGCCGACGACATCTAGCATGCACAATGGTCTGTATGCATAGGGGTCCTCCATATTCTTGTCCCTTTTTGGGAGCAGAACCAGTCTTTGGAGCTTCCATCTTGATGGAAAGACTCCCTCCCGAATGCACTGGTTGTAGAGATCAGAATAACGTCCGGCCGTGCTCCCACGATAATTTTTACAGCTTTTGTTGGGATACCGTCTGTCCCAGGCGCTTTATCGACGTGAACACGGGAAAGTTCAGTTAGTACTTCCTCTGCGTTCGTAGTACAATCGTGCGATAATTCCATCTCTATCGTGTGTTCTATTGTCTCTGGGTGTGCCGGAAATAGCGTAGCTGCGTTGGGCATGTGGGAGATGGCCGCCTTGCCAGCTTTCCCATGACGGCCTTGTAGGCTTGCCCAAAAGGTTGTTCCTCCGCTTCTTCGCACAATACTTTCCAGCAGTTTGCCTTGCTCTGTTTGATGGCCTTCTTGAGTTCGGCTCGGCCCGTTTGGAACGCAGCTTGTAGTATGTCTTCTTGGAGTTGGGCCTGTTGGTCTTGTGGACTCTGCCGGGATCGCTTCATCACGCGTTGGTATTGCCTTCTAGAGTGACTGCACTCCTCCCGATATATTTTGGATTTCGCTGGTCGCGCCGGTGAACCGGTTTCCTTCTGGCAGGTCCGCTCTTCTTTCGCACCATAGCGGCATCGCAGGCTCTTTCCATGGCCTCAGCCAGCCCACTCGCTTGGCTTTCGGCATTTCCAGTTAGCTGGATGCCCTCTAGCATTGCCAGCAAGGATGCTGCATCAATATTCTTCTCGCTCCATCCGAAGTGCGTAGGTTGGTTTATCCGTTGCCTTTGCTGTCCGCCAATGTTTGCCACTATGGCTTGATGGTCGCTGTGGGTGTATATGTCGGAGACTTCCCATGTCATGCTTCTTGAGAGGTGAGAGCTTGCAAACGTTAGGTCAATAATTGAACCTCGTCCGGCCTTCGAGTAAGTTTGCTTTCTTCCTTGGTTTAGCAGCGTCACATTCAGGGATGCGAAGGCGTCAAGAAGGATTGTTCCTCGAGTATTTGTTCTGGTACTCTCCCAGTCCACTGCCCATGCATTGAAATCCCCCGCAATTACTGTTGGCGCATGACTGCGAGAATCGTCGCAATTTCGTCAACTATACGTCCGAATTCATAAACTGATGAGCTGGGGGCTAAGTAGCAGCTGTACCAGTATATGCCTCCACATCTGGCTCTTACATAGCCCAGTGCTATCTTCCGCTCACTAAGTTGCTG
>JBAMBO010000894.1:0-66202 GCA_037044535.1 Lordiphosa magnipectinata | reverse complement strand
AAACACAGATACACCGCCGCAGCGATTACAACACAATACACTCTACACTCACCTGCCAAATTCTCCACAACATGGTGCAGGTTATTGCTTTCGCACTATAGTTTTGATGGTTCATCGGCCATTTCACCTTTTTTCAGTTTTTCCAATTTGTTAACTTTTTCACTTTCACTTCACACTTTTGTTTCTTGAACTGCTTCGAGCAAGCGTCACACAAAGAATGCAGGCAAGCCGAAAAGCGGTCTATGCTGCAAAAAGGAGATCGAACAACGACGAGAGAAGCAAAGAGAGGAAATTCGCTTTAACTCTCAGTTTGTCCGCTCTCTCACTCTCTCAATTGGTTGTTATGTACGAATCGTACATAAAACAATCCTTTTCGGAATGATACATGCCCACTCATACTTAAAAATTTAATCCTACTGTCGGGATCAAATCACACTTTTTAGGCTTAAAAAATTCCCGTCATTTTTTTTTCTGTGTAGAAATATTCATTTCCGACCCCATAAAGTATATATATTCTTGATCAGGGCGACGAGCTGAGTCGATTGAGCTTTGTCCGTCCGTCTGTCTTGCAAGCTACCTAGTATTTGCACTACCTTGTATTCATTTCTCATTCCTCCAAATAATAAGAATGGTAAATTTCCTCAACATATACATTCGTTTCTCAGATAGACTCTTCACTGAAATTCCTTTTCGCCAGCCATTTGTTTAAATTTGGAAAATCATAATAGTCACAAGGGACTGTGTCCGGAGATTATGGTGAGTGCGGAACTCATTGGGCCCATTCGTAGCCCAATTCATAAAATTTTGATGTCATTTTCGCGAGGGTGTTTGATATTAAGAAATTTTTTATTTGTGGAAAATTGTTTGATTCTAGTACTGCCTGAATGTTACTGTACAATTGCTTGACTATGAATGTAAGGTCTATGTTAGATCACATAGTCTTTTTATATTTCCCATACCTGTTACATACACTTGCACGACTTTAGTATACCCTTTTACTCTACGAGTAACGGGTACAAAATTGGCAAAGAAAATTGGACAAAAGCATTTTAAATTTTTTTCATCATTATCCCAGCAAGCATTTTATGAAATTTCTGATCACATTCGAATCTTTTTCGAGTCCTCAGTCTGATTAAAATAGTGATAGATGCGCTCGTTTACTGGTCATAAATGATACTTTTGCCAGGAGAAAATGGAACCCTAGCCGCGACTCTTCATAAAGAATCGCTTATACCCCGTTTTGCTGATCAGTTTCGAGTCTTTTTCGAGTCGTTTTTTAATGAATCACATAGTAAGCTAATGCATGAGTCATTTTCGAATCTTCCTCAAATCGCACATGAAACTTATCTCTCTTTAATCATCAAATGGGCTCGAAAAAGACTCACCAAGATGATTCTTCTTAAAATGATCTTCCAAATGCTAGGTGGGATTAATTTAAAACATTTTAATAATTTCAAATAATTGCAAAAAATAGCTGTGTCAATATAAGATTCAATGCCCATTCCCCATCCCAGTACTCATTTCCGAAGGCACATTTGCCAAATATTGGTACACATTTTGTTTTTGCTTATTCTTAATGTACTTAGTTGAAACACACAGAAAATTAAATTAATTATATCAATCCGCCAATTATTTTCCAAGTAACACGCATATTTGTTAAGACTTGTCAAGTAAATTTACAGTGCTGTTAAAACTTTAAACGCGTTTTTCTCGAAACTGTGTTTTCAAAGTCGGTGACCACGATTTCTCAAAAACGGCTAATCCGATTCGTTGGAAATTTTAACACAATTTTATCAGATATATTCCTCAGGTATTAATCGAAGGAAGAAAATTTCGGATAAATCTAGCTATTTTTTATACTCTGTACCCAGGGTACACAGAGTATATTAAGTTTGTGCAAAAGTATGTAACAGGGAGAAGGAATCATTTCCGACCCTATAAAGTATATATATTCTTGATCAGCATCAACAGCCGAGTCGATATAGCCATGTCCGTCTGTCCGTCTGTCCGTCCGTCCGTCGGTTTCTATGCCATCTTCTCCCTCAGTTTTAAAGCTATAAAAATACGCTGCACATTTGTCGGAACCGGCCGGATCGGATGACTATAGCATATAGCTGCCATAGGAACCATCAGTCAAAAAACTAGTTTTAGTGAGAATTATTTTTTGTTTTCAATGCAAACGTCTCCAAATCTCGTATTTATAAGTACCATGATACAATGAATACAAGGTAGTGCAAAAACTTCCTCCATTTCACATGCGCATAACTTTGTATGTCTGTGACGTCATTTGACAGATTAGTCTTAGGTTTGGAATTTGAATTTTTTACTTTAAGTTGATTTAGTTTAATTGTTGATATAATTTCAATTCATTTTCATATTGGTTACCGAATCACACATTTTGAAAAATGTTAACAAACACAAAATTGTGAGTCTGTGACGTCACATTGGAATTTTTTGTCTGACAAGCGACGCATTGCATTTTTTCGTATCATGCTATAGCACGTTAAAGGGAAATTCCAAATGGTTTTCGAGATATGGAGTTGCAAATCCCAATTACAGTAGAAGCTGAATACTTTAAAGTGAAACCATAAGAAAACGGCAGCTAACCAGACCAAACCCAGCGAAGCTTTTTATACTGCCATCATACCCTTTCAGAAATTTTAGGTCTCGACGCGATCAACTTTTTAGTGTTGCACTGTGAGATCCTACACTTTCTATTTAGCCGTCTTTAATTGAAAACTAGTAAATCTTCGCATTACTCTTCGCTAAACTCATTTAAATATTTTTTGCAAATTCAGCGATTTTTAACCTGTCTGCAATCTAAATTTATAAAGGAATTTTTGCAATTAGTTTAAGCCGATTGAACCCACACCTCCTATTTACTCGTCTTCAACTGCCAACTAAAAAGTCTTCATAATAATCTGAGCTAATTATACAAATTTTCAAATTTGCTGAATTTTTGGACCGACAACTTACCTGTTGCTATCTATCAAATCTTTATGATAATCTGAACTCATTATAAAATTATGCAAGTTTCCAGATTTTTTGGATCTACTCCTCCTATTTACTCGTCTTTATGATAATCTTAACTCAAATGAGAAATTTGGAAATTTCTCGACCGTTCGTTCTATACCTTCTATATTAACCCGTCTATCAAATCTTCATAATAAACATGGTGTGATGAAAATTTTGCAATGTTACAGTCTACACCTTTCATTTGCCAACGCCCGGACCAGTATAAGCTTACAAGAAATATTTGCAAATTTCGCGACGGTCGGTCTATAATTGCAATAATATTATTTTTGCGAATTTCGAATTTTTTGTACCATTGGATACATTCTTTTCCATTTTTAATATTTCATGCCACCCCCAATGGAACGAATGCATCAACACTTAACACTGAAGGAGTTCGAAACAACAGAACTCGGGGTCGTTGCCAGGAAAGGAAAGGGTCGTTGCCTACAGGATCGGGAAATACATTTAGTGTCCTTGCCATCGTGTGCTTGAAACTGTTGCCAATATCTCCCGAGTTTATCATTCAAAATTCAACACTTTTCAATTCAAAATCAACTCTTTATTTGTGTATTTAGTGCATTTCAATGATTTTATAACTAACCTACATACATATATTTATGTATTTATACGAATCTTAGAGAAGTCAGGGGAAATAATAACAATTTTGATTTCACATATATCCACTTGGGGAAAAATAATTCAATGCAGAATCTTCAATATTTTTAAAGAATTCGAAACAAGACAAAAGAGCTTATTAATGAAAGATTAGGATAGAGTACCTAAAGGTCAGGCAATTCATCACCGTAATTCGGCTGGTCATTTGCTGAGCGAAAGGTATTCGAATTTGTTTGGCGTTGTGGGATGTTGGGCAATGTATGGTTTATACTTGCGAACCACCATTCGCAACGATGCTAAGCATCGAAATAAGCGACGGATCCGGCTCACAATCAATAGGGCGGAACATCAACAGCTTCATTGCTGAGCCCATTAGATCACCTCTCTGGATTGCCGATCTTAATATACTGGTTATAAAATCATTCGGCATGCGAAAGCTGTAGGTTTGGAACAGCTCCATCAAATGTTCCATGTAATCTTGCCAGTTGCTGGCAGCCAAAATTTTCAATATCTCTCGCGTTAAGTCCTCAAATTCATCTGCTCTGTTAGCCAGCCAAAGATCCCCCATTATACGCACCACTCCTTCCTGCTGTTCACCAATCTGCTGCACAGCATCAAAGATGGTACTCACGAAGGGGGCACAGAGTTTCTTGTAGAATCGACAGTCCGACAGCATTTGTACCAGATGGGACACCATACGACGTTTGGCAAAGACTCTCGCATAGCAGACAAAAAAGTTACCGAACATCGTACTGCTGGTCAATATTTCCTTATAGGAGTCGAGCAATGCACGCTCCTCAATGCAGATGAGTTGATCCTGGATCTCGCCCACAGAATTAAAATGATGATTACAATTTCTGACAATACAGCTATTATCCAAAGAGCGCATACACTTGATGCCAAATATATCCGACAACCAGGTTTTTGAGACGCAAGAACGACGAGCAGCTGCCTCCTGGGCATGCGGATGCTGTTGCTGGCCGACGGTTGAACGGGCGGTGCAGGAGGATGTAGGTGCGGCGACCTTGGGGCTAGAAGCAACTTGGGTTGGTGGAGTGACTTCCTTTTGAGTGAATAATGATCGTATTAACTCTGGTTGTGCGTTTAGAACCGCTGTCGCGATTTTGGGAATTCGCAATTCACTTACTGTGGTATTGGCCAGATTGAGGACTAGGGGAACTTCATCCTCTAATTCTTCATCCCTATCCTGCTCTGGCTGCAAGAAATTCAGGGGCTTCGGGGTGCTGTCTTCAGCTTGTGACATCTGGTTCGTTGGTTTAAATTCCACAATCGAGCTTACAACCAATTTTTCCACTTCATTTTCAAGCTTTTGTTTTTTCTGACCCAACAATGGCGTTGGCCGCGGCAGCGACGTTAGGGCATCTTGCTGCTGCGGTCCATTCTTCCGTTTAAGAGAAGCAGGTGGTGCTGCAGAGTTCACAGCACCATCGTTCTTGGTGTCTGTCTTTCTCTCGCAGTTTATAAATGAATCCATCTAAGTGTTTGCAAGATTAGCATTTTTCATCTACGTTGCATACGACTAGGATGTGTCTACTTACCCTCTCAAACTCTAAGACGCAGAACCGAACAGAAAATAATATATTTCTTTATCCAAGTCCTTTTCCAAGCACGTGTAATTTTGCCATGTGCATGTGCTAGTATCAAGCTAAGACCCGATATGTTTGTTTGTTTTGATCTTAATGTATATCGATATACACGCCGCCGATCAACAAGATTGGAACCAGGGCTGCGCACGAGTGGTTTACTGGGTCGGGCTGGTTCACTAGTTCCGAAAGTTCAGGGAGTGAGCGGCCCAAAATTTTAAATTGCTACCGTCCTGGGCGAATAGTTCCCCAGGGGAAGAAGAAGGAATTAGAAAAATTTAGAAAGTCATTGCTTATTGTCTTGCGGCTATATATGTGTCAGCAGAAAATTTTGTGTTATAAAGTCTTAACATTTCAATCTTGGTAACGGTAGGTAGCTGTAGTATTTAAGTATTTATTTAATTTATTCCCTTAATTTAATTTATTAATCATTTAACCATTTGTTTATTTATTATTTGTCGTGTATTCGTCCCTGAGGTACCCTGGTTAGGGAACATAATGAATATATCTATAGTTGATAGTGGATCGTTAGATAATTTATGTCTATGTCTATGTCTATATAATGATTATGTCTATAGTTGATGGTGGATCGTTAGATAATATATGTATTTGAGAGTGAAAAGAATATGTTAGTGTAAATTTGTTCTAGGGGGTGAGGTGGCGTTCTAAAGATCAGTGTCTGAGAGTTGAGGGGATTGTCCGATTTTTTGTGGGAGCCGGGAAAGTGGGACCCGGGAAAGAAGGTCGGATCATAACACTTTTCTCTTTTGGACAGCAGAAGCTCTCCACTGAAATTCAAGGCTGCATTGCTTACTATCGATAACTGCTTGCTGCTGGCTAGAGATGGACTATTAATCACGAAATCACTTGTTAAATATCATAAATAGCTATTGTGCAGCAAAGTTGATATAAGTTGACATTACTGCAAGTTTTTACACTTAAAATTGCCTCCTTTGGTGAATTTTTTAACATTTGTTTAGAACTTTCTCGCCACTGCAGTGTTGTATAACATTTGAATAAGTAAAACAAATCGCGAATTTACACTGCGGTCGTACGACTTTTTCTGGGACTACAATCGTTTTGGTGTTTACATTGAAGGAACGTTCGCAAACATCAATCAGCTGTTTTTTGTTTACTTTAATTTAAATTGGAACTTAGGTGCTGAGGCCGTCTACGCAGTTGAGAAGTAATGTACAATTTTTATATAAAAATTTTAACAAGAGAGCAGAAGTAAAATTTTTTTGTATGAGATTTTTTCTTTACTTCTTCTTACTTCACGACTAATAATAAATAAAATGGAAACAAATATTCTTTTGCGAGATTAAGGCGATGTAGATGGTTGTGGATCATGATACAATAAATACAAGGTAGTGCAAACACTTGCTCCATTTCGCATGCGCATAACTTTGTAAGGCACCGTAACTGTTATAAGTTTAAAAATAAAAATTGGGACTTAACAGTTATTTCATAACTTAAAACAAAAAAAATTGTTTTTAACTATTATCTTTTAATTTTTATATAAAACTTTTTAAATAACACTTTTCTTTAAGTTTTATGCAAAAAAATGTATATTAAGTGTTATTTGTCAACGTTTATTTTAAAAATAAAAAATAAGTGTTATCTTGCAACGTTTATTTTAAAACTTAAAAATAAACGTTGGCTTCCAATATTTGGCGAGTTATACAAGCTATCGGCAACAAAAGTTGCGTTTGCACATACCTTGAGTCCTACTACCATCGTGCCAACTTTGATTTTTCCTACTAAAACTTTTTTTCAGACTTATCTTTTGTATGGCAGCTATGCCACAGTGCCACAAAATTCAACTTTTTTTAATGCCTGGGAACGCCACCATTAAATTATGAAACTAGAGACATCAGGGAGCAACACCTCATACCCAGTTTTTCTTGAGCACGTCAAGTTCGCGTTTAATGGGCACATTTATACTAGCAACACACAGCTACAACATCTGTTGCTGGTTAAAAAAAGGTGAGAGCTAAAATTTTGGAAAAATCACAAAAGATGAAGGGAGTCACCACAATTGTAATACTAAATTCCCGCCATCAATGGACAAGTGGTTAGTACCCCGCCCATAGAGGTCTAACTTAGAAAATGGAATTAATGGAAAACCACTCGATAGAATTTTGTAAGATCTTTAGGCCGAGCTTTAAGCTTTCAAATAACAAACACACTACCATGCATGGAAGTGCGCATACTATGCGCTTAATTGAAGTTCAGCTTTGTTTGAATCAACAAGCATGCTTGTTTATTTCAGCTCGCTGATGTATTTAGTAACGGCGGCAGTTACACAGCAGTCATGGATAACGAAACATTATTAAGAGAAATGACATTAAGAACTAAAACTATTTCAATAGAATTGTCTTTTATCACAAAATTACATGCAAAATTAAAAAGCTCACATACATACTTATGTACATAGATGCGAATGAATAAGGCCGATACAAAAGAGGAACTGGACAAACAGAATATACACATAAGACACCTATATAAATATGTGGATGATATATTTTGCGTAGGAGGAACAAGAGAAGATATTGGAGACTTAAAACAAGCAACATCCAAGAATATAATACACAATAGAGGTAGAGAAAAACCAGACAATACCATATTTAGACACCGAAAAAAAAGAAGGCAAACTATTATTTAAATGGTACACGAAGGACACAGCATCAGGACGCATTATGAATTTCCAATCACATCAACCGATAACCCAAAAACTAAATACGGCCAAAAATATGATAGCAAAAGCATATACACTAAGCGACCAAAGATATAGACCCGAAATATATATTAAATTGAAGAAAATTCTATTAAAAAACAACTTTCCAGGACAGCGCATCGAAACACTCATCACAGATGGCACAAAAAAGAATACCGCACCGAACCCCAATTAGGAAATCAAAGATACTATTTACATAAGCGTACCGTACGTGGACAAAATAACAAATAAACACTCAATTACTAAAATAGTTCCAAACCAACATTCAAACATAACGTACGCTTACAAAGCTCACACAAGCACAAGGAAACTCTTTACAAACACCAAAGACCGACTAATCAATCAAGGAACAACAACAAAATGTAATATACGAAATTACATGTAAAGGGAAAGAGGGAGAATCTTGCGACGGCGTTTACATCGGAACAACAAAACGACCGCTTCAAACAAGAATATCAGAGCACAAAGGTGACGCAAAAAACAAAAAGGTGATAACAGCATTAGCGCAACACTTGACATCAGCTGATCATACAGCGGATTTTCACAATGTTTGGCTAATAGACATAGAGAGGAGAGAGCGAACAAGACTTACGTTAGAGCAGACCCGGCCAGCCATAGCTACCACAAGCCGAAGTCAGTCGTGTTTTTACGCAAACGCGAGCCGAACTCATGATTGTGTGTATCGGTGAGCATTGAATTGCAAGTAAAACGGCTGAAGTCTGGAGAGAGCTCTCTTACACACCAACACAAGCACACTTTTTTGTCCTCTCCATTTGGCCGGCACTGCGGTAGAGAGCTTATGCATTCAGCAGAGAGGGGAGAGAGCTTTGAACCACAAAGAAGACTTCTACCAAAGCAATTACATTTACGCGGCAGCGATAGCAGAAAGAAACAATAAACAAATCAAAATACACAACAAAACGCACAATGGGACGACTCAACAATAATAATTGCACAAAACGAAACTAACGCTATGACAAAAATTATGATGTTTGTATGTATAAAAATGTATATTTTGTATTATTGTATTTAATGTAATAAAAAATAAACACAGGCTCCCTGAAGAAGGCGCAACAAGCGGCCGAAACGCGTAGGAGAAAATGAAAAAATCAACATGAATATTTATTTTGGATGAGGAACAACGGCCATTGCAACCCTGTATGGGTTACACACAAAATTAAACAATTTGGCCTACCACAATACACACGATTAAGACTTTCCTCCAATTTTATTCAAAATATTGTCGAGTATTGTAAATATAAGTGTCCATATCCATTCTGGCGTATTCATAAAAGTTTAATGGATACATTCTTAATTGACCATATAAATGATCAAATTCACCCAATGTCTCTCTAACAGTAACAATCTCGTGAGCCCATATTCTTTTTTTCCTTTGCTTAAATTTTCTATGCACTTTTAAATTTTCCGCAATTAAAAAATTTCCCAATCGAGGCGACACCATGTTGCAAGCAAGAATAAAATGAATAAGCTAAAAGCTCAGGTTAGCAACATGTGTGCGCACCTTCAAAATTATAGGTGTGCTGAATCGAATTCAGTTGTCAGCAAAGCTTTCGGTTCTACAATCAGTTCATCTTTCAGCTACATGTGTGCGCGGCCCCTTAAAGTTCAAGCTCAGCTGAAAGTTCTCTACAGATGAGCATTCACTCAATGCAACGTGGCAGAGGGCTAAGATCATACGATTATGCAGTTATGTTCGGACGTCTCCCATACATTGCCTATGTCTGCGCTGAGGAGCAGAAAGGGATCGCAATAAGGTGAAACGTTGTTTCTCTCTCTAAGAGAAAAGCTCTTTACCATTGGGGGTTAAATTATACCACGCATCAATGCAAAGGCCTCATTGATTTAGAATAGCGCTCGGAGTAAGAAACCCAAGACCTGTGTCAAATTGATTTTTGAACCGAACCACGCGATTATACATACTGTACACGGTGGATAAGTGAAAAGTGACGTAACCCAAGAAATATACTCCAAAACAACTTAATTTTTCGGAACTCGTTTCTCTAAGGTATATACTCTTTCAAATGGTGAAAGTAATGTGTTTATAAAATAACTAATTATTTTATAGTGCACGTGGAAAAATCAATACGGTGCACTGTTTCTTCTTCGATCCAGGGTCCAAGCCGGTACCTGGTTCTGCAACGATTGAAAACCTGGCTTAAATCGTGTTTTGGGACGCGATACATCCTGGGAGGAGGTGTTGGCCATGCCCTAGCAAAGGTGATGGGAGGCACATCGGATCAGCTAGCACCTTTAACATCACCAACTAGACCAAAAGCAAATTCCGATCGAGATCAACTTGTCTGCTAAGTGCTAAGAAGAGAAATGGCGATTTAAATTATTGAGCAGTGCTGTGACTAGTGTTGCCAAATCAGCTTTTTTCCCGTCATTTCTAGCTTATTTTAAAACCATATTGCGGGAAAAGTTTAGAAACAGCGGGAAGTGGGCTTTATTAAAAAAGATTTCCGTTTTTTTTCAGCTTTATATTTATTTTCGAGTTATTTGCAAACAATTTTTTTTCACCTCTGTCAGTCATTTATCGACCCTAATGGCCACTTCTAACGTTGAGGAAAAGGTTCTCTCAAAGTACTAGCCAAGTTTACAGATCGTTTGACAAAAATGCCAAAAGTTTTCAAACTCAAAAGTCGATAAGTCTGGCTGCAGAACCAGGAGTTTAAGGCTTGGCTCCGGAGGAATGAATCTGATACCTCTTGAGTTTACTGCAGTTGTTGCAAATACACAACATTCTACGACCAAAAAAAAAACAAAGCATTGTTACTATTTTGGAAGTATTTTTCGTAGAAGGAAAATGACGATGATACTTAAGTTTTGGAGTAAAGTAATCGCTTCCAAGGACTCCGGAGGTAATGAAAGACTTTTTGAATTAGTCTCGTTTGCGATTCTGATGTTGTTCTTGTTATGGTCCAACGCTGAAGTTGAGCGTGTCATCAGTCAGGTCAATATTGTAAAATCAAAACTCAGAAATCTAATGGGTGGTTTTAACTGGCCGTTTTGTAGTATCGTTCATCCGATCTTTATCATTCCTTCAGCAAATCGATAAATAATTTTGTTTACAAGGTATCTCTAGAAGGAACGAACGATCTATCTCCAAAACTGTTAGAGATTTGAAGTTTTTTCCAAATTGCGGGGGCGGGAGGGGGCGTGGCAAAAATTGAAAATAAACTTGATCTGCCTGCAAGTATAAGAAATATATGCCCCATACATGTCAAACCTCTATCTCTTACCATCTCTGAGATTTCTTCGTTCATACGGACGGTCAGACAGACAGACAGACAGACGGACAGACAGACGGACAGACAGACGGACAGACAGACAGACGGACAGACGGACATGGCTATATCGACTCGGCTGTTGATGCTGATCAAGAATATATATACTTTATAGGATCGGAAACGATTCCTTCTCCCTGTTACATACTTTCGCGCAAACTTAATATACTCTATGTACCTTCGGTACAGAGTATAAAAATACAGCTTTTTTTCCTCTCCGTCCCGCCGAAAACAGATTTTTTGCTCGGCTAAAGTTGGCAACACTGGCTGTGCATATAGCCAAGTGACATTGGAGCGAGACCATTTCGACATGCTATTGATATTAACATTTCCGTCAACAAGTGATTCACGTCCAGTAAGGGACCCTATATAATTGGTATACCCGATCACTCCAGTGTAGCGCACACTGAAATGATCCGCTTATGCATTTTGGTTCTCTGGCTTTTGCTCATCAGCTGTTTTAAATTCAAGTTCAATGCCAAGAAGATCATAATCACTCAAATTTCACGGTCAGCCTCGTCATAATGAAGTTCGCTCTATCTGCCTATCACTTCTCGTTGGTCAATGCTTCTTAAACGTTACGAGTTGACTTTGCAGTCACGTCTGCATTGAACTGATGCACAAGGCAGGGCCTCTAAAACTGTTCAATTGGAATTATTCGTAATATTAAAGATATGATCTTAATTCCAATATTATTAGTTAAAAATTATACTTAAGTTAGTTCATTTGATCAAGATCGGATATCGGGTATGGACACAAATGGAATTTAAAATTTAGTTTGAATGATACCATGTGTATGCTTATAACTTCTTTTAACTCCCACCACAGTTTACCCTCATCGTCATCCTTGAGCTCAACGGTCACGAAGTGAGTACGGCTGAAAAGTTGGTAAGAAAGTGGCTGAATGGCCCATATTATTATATTTGAATTTGTATACCTATGGAAGTCATACAAAAACCAACAATTGAATGTGAATACTACTACGATTTCCATCTTATATTTTGATATACATATTAGTCATTTATATTGTCCATTTTTTTCTTAGTTCTTAAAAACATCATAAACACTAACAAAAAAATTTTTATGAGCTTATTAAGCCTATCAAAGAAAATCTAATAAAATTACAAAATAAACTAATAACGACTCCGACACGGTGGGGGTATTTTATTTGCCCGTCCGGCAAGCTATGCCCCTATTCACATCCGATTGAAGTCAGAGACGTTATTAAAGCTAACAAAAACTTTAATAATATAGAGATCTAGAAGAGGGAGAGAGAGAGAAAAAAATAAAACCAATTGTTATGTAGGAACAAAGGAAAAAATAAGATAATATAGCAAATTAAAATAAAACTGAGATAGAGAGAAAAATATCTTAAAGTAAACTTTAAAAATACAAAATGTATACGTAAAACTTAAAACTAAATAGCCGGAAAATCTCTGACCCGGTGGGGGAGGATTTTTTAGCCAGTCCGGCAAGCTATGCCCCTACTCACAGCTGGGAGTGGTCAGAGATTTCCCCGGAGATAATTATAGAGAGACGTTTTTAGAGAGAAGAGAGAGAGTTCTGTTGAGAGCAGGTGATTGAGATCATTGTAATTCTTACATAAAACCCGAAATCGATTATGCTGGGCATAATCAGTTGTGCATCTAGACAAGATAAAAGGTAAATAGTTTCTAGTTGTCCTAGAAGGAACGGAAAAATTAAGGCGACCTAAGAGCTCGGTAGAATCTACATCACTAATGATTAACTTATGAAGAAAAGAAACGCCTAGGACTGTTCTACGATTAGCTAACGAAGAAAGGTTAATAAGCAAGAGTCTGCTGGAGTACGATGGCAGACGAAGATTAGGGTCCCAATTTAGTCCACGAAGAGCAAAAAGCAAGAATTGATTTTGTACTGATTCAATACATTGTGGTGTATGGATCATTAAATTCCTCCGACCAACGTTTAATGAATCCAAGTACACCTTTCGGCCTATTAACAATAGAGGAGATATGAGGATTAAAACTCAATTTTGGGTCAAAAAGAACTCGAAGATCAACGACTGTAGATATTCGTTCCAAGGGTTCATTGCTAATCGTATAGGTAGCCAGCGAAGGTTTGCAACGATGGAAAGTCTTATACATGTATACATATATAATTGATTAGTCAAGCACCAGGACTGCAAGGAGTTTAAATCATCTTGCAGTCTGATGGAATGCGTCGGGTCGTTGAAAGATAAAATACGTTTTACGTCGTCGTCGTACATAAGTATCCGAGAGTAAGACAATATTGTGGGGAGAGTAAATAAAAAAAGAGTAATAAAAAGAGTAAAAAACGTGAAGGCCAAGCTAACTTCGTCTGTGCCGAAGTTTTTATACCCTTGCAAACGCTGTTTTTGAAATGACAGAGTTTAAGAACGCTTAGATAAAAATCTAAAACTTTTGTAACTAAAATCCATTTTCCGTCAGATGAACATCTGATTTCGCCCAAATTTCGCGAATCTTTTTCAAAACATATCAAATTAACAATCGCCAAGTTTAAGAACGATAAAATTGAAAACAAAAAAGTTTTTCTCACTAAGACCCATTTTCCTACCGATCGGTCCTATGGCAGCTATAAGATATAGTCATCCGATTTTGACTAAAGTTTGCAAATCTGTTTGAAAGCATATAATATTAATAAGGGACGAGGTTGAGGACGCTTACATTGAAACCAAAAAATTTTTCTCACTAAGACCCATTTTTTGACCGATGGTTCCTATGGCAGCTATAAGATATAATCATCCGATCCGGTCGGTTCCGACATATTAGCAGCGTGCAGTAAAAAGAAGACTCTGTGCAAAATTTCAGCTCGATAGCTTTAAAACTGAGAGACTAGTTTGCGTAGAAACAGACGGAAAGACAGACAGACGGACAGACAGACAGACAGACAGACGGACGGACAAAGCTCAATCGACTCAGCTCGTCGCCCTGATCAAGAATATATATAGTTTATGGGGTTGGAAATGAATATTTCTATGCGTTGCAAACTTCTGGTCAAAATTATAATACCCTTTGCAAGGGTATAACAAAGGGCCGAGGTGGCTGCCTTGTGGCACACCAGAAGTGACAAAGACAGGCTTTGAAGTATTAGAGCGAAGCAGAACTTTTTGAGTTCTATCTTTAAAATAGGAGGAAATCCAAAGCAGAAAAGAGGAAGGAAGTCCTAAACGATCGAGCTTAAAGAGGAGAAGATCGTGGTTCACAGAATCAAATGCTTTACTAAAGTCGGTGTAGATGACATCAGCTTGATTTTTTAAAAGGAATCCATCGTTAACCATTGAGGTCAATTCAAGCAAATTGGTCGTTGTTGGCCGACGCTTTGTAAATCCATGCTGGAAAGGTGATAAAATCGATTTACAATAGTGCTGTAAGGATGAGGTTAGAATCTGTTCAAATAATTTTGGAATAGCGGAAAGCTTGGCTATACCCCTATAATTGTATGTATCAGATTTTCCGCCCTTTTTGTGAAGAGGAATGATATAAGGTTCTTTCCAACGATTTGGAAACACAGTAGATTCTAGCAATAGATTAAAAAGCATAAGCAAAGGATTGCATATAGAAAACCAACACTCTTTAAGCACGCAACTAGGAATGTTGTCAGGCCCAGGGGAGTATCAGGTTTTTAGTGATTTCAAATACGAAAGCAAGCAGCTTTCAGAAATTGAGGGAGCACATATCGAGAAGGAATGTTATAAGGATAAGAAGTATTGGTAAAACGGGCAGAAGAATAAGTTGATTGGAAGAAGTCCGCGAATTGGTCAACGGCAGTGGAGTCATCGTTAGCCTTTTTTGTCACCTCGAAAAAAAGAAGAAGGTAAAGAAGAGGATCTACGTTTAGAGTTGACAAAGCTATAGAATTGTTTAGGATCCTCTGCAAATTGAATTTGGCATCGGGCAAGATATTTCTTATAGCATTCAGAATTGAAAAATGTAAAGTTCGATTTTGCAATTGAGTACTAAGAAAAGTCAACGACAGAACCAGTACGTTTATTCTTTTTGAAGCATCTAGACTTAATATTTTTAAAATTAGATAGCCAGGACAGTACCAAGGAGGATTAATGGACGCTGGAGAGGGAGCGTTATTAGGAATACAAATATCTAAAAGAGAATTAATGGAATCATAGAAAAAGGTAAAAGCAAAGTTGAAATCAACCGCATTGTACAAAGGAGTCCAGTCTGTTGCACAAATAAGTTGATTTAATAAAGTAAAGTTTCCTTTATGAAAGCAACGACGAAGTTTGTTTGAACCTATAGATGTTGAAGAGGTAGGTCCAGAAACTGAAAGGGAGATTTCAATTGTCGGATGATAAGAATCTTCAGGCAGTGATAGGGGGGTAGACCTAGAGACTACGGCATTAGTACTGTCAGCGACAAAGACTAGATTCTGCAATTTATTTAAATGGTTTGGAATTGTATTAATTTGAAACAAGGACATATCAAACAGATGATCTAAGAAGTCATGCTGTTTTGAAGGAACAAGATAAGTTGACCCATTTAGAAATGACCAGGCGATGTTTGGCAAGTTGAATTCGCCTACAACAACCATTGAGTCAATGTCTCGTAATTGGGCGCAAAATTAAGTCCAATCTAACCATTTCTTTGAATTTAATTAAATTTTAAATAATGTTCTAAAAGCCATTTTGATTGTTCGTCCTGAGTAAAGCATGAAGAGGTCAAGCGGCATCTAAGCCAGTGTTGAGCCTATTTGAGGGACCTTATATAATTCCTTGTATCGCAACGGCAGGGAGGGTAAAGAAGGGAATCAAGGTCATCAGATTTCCCACCGCTATTTGGAATATAATACGAGTATCCGTTGGGAGCTTTACAGTTTCGCCTATAAATTTTCTAATGTCTAATGATTGGTAGTATGTTCCTTCGGAACTATTTCATTAACCGTGCACCTAAAATATTATGGGAATGTGTGCGTATGGCAGAATGGAGAGTAGAAAATAACCCCGACAATCCGGCCAGCTAGCCAGAGCATAGCTAGAGGTGCACACCTCGAAATCCAGCCTTACATCCAATGTGTTAAAAAGTCACCGTACAAATTTACAGCTGTACAGTTCAACACATCACCCTGCACATTACAATAGTTGCTATATATAGTTGGCCGATTTTCATCAAACTTGAAGGAATTATTTAAAAGCATAGAAAACTTATAAATATGAGATTTGGGCATTAAAACGACTTTTTCGACCGATAGTTCCTATGGCAGCAAATGTGCAGCGTATTTGTTCCAAAAGACTTCGTGCAAAGTTAGGTTAAGATAGCTTTAAAACTGACGGAGGAGATAGCATAGAAACAGACGGACATGGCTGTATGAACTCAGCTCGTCATGCTGATCAAGAATATATATACTTTATGTGGTCGGAGGTGCTTCCTTCTGCGTTACAAAAATCTGGACAATTTTAATATACCCTCTACAAGGGTATAAAAATTATTCTGAGTCTGAACTACACTCCGAACCGAACTCTTCAGACTCCACATTAAGAGAAGACTTCTCACCTCCATATCCAAATTAATGTTCTTTTTTAAAAATCAGGAAGGGCAAAGAGCTGATTAATGGATCGAATGAGTATAAAAGAGCATTCATCAAGTGCAGCATTGTGTGTCCGTGTGATATTTTACGCATATGCTTTAGTCGTAAATTGCGAAAATCTTTCATTTTTGCTTCCAGTGCTTCTACCGACATTATACCTATTGGTAACGAATCAGCAAATATTATGTCTGCTCCGTTGATTGAAATTTTGTGAAGCGAAGAAGGCATAAGGACCTCAAATTCGGCATACTCTCTCCAACATATCAGCCGGTATGTTACGAACAAATCCTTCAATATTGGCTTCCAGTGCGTCAACTGTTGCGGGCTTGTCGCTATAGATACGATCCTTAACATAGCCCCACAAAAAATAGTCTAAAGGCATTATATCGCACGATCTAAGCCTAAGCGGCCCATTGACCGGTCCCAAACGTGAAATAAACTGTTCACCGAACTCGCTTCTCAATTGGGCCATTGTTTCGCGTGCTGTGTGGCATGTGGCACCGTCTTGTTGAAATTATATGTCGGCCAAGTCCAGCACTTCCATTTTGGGCAAAAAAAGATTGTAATCATCGCACGGTAGCGCTCTCCATTCACAAAGTAACGTTCCTGCCTTTGTTATTTTTTAAAAAGTACGGTACAATGTTGCCACCGGCTCTTAATCCACACCAAACAGTGAATTTTACGGGATGAATTGGCAGTTCTTGAAATGCTTCTGGCTGCTCTTCACACCAATTACGGCAATTTTGTTTGTTCACGTATCCATTCAACCAGAAATGAGCTTCGTCGCTGAACACAATTTTCCGATAAAAAAGTGAATCTGCATGCAACTTTGCCAGCGCCCATTCACCAAAAGCTATCCGTTGTGCTAGGTCGTGTGGCTTCAATTCTTGCACCAGCTGTATTTTAAAAGGTTTTTGACCCAAATCCTTCCGCAAAATTTTCCACGTAGTAAAGTAACAGAGGCCCAATTGCTGCGAAAGGGGCCGAATCGATAATTCACGGTCGTTTCTAAGCTACACGCCACGTGTTGAAATGAGAAAGCTAAACGCGGCGTGTAGAACAGCAACACAATCGTTATGGGTTGAAAATCCCGGTCAAAACGTGTAGAAATCACACATTTTCACTTAAACAATATATATATATGCGCGCGCTGCTGTTATATTGTGAAAGCTCAATTATTTCGCTAAGCATCATCTCAGAGCAAGACAAATTTGGATGGAATTTATTTATTTATTTATTTATTTAGAGTTGACAAAAAAAGGCTGTCAACGAAAATGTATATACGTTACAAAAATTTTTATGAGCTAATGAAGCCTATCAAAGAAAATCTAATAAAATTACAAAATAAACTAATAACGACTCCGACACGGTGGGGGAATTTTATTTGCCCGTCCGGCCAGCTATGCCCCTATTCACAGCCAATTGTAGTCAGAGACGTTATTAGAGCTAACAAAAACTTTAATAATATAGAGATCGAGAAGAGGGAGAGAGAGAGAAAGAGAGAGAGAGAGAAAAAAACCAAAACCTATAGTTATGTAGGAACAAAGGAGAAAAAAATAAGATAATATATTAAATTAAAAAAAAAAAAAAAACTGAGATAGAGAGAAAAATATCTTAAAGTAAACTTTAAAAATACAAAATGTATACGTAAAACTTAAAACTAAATAGCCGGAAAATCTCTGACCCGGTGGGGGAGGATTTTTTAGCCAGTCCGGCAAGCTATGCCCCTACTCACAGCTGGGAGTGGTCAGAGATTTCCCCGGAGGTAATTATAGAGAGACGTTTTTAGAGAGAAGAGAGAGAGATCTGTTGAGAGCAGTGGATAGAGATCATTGTAATTTTGACATAAGACCCGAAAACGATTGTGCTGGGCATAATCAGTTGTGCATCTGGGCAAGATTAAAGGTAAATAGTTTCTAGTTGGCCTAGAAGGAACGGAAAAGTTAAGGCGACCTAAAAGTTCGGTAGAGTCTTCATCACTAATGATTAGCGTATGAAGAAAAGGAACGCCTTGGACTGTTCTACGATTAGCTAACGAAGGAAGGTTAATAAGCAAGAGTCTGCTGGAGTACGATGGCAGACGAAGGTTAGGGTCCCAATTTAGACCACGAAGAGCAAAAAGCAAGAATTGATTTTGTACTGATTCGATACGATCGATATGCTTTTTGTATTGCGGACACCAGACGGACGAGCAGTATTCAAGTACAGGACGGACTAGAGCAGTGTACAGGAGCTTTGTGGTGTATGGATCATTAAATTCCTTCGAGCAACGTTTAATGAATCCAAGTACACCATTCGGCCTATTAACAATAGAGGAGATATGAGGATTGAAACTCAATTTGGGGTCAAAAAGAATTCCAAGATTAACAACTGTAGATATTCGTTGCAGGGGTTCATTGCCAATCGTATAAATAACCAGCGAAGGTTTGCAACGATGGAAAGTCATAAACATGCACTTGGAGCAATTAAGGTATAAGTGATTAACCAAGCACCAAGACTGCAAGGAGTTTAAATCATCTTGCAATCTAATGGAATGTGTCGGGTCATAGAACGATAAAATAAGTTTAACGTCATCGGCATACATAAGTATCCGAGAATAAGATAGTATTGTGTGTAGGTCATTAATAAAAAGAGTAAAAAACAAAGGACCTTGCGGTACACCGGACGTTACAGAGACGGGCTTTAAAGTGTCGGAACGTAATATAACTTTCTGCGTTCTATTTTTGAAATAGGACGAAATCCAGAGCAGAAATGAGGCGGGAAATCCTAACCGATCAAGTTTATAGAGGAGAAGATCATGGTTTATCATGGTACATGGTTACAACAAAAATTTGCGAGAACCATTTTTCGAGTACTTATACATGCAGGCGAATTGTGAATAATTATGTCATTCCCACAATGGAACTGATGATTTCAGTCATATCATAAAAGAAAATGAAAAGCAACTACTTGACGAAATTTATTCTTTATAAGTATAATCATTGTATAATCTTTGCTTATTTGAAATTTTAAAAAATTTAGTTTATTGTCCAGCAATAGTTTTTAGTTTTTTCTGTTTGATGCTCAATTTGTCTACAGCCCAATGTTGCAATGCTTTCTTAACAACACTAACATAAGAAAGTCTAATATTTTAATTTTATGCTCCGAGCATCTCGTCGAAATCTCGTCGAACTCATCCAGTTCCGTTGTTGGTGTTGGGTGTGATTAAGAGTGTTTTCTTAACCGCATGCAATTTACTTAATTTTCCAGAAAGAACCAACCGTCGCGTCTCATATGCAAAAATGAGCTCAATTTATGCTTAGAACTAACAACTCGCATAGCCTAAGCGAACAGAAGTCGAAGGCGTAAGACAGGATTATAACAGTTGACAGTTATGTGAGCATGCTTACAGTGGGTTCAGATAGTTTAACAATTCATTCAAATATAATAAGATTAAACAACTTCAATGTGAAATATATGGAAATAAGCTGAATATACATAGCCATCCTTGCCGGGTACCATCGCTTCGATGCGACCCAGCAGCCATCGGTGCACTGCGGTGTGAGGGAACATGATCTTCGTGGATTATGACTATGTCGTTGATGGCGATGTTTGGTGTCCAGTTGGTCCAGTTTGTTCGAGCTTGAAGTTCGTGAAGATATTCCGTTAACCAACGTCTCCAAATGTGCTGTTTGATTGCGCTCACTCGGCGCCAACGCTCCAGATGACCAAGATGATCGTTTGAGATTGGCCGTTCAGGTGTAAGTGCAGACAAGTCATTTGGATATGGTGAATGTGGAGTCAGTGGGCGAGAGTTAAGTATGGCTTCTGTCTCGGTCGTTACTGTAGTGAGCTCCTCGAACGTCAGCCGGGCATCCATCAAGGTGCGATTAAGTAGGCCTTTCGCGCTCTTAACCGCGGCTTCCCAGAGGTCGCCAAAGTTTAGGGCCCTGGGAGGAATAAATCGGAAATTGACAAATTCGTTAGAACAATACCATGTGATTGTGTTTAAGGCTTCAGTTTTAAATAACAATTCCTTTAATTCCTTCAACTTATTGCAAGCGCCTACGAAATTTGTAGCCTTGTAGCAGAATATGTCGGTGGGCAGTCCACGTCTGGCGATCATGCGTTTCAATGCAGCTATGAACACGGTTGCCACACTTGGTGTTTTTGTACTTTTTATTTTCCTGTTGGTGCACTGGCACTTTTTTTTATTGGAATTGGCTCTTTGGCATGGAGCCCGAAAAAGACGCAGAAATTAAAAGAGTTTCCAAAATTCTGCGAAGTAAGACCACACATAATTTTGTTAATAGCCATGACAAGATGTTTGCGCGAGCTTGCTTGAGCAGTGGGATGTTCCCAAAATATTTTCCTTGGCTCAGACTTTAGAAGTCTACAATTTAGGCCAAAAGAAACAGTCAATTTAATGAATAAACCAGAAATCAAAAGTTATTTAAATTGTAGTCTTGAAATTATTAAAGATTTGAATACGGAATTTCAATCAGATCGAGACTAGAATCTACTTTAAAATCAACACAAGACACGAAAATTTGGCTTGATTCTAGATTATTCACAACTGCTAAACACGAATCTGTTTTCGGTAATGGTCCATCACATCTAGAATTTTAGTAACTTTAGCTTAAGGCGCTTTAGCTGTTTAGGCGCGTTTAGTTTGGAGTCCGATATTTTATTTTGACTCCCTTTGATATTATCGGAATTTAGAGCTCTTCAACTTTAAAATAAAGTATCTCAAACTATTCTACACTCAGAAAAAAGTGTTTCCTAAAATTTTAGGAAACTGGTTTTTATTACCTAAAATTTTATTTCTAGGCAATAATGGCCTTAAAAATGGTCAATTTAGCCTAGAATTGTAAATTTTAGGTAAAATAAATTTAGGAATTTATGTGTTTAAAAATAGGTCAATTGGCTAAAAATATATTTTGAATTACCGAACGGACAAATTTTATATTGTTTCCGGGTAAAATTGGTTAAGGCAAGTGGCTTCTACATATAAAGAGGATACAACACTAAAGTTATGTCAGTGGCAAATATTTATTCAGCTTTCATTTTTTGAGTTAAATTTAATATTAATGAATTCCTAGAAATTAAAATATGTTAGATGTTTATTTTTTCAATAAAAGGTTGAAAATTGCGACGAATTTAATTAAACCTTTAAATATGATTAACAAAATCAATTTCAAACAACAGCACATTTTTTCTCATTTTTTCAGAAATGTTGCACAAACAATTTTTGTTAGTTTAAAAAAAACAATTATTAAATTGGGCAAAATCAAAAAGAGATTTTTAAAAATTTACTGCGTTGTTTATAGCACAGGTATCGGGTTGATAATACTGAATATTTAAGTATTTTAGTTCATCTATTTATTGCCCTTAACATAACTCAACTTAAATTATGGCACTTGCCAAAAGTTTGAGACTTTTACGGTTTTAGAGAAATTATTTACTTACTAACATATGTTTATTATTCAATATATTGATAAATAAAATGAGTGAATAAAACAATTATAAAATGTTGCGTGTTTGGGAATCGGGGGAAAAGTCCTTGGTTTATTATTTTATGAAATTCATGAATCGAATTTTAATACATCTAGTTTGAATTCATCGGTGATTTTTGCAACAATTTCATCGAAAATCTAGTATGAATTTATAGGTGAAATCATTGATGAATTCTGATACAAATTCATCGATGATTCAGTGTTGACTTCTTTGCAAAAGTCATGCAGGAATCATGGGTGAACCTTAAGTGAATTAATTGATGAATTCAATTATGAATTTTGCAAAGAAATCATGATGAAATCATCGATGAATGTATACGTGATTCATCAGTGATTCACCCATAAACAGTCATGCATGACCGCCTAGGACATGCCCATGTTAAATTCACCACTTTTTTGTATGGGAGCTCACCGATGATTCATCGATACCCTAGGCCAATTCATCGGTGAATCATTGGTGATTCATAGGTGACGCGAACTGAAGGGTATGTACTAAGTACATACATATGCATATGTACAATGTACATTTTTTAATTTATGTACATAAACACTTCGCCGAAGCAGCCAAATTAACAATTGTGTTTTGGTCAATGCGCGCATGTTTCTTCATGTCGCTTTCTTCTTTTGTGGTCTGTGCTGAAAATTTAGCTTTAATATCAGCTTTTTTTTGCATGCGTCTGTTTAACTGCTAGCTTGGCATCACATATGCACATGCATTCTTCTCTTCAGAAATCAGTGATGAAAGCTTAGCTTTATAAATTGGCTTTTGTTTTTTAATCGGCATAAAATTTTGATTATTATTGATTTTAACTTTATTCCAGTGCGTATGAAGAATTTTTCATCAGAAAGCCAATTGGACGTAATTCTGAGTGACTGGGCCATTTTGAAGCAATCATTTGGCCCTGAATTGGTAATTAAATCAAATATTTAATATTAATCATAAAAATTAATTTATAAAACTCATATATTTGCAGATAAAACAAGACTTTGCGACACGATTTCCTGAGAAGCAAGAGCTGCTGCTAACCAAGTTTGACCACTTTAAAGAAATTGTGATCCCCCTTGCAAAAAAGAGAGTAACGGAAGAATTCAGCGTGAAGTTGCTCAAAAGCTTTGAAGAAGCTGATGAGGGTACATAACATTCGTCCAATTAAATCCCTTATATTAAATTAAAATAAAAGAATAATGTATCTAAAATATATGGTTTCTTTTTGGGATCAAAGATTACCTACAAATTTAGGTAATTATGGACAAACTTTAATGAGCTTTATTGCCTATAAATAAGGGCGTTGAGGGACTTTTTTCAAGGAAGTTATTACCTTAAATAACTGCCTACATTCTAAGCCACATATTTCATAAAAATATAGACTCAATTTTAGGTCAATATAAACTCGATTTTAGGCCATATACGACCTAAAACGAAAAAAAAAATTTAGGTAATGCCTCTCCTTAATTTTAGTCCAAAATTCTTTGGACGTTAGTTTAGGCAAAATTGCTTAAAATTTTAGGCAATTTTGGGCCATTTTAGGTCATTTATTTTTCTGGGTGTACGTTCTTTTTAGCGAAGATATACCATTTTGAATACTGTCTATCTAACAAGCCAAAGAGTTAAATTCAATGTTTATCTGGCAAATAGCAGCTATATAGGAGATGAGAAATCGTCCCTTAATGAATATGTGAAAAAAGTATTTGGTCGTAAAGTGGAAAATTTGTACAGATTGGAAGCGTTATTTCTTTAAGTATACTCGTACAAGACTTTTTGATAAGATCAAGATGTTATTTTAGTATTTTGACTTACAGACCAATTTTTATTCAGTCTTCTAAGACTTACGTTGTTTTGTTTTACCGTTTTATTTATGTAAGCACTCATCGGATTGTTTTGAAATTTGGACACAATAGAATTAACTCCGAGGAAGCCATTGGTATTAAAATTTCAATTTTAACATTTTTTTTGCCACAGTAACTGATTAATACATGAAATATTTTTTGGATTTTTTTGTACGTTTAATAATACTCAAGAAATGAAATGAATGTATAATTTAACGATTTTGTGAAAGAGATATTTTTTTATTTTATTAGGAATAAGGGGAAGAAAATTTTGTTTGTTGGTGTTATTTAATTTTTTCAAGTGGCAACCGTGGCTATGAATGCATCCGTTGAGAGGTCGGACACCACCTCTATGTGGACTGCTTTGGTGGCAAAACACACAAATATTGCGATATAGCTCTTGTAGGGATCCTTTCCCCTACTCATGGGTCGATACCGCATACAGTGAAGGCAAGTCTTAACGACTCGACGAGCAACATCTCGGGCATTCACTATCCAGAATTGTAAGCGGATCAGTCCTACCAGCACCTTTGCGTCAGCGTGGTAGTTAGCGTAGTGAAGGTGTCGAACATAGTTGATTACGAAGGCATCCTTCTTGGGAAGCATTATGGGATGCCTCTGGGGTTCTGGAACCGATGCGAGTTCCAGACGACCTCCTACTTTAAGAAGTGAGAATCCATTGGTACTCTGTAAGAAAGGAGAAAGAGACTTTAGGTGACTGCAAACCTGTTTTCCCCTTTGGAGGGCGAAAATCTCATTGGCAAAATGATGTTGCTGCAAGTTCCAAATAAAGCAGTGTAAAGCTCTTTGAAGTTCTTCGGGAGATGGATGTTTCGTGTCGAATTTCCATTTCCTTGCTGCCTCGCCAAATCGAAACAGTAAAGCTACTACCTTTAAGCAGCGTTGGTATGGGCTTATCTCGGAAAACCGTTCCAGAAGATAGTTTGGGGCAGTCATGGCTATGAATGCGGATTTTCGTTTTTCCATTGGCGCGGATGTCAGCAGGCCAATTCTAAGCTTCTTGTAGTAAATACGATGGTCCTTTGAACCAGGCTGAATGTGTGAGTTCTGTCAGTGTGCATCCTCTTGAGACCAGGTCAGCTGGATTTTGACGAACCTCCATTGGCAATTCGAGGTGGCCTCTTGAATGTCGGAGACGCGATTTCCGACAAATGTTGAAAGCGTCGCCGAGTGTTGTCTTATCCAGTGTAAGACAAGCTGCGAATTACACCATAAAAATGTCGCAGAAATTTGATCGCCGAAGACAGCCAATACTTTGACATACAGCTGTGCCAAAAAATGTGCTCCACAGAGCTCGAGCTTAGGTAAAGATCTCTTTTTCGTTGGAGCTACCCTTGATATGGAGGTAATCAAATGCACCATTATCCTGCCATTCTCATCGACTGTTCGTGCATAGATGCAGCATCCATAGGCGCGAATAGACGCGTCGCAGAAACCGTGTAGCTGCAGCTCTAGCGTCTTTGCCTGCAAGCAAAATCTAGGGATTGACAGAGACTCCAACGAAGACAGCGAAGATACAAACGTTGTCCATGCCTGATGTAATTGGTGAGGAACTGATTCGTCCCAATTCAACTTGAGTAGCCAAAGTTCCTGCAATAAGATTTTAGCGATCATGATTCAAACAAGGAGGACGCCACCGATAGGATGAAACGTTTTGTGATTCTTTCAGCCTGGGCCTTTGGCCTGGACGTGAATTTGAAGACATCTTGTCTTTGATCCAAAATTAGACCGAGGTTGTAGCATCGTCATCTAAATTAAGATCTTTCATAGTTGTGTCGTTAACGATTTATTGGAGTGCCATTTTGCCAGCTCCATTTTTCCTGCCTTGAGTATGCTTGAGACTTCGTTTTGGAGTTGTCGAAGTCGGTCGGTATATGTCTGTTCCGCATAGAAAATCATCCACATAAAAGGACAATTTGACCGCTTCGGCACCAATTTTGTACTTATCCGCTTGTTGATCGGCTAAGTGTGCCATGCCGCGAATGGCCAAGTGGGGTGCAGCAGCTGTTCCATAAGTGACGGTTGTCAGCTCGTACGTACAAAGTTCCTTGTCTGGAGCGTCTCTCCACAAAATGTTTTGGAATTTTCGTTGACTTGGATCTATCAGCACCTGCCGGTACATTTTGACTTTGTCGGCCGTGTTAGCATACAGAAATGTTCGAAAGCGTAACAGCAATGAATACAAATCCGGTTGTATAGTTGGTCCAACTAGGAGCAAGTCGTTTAGCGATTTATGTGATGTAGTTTCGCACGAGGCGTCGACAACTACTCTTAGGCTTGTAGAGGTGCTCTTCAGTTTCGGCACACAATGGTGTGGTATTTAAAAGTGCGCTTCATTCATATGACCCAAGCGCTCATATTCTTGCATAAATTGTACGTATTGCGCCTTGAGGTCTTTGTTGTGGTTTAGACGACGCTCAAGAATCTCATTCGAGCAGTGTCGAGAGAGTTGCCAAGTAGATTGGGATTATCTCTGAATGGTAAATGAACCACGACTCTTCCATCTCCAGTTTAACGAACAGAGTCCATAAACAAATCTTCACATTTTCTTTGCTCGGGTGTGTATTTGTCTGCAGGTTTCGAAACTTCCTCAATCTGCCACAACCGTTCCATGTTTTGGTTGACTGATTCGTCTAGTGAGAGAAACGTGTTGCCTATACTTACTGAGACGATCCACCCGAAGAGTGTCTTCTGCAAGGTTGGTAATTTTGGGCCAAGCCTTATTTGTCCCACAGATAAGACATTGAAGAACGTTTCGGTACCGAGCAACAAGTCAATGCGGCGAGATTGATAAAACCTTTCATGAGCCAATGGAGTATTTTCAGGAATCTTCTTTGATGAAATATATATCTCTGATTTCAGTGGATGTGGTGTGTTTAATGTGCGTGACAGATTCTCCGATACTTCGAATGTCCAGGTGACCTTTGGTGCGAGGGAGTCGAAGTCGTTGTGCGAAATCTTCTGAAATGAAATTAACTTGAGAGCAAGAATCAAGTAACGCACGACCTGCCATAAATTGACCAGCGGAATCCTGCACTAGAACCATTGCGGTGGCCAAGATAATTTGATCTGGACAGTTGTCCATATGTGTGTGCGCAACAGCTCCAGAGATTACTTGTTGAGTTTGCGTGAGTGATCTGGAAGACGCTGTGGTTGTTCCGGCAGAATCACGATGAAGCATTGTGTGATGCGGTTTTGCACAGAGCTGGCACCTGTTAGAGGATGTACATTTTACTGCGTGATGGCCCTTGCCAAGGCAGTTTAAACATAGTGCGTGTTTTTTGACACAATCAAATCTTTCAGAAATAGCCATGTCTCGAAACTGCGTGCACTTGAAGATCCTGTGATCGGTTCTGGAGCAGATAGGGCGTGACTGCGTGGCGCAGTTGAAGCTATGTCCCGTGAGTGATGGTTGATGACGTGGTTAGCGCTGGGCTTGATGGCGGACTCCAAGCGTTGGCAGTGACGCTCAACAACATTTAGACATGCATTCCAATTAGGAATCGTTGCGAAGTCTAATGAATCATTCCATTTTTATCTCGTTCCTTCATCGACTTTTTCCATGACGATGGCGATAAGCATAACTTGAGCAATTTGGGATTCTGTACCTAAAGACTTTAGCGAATTGTATAAAGCTGATGCGTTGTCAATGAGGCTGAGTATCTGTGAGCTATTCTGAGTTTTGACCGGCGTCAAATTGAACAACGATGCGATATTATCTAGAAATACAATTGTTGGGTTATCGTACCTAGTCTTCAGACGGGCCAATGCCTTCGGATAGTTTTCAGCCGTAACCTGAAACGCCCTCACAGTTTCTAAAGCTGCTCCTTGCAGACAATTGATCAGCTGATTAAACTTCTCGATTGCGGACAATGCTGACTGTTGATCGACGACCTGCTTGAATGTAGTGATAAAATTCTTGTACTCCGAGTACTTCCCATCAAAGATAGGAAGAGCAAGTCGGGGCAATTTCATGGACGTAACTGTGGTCGTTGCTTCAGTCACAGTAGCGTTGTGCGGGTCAACCCCAAGCTGTTCCTCTATGCAAACCTTGATAGAGATATACAGATCTTCCAGTTCGTTTCGATAGATGGCCTGTGCTTCATCTGGATCATGTTGCTCAATTTCAGATTGAACACCCATTATTTGACCAACTGTGTGTGTATGTATGTATGTTCACGTACACATCATACACCCAGAAAAATACATGACCTAAAATGGCCCAAAATTGCCTAAAATTTTAAACAATTTTGCCTAAACTAACGTCCAAAGAATTTTGGACTAAAATTAAGGAGAGGCATTACCTAAATTTTTTTTCGGTTTAGGTCGTAAATGGCCTAAAATCGAGTTTATATTGACCTAAAATTGAGTCTATATTTTTATGAAATATGTGGCATAGAATGTAGGCAGTTATTTAAGGTAATAACTTCCTTGAAAAAAGTCCCTCAACGCCTTCATTTATAGGCAATAAAGCTCATTAAAGTTTGTCCATAATTACCTAAATTTGTAGGTAATCTTTGATCCCAAAAAGAAACCATATATTTTAGATACATTATTCTTTTATTTTAATTTATACTAAACTAACTTAGGTTCAACAAATATAAATGAATTTATCTTATGAGTATGAATAGGAGGGTTATTTATATTAATTAAATCTATTAATTTATAGTTACCGTAACTAATTACTTGATAACTATTATAGTGCTTGCAAAATTTTGTTTCCATTTCACAAAACAAAAATACTTTTTCTTTATTCAGAACAACTTCTTTTATAACTAATGATGAAAATTCTGGCTTAGTGAAAAAAATAATGTAGCCACGCTTAAAAGTGTATCCAAATTTGCTTACATATAAATAGCATCTACACACAAAAAAATCTGGTGGGTAAAATTAACTAAGCTGACAGTAACTTTTTTCGAAATTTTTTATGCATGTGGTTTTGTTGTTGCTTGGTAACTGTGCTAACAGTAAAATCTACAGAAGAAATTGTAAAGTTCACGTATTAATTTTAGCTCGCATTTTGTTGTTGCATTTAACAACTGTACGCTGGAGTAAAATTCAACCACAAATATTTTTTCACATATTTTGTTGTTTTAATAAGTTACTGCTAACTACAGTAACTTTACCATAGAAATAGTTACTCTGACGTGATTTTTTCATCTCATACTTTGTTTTTGCAGCAATTAACTGTACGCACAAGTAAATCATCTTACAGCACAAATAGTATAACTTTTTAAATGAATTTTGTTGCTTCACGGATTAACTCTACCGACAGTAAATCTAAGCGCGAAAATTGTTGATTGAGAAAATTTCAGTTTGGCCCTTATATTTATATTGTACTTTCACTGAATTTGAACTTGAGAATTACTAGTGGTCTCATTTATGCGACATTTTAGAAATTTTTCGTGCATGTGGTTAGGCAGATTCAATACAAGTAATATGTTAGACGCAATTCTATTAACGCGCGCCGTAGCGTAACTGGTAAAGACGTCCGTCCAATTGTGTTCGTTCAGTCCAAGGGCCCAGAGTTCGAATCCCCCCCAAGTAAGTAAAAAAATTTCAAATAAAATAAAAATATGTTTAATTTAAACAATTGTTTCAGAACCAAAATTGGTGGTTGGTGGGGGTATTAAGGTTGCCTCTTCTCTGGTCTGGGATGATGATGAGCTCAAGTAGATTGGCAACTTGTGACAGCGAAAATAGTATCCAACCCTACTTTTCTTCAGTTGAGTAACAGCTGTTAAATTACTATTTTTATGGTAAAATTACTGTACTCACAGTAAGAAAATTTACTTACTGTACGCGCATCGGTTAATATTACTAATTATTACTAATTTTGTGGGTTGGCGCATTTCTAAACGATATTTTCAGTTAGATTTACTATTGCAATAGTTCTCTTTGCGTAAAGGTTTACGTGATAGTTACTGTCAAATTTGGTGAATTTTACCGACTTTTTGGGTTGGCGCATTTCTAACCCAAAATATCGGTTAAATTTAACCACAGATTTTTTTATGTGTAGCTGAGGATATGTCATGTTCAGGAAAACTTATCTTAAATTGGTCAAAATACGTTGAACTTTCAAAGAGACATGTTGCTTTGCTTAACTTTATGCTTACTTTAGCATGATTAAGAATTTTGTTGGCAAAATTAAAATTAAACTTAACAGCCAATGAGTGTGTTAAATTTACTCTGCTGTTTATATTTTTACAATAGGCTTTAAGTTCCCTGTGCTTCGACTCAAATGGAAAAGTCCAAAGATGGCGTAAAGGCCCGGACATTTTGACAATTTGAGAATAGTGGTTAAGAAAATGGTGTTTTGGTTTGAGAGTGTCGTTTAATAATTCAACGTATTGTTTGTTGTGATTAATTATATGACTCTCTAGGTTTATAATGTCACGCTTCGTATATTCAAATAAAAGAAGTAAGTCCAAAAGCTCAGACAAATTGATGAAAAAACTCCAAACTTTGTTGTCGTAGGGAATCTTATCTCCAACCATGAGTGGAAAATAATGAACGAATGTAACCATTTCACGCGCTGACATTTTTAATTTTAGACTTTTAAGATTCAAAATACTAATTTTTGAAGATAAATTGCCTATTTCAGTCTCTCCATAATCGAAATTTTGCTTGCGTAAATTAAGAAAGTCTAAATCAAACACATTTTCTTTTATAAAATGTAGTATTATTTGGGAAATATCGTAGTTAAGAATGCCTTCAAAAACATCATGCAATATATCTGCGGAATAATTTTCTAACACCGAAAAATTGTGAACTTTATTGAAAATGGAAGCTTCTCGCACGCCAGAAACTGAAACGTTCGATTCTCTACAATCTTCTAAATAATTAGCTTTAGTTCTCAAATGTTTTGGATCCACTATATAAGAACAATGAGATTCTTCCTTAGATATTTTGCAAAATCTGCAAAAATAATTGCTAGAAAAAGATCTAGCGAAACCAAGCACGTAGTTTAAAGCCAAATTGTCCCCGATTACCAAACCTAAGCTAAAATACAATCGAACGTTTCCTTGTTGCGTGTTTATTACTATCCCATTTTCATTAAGATCATTTAACACATCAATTACCTTGTAAAAAACACGATTATTTCCAAATTCCTTAACATCTTTCGACTCAAATAAGGCGGCTATAAATATTTCGCGATAATTCAGTGGAGCTGTCCTCAATGAAATATATGCAGCTAAAATATGCAAAATGTGGTTTCCCAAAGGATTCTTTTTTTCGAAATCGTCAAAATACAAAAATATGGGTAGACGAAAAGAATTTTCCAAATCTGTTAACATTCTCAGCTTCCAAATGTGACCATTTATAAAATTTTTTAAGTTTTTTTGTTCTTTTAACTCAAAGAAATTTGCTACGAAATCATTGTACACATTTGGCAGCTCAAAAAACTTTTTTAGATAAAATTTAATGGGAAATAAAACTCCTTTAGCTTGGTTTGAATCTAGGCTTAGTTTATTTTTGTTCCTTGTGGGCCTTATTGAATTGTCAATTGTTATTACATCTGGCGGTTGCCACAGATTAATATCGGTAAGATATTTAATAAGAAGGTATTCTGAATTGAATTTTTTAAAGGGGTCCTCACAAAACTTGATTAACTTTTCAATTGAGTCAGCATTTGTGATACCAGATCTCAAGTCTGCTAATATATTAGTTAGTTCGATTTTAATTGGAAATGTTATGAATTTGGAAATATTACTCTGTATTTCATTTGCTTTATTTCTGGGTAATCCTATTTCCCCATAATTTTTTAAAGACATTTTTAACGCTGATATTTCAAAAGAATTTAAATATTTTTCATTTTCTGTCTTTGACAAGTGACTCAATTGATCATTACACGACTCAGGCCCAGAAGCTTCTGTTTGGTTTAATGATGGTAAACTAAGATTTTCTATTCTCTGTTTAACACTATTATTTACTAACCGATGTGTTAATATTTTTTTTTCTTCATTCTTCATGTGTTTTCTTAAACTGTCAACTGTTGAAAAGTTCTGATAACACATAGAAAATCCACAAACATAAGAGATTGAGGCAAATTTATGACTTGTATTAATATGAGTAAAAAATAACCTAATGTTTTCAAAATGGGCCTTACAAAACTTACAACTCAAATTTTCCATGTTCTTAAAATCAGTGTTAACCTTACGGCCAAAAGAAGGGAGCTTACAACTTGATATCTTGATTGTTTATATCATTTATAAACGAAATTACTCTTGAATTAATATCGGAATCAATAATTTCGATATCGTAAAAGTATTTTTGGATAAACAGCCAAACGAGCTTGCAATCCTCTGGATATTTTAGGTCCAAAACATTACAAATTTTGAAGCACCCATCGACAGCACTTAACATGTTCGTGAATTTATAAAAAGTATCTGCAAAGTAAACAAAGAACTCTTTGCACTCAAGGTCGGTTGCTCCTATTCCACAAATGAAAGGCTACAAGGTTGCCTTTTGTTCGTAAAGTACCTCTATCTTATTATACTCTGTACCGAAGGTACATAGAGTATATTAAGTTTGTGCAAAAGTATGTAACAGGGAGAAGGAATCATTTCCGACCCTATAAAGTATATATATTCTTGATCAGCATCAACAGCCGAGTCGATATAGCCATGTCCGTCTGTCCGTCCGTCCGTCCGTCCGTCTGTCCGTCTGTCCGTCTGTCCGTCTGTCCGTCCGTCCGTCCGTCCGTCCGTATGAACGAAGAGATCTCAGAGATGGTAAGAGATAGAGGTTTGACATGTATGGGGCATATATTTCTTATACTTGCAGGCAGATCAAGTTTATTTTCAATTTTTGCCACGCCCCCTCCCGCCCCAGCAATTTGGAAAAAACGTCATATCTAGAGAGAGATCTATCTAGAGATCTATCTAGAGATACCTTGTAAATAAGATTATTTGTCGATTTGCTGAAGGAATGATAAAGATCGGATGAACGGTACTCAAGTTATGAGCAAAAAACGGCCAGTAAACACCCAGCACCACCCCACCCACCACCGCAGCATTCTATTGAACGTCAATCTTAGTGAAAGAGAGAGAGAGAGAGAGAGAGAGAGAGTGAAACTTAGAGATGAGCGCGTATAACTCGTGAGCAAATGCGAGCTGAGACGTTAAGGGTACAGAGTATGTTATAGTCGGGCTTGACCGACTTTCTTTCTTGTTTTTAATAAAGGTTTGGAGTTCGGCCAAAGTAGGAAATCTGGTAAAAAATGAGACTCGAGAGTCAGCAATGGTTATTTTAGTAATCAACTTTTTTGAAGTTCCGCGTTTTACACTGCGACGCGCCGTTGGAACCAGTAACCCATGCAGCAATAAAAATATTCCTACAACAACAGCTTCTGCAAAGAATATCAAAATTTTTTAAATTAGCATTAATGTATGTATGATATAGACGTCCGATCTGCCTCATCTTGACATATTTGAAGCTTCAATCAAATACAATTAAAACTGACTGCGTGAAAAAATATTATAAGTGCTTATAACCTTATTAAATAATTTCTCTAAAACCATAAAAGTCTCAAACTTTTGGCAAGTGCCATAATTTAAGTTGAGTTATGTTAAGGGCAATAAATAGATGAACTAAAATATTTAAATATTCAGTATTATCAACCCGATACCTGTGCAGTAAATTTTTTAAAATCTCTTTTTGATTTTGCCCAATTTAATAATTGTTTTTTTTTTTAAACTAACAAAAATTGTTTGTGCAACATTTCTGAAAACATGAGAAACGAGAAGGCCAAGCTAACTTCGTCTGTGCCGAAGTTTTTATACCCTTGCAAATGCAAATGTCACAAATGTCACATGTAAACGTCTGAAAAAAGTTTTTCTCACTAAGACTCAATTTCCGACCGATCGGCCCTATGGCAGCCTTAAGATATAGTCATCCGATTTCGGCCCAATTTTGCGAATCTATTTGAAAGCGTATAAAATAAGTCATCAGCGAGTTTAAGGACGCTAACAAAACTAAACACAAAAATTTGTTTACCAAGACTCATGTTCGACCGATCGGTCCTATGGCAACCATAAGATATAGTCACCCGATGTCGATCAACTTTTTCAAATTAGTTTTAAAGCGTTTAATATTAATAATCACCGACCTTAAGAACGATTTACTTAAGAACAAAAAAGTTTTTTTCCACTAAGACCCATTTTCCGACCGATCGGTCCTATGGCAGCTATAAGATATAGTCATCCGATTTGGACCAAAATTTGCAAATCTGTTTGAAAGCATATAATATTATTAATGACCGAGTTTAATCACGTTAACATTGAAAACAAAAAAGTTTTTCTCACTAAAACCCATTTTTCGACCTATGGTTCCTATGGCAGCTATAAGATATAGTGATCCGATCCGGTCGGTTCCGACATATTAGCAGCGTGCAGTAAAAAGAAGACTCTGTGCAAAATTTCAGCTCGATAGCTTTAAAACTGAGAGACTAGTTTGCGTAGAAACAGACGGACAGACAGACGGACAGACAGACGGACGGACAAATCTCAATCGACTAAGCTCGTCGCCCTGATCAAGAATATATATAGTTTAAAGGTTTGGAAATGAATATTTCTATGCGTTGCAAACTTCTGGGCAAAATTATAATACCCTTTGCAAGGGTATAAAAATGTACGATGATAAGTTTGCTGCTGATGACAGTGGTGCAGACGACAGGCGTCTCTTAGCGATTTTTTAGAAAGAGGCCTTCTTAGCGATGATGTACTTAGTTGAGCGCGTAGCTGTGTTGGAACAGCGTAGCAATTTCCAGATGGACTGAGCAGACCTGCGACCACTACAACTGTATGCAATCACTAGGTGTGCTGCTGTGCTTTGGATGAATGTGCGAGTCACGTTGATTGATCGGTGACCGACGTAGTCCAAAGTGCAAATCGTACCACGTGTACTAACTGGGCGAGCGATTTGCTTCAAAGTGGAATTCACGGACGAAGGATTGGAATTTTCCCGAAATTTTTTAGTATTGTAAAGAACACTGCCCCACGATTGGGCGCCAGAATGTTGGGTGTGATTAAGAGCGTTTTCTTAACCGCATGAAACTTCAGATCATGAGCGGTGCCATTTACTTAATTTTCCAGAAAGAACCAACCGTCGCGTCTCATATGCAAAAATGAACTCAATTTATTCTTAGAACTAACAACTCGCATAGCCTAAGCGAACAGAAGTCGAAGGCGTAAGACAGGATTATAACAGTTGACAGTTATGTGAGCATGCTTACAGTGGGTTCAGATAGTTTAACAATTCATTCAAATATAATAAGATTAAACAACTTCAATGTGTGTATAAAATATATGGAAATAAGCTAAATATTCGAAAAGTGGCCCAACAGTTGGAATGGCATAGTTTTTCACAATTCGCCTGCCTATATAAGTACTCGAAAAATGGTTCTCGCAAATTTTTGAATTTTTGTTGTAAATTGAAACCAAATTTGTCTTAAAATTAAGGGATATTAGTTGATGAAAATTTTAAAAAATTTAATATCTGGTTAATTTCGGTTTGTTTTCTTCAATTTCTGAATTTTATGCCAGATCTAGAAAAATATTTTTTTTATGCCGAGCTCATGTTGCAGAATTTCAGCCAATAGCCAAAATTCTGATGAAATTTTTTTTCATTTTTTATATGATAAGTCTCTCTCTTTTTCAGTCAGGAGCAGTGCCGGCCAAATGGAGAGGACAAAAAAGTGTGCTTGTGTTCGTGAGCAAGAAAGCTCTCTCCAGACTGCAGCCGAATTACATGCAAATCAGTGTTCACCAATTCACACAATCGTAAGTTCGGCTTGCATTTGCGTAAAAACACGACTGACTTCGGCTCGTGGTAGCTATGGCTGGCCGGCTCTGGTCAGGAGTCATGACTTGAGCTCTCTCTCGCTCTCTCAGCTATGGGCGCTCTCAGGCATTCAAAAAATAGCATCAGCCTATCCCCTTTGTGCGTTCCCCCATCATGAAACGCGAAAATGAAATTGTAAATTTTTTTACTGATTTAGAGCTACATTCTTCGTTTAGAATTTACACACGCCGCGTGTCAAAAACCTAAACGTTAGTGTGGTATTCAGTTTGCTGCATGAAAAGTTATTTGGAAATAAGCTGATTTTCTAATGTCGTGTAGACTTTGCTTTCGCTCACGCAGCATTTAGCTTTTCTACACGCGGCGTTTAGATATTGAAATCCTACACGTTACGTGCAGCTTTTCTGCACGCCACGTGAAGCTTTCTGCATTCTACATTTTGCGTGGGCAATTTAGCAGGGCGCAATACGTTTCGTTTAGCTTTGACGATTCTACACGTGCCGTGCAGCCAATTTGGTTTTCTCTGTTCAATAAAGTAAAATTGGTGCGAAATTTAGTCACAAGATTCCGAATTGCCGCCTTAGGTTTAGGTTTAGGTTGCGATGGCTGAGAGCGACAAGTCGCTCTCCGACTTAGGCCGCAAAGGCCCGTTGCGATGCCATATATTCCCTGTTAACCCTTTATTCCATAGGGAGGTTAATACTGAACCATTGTGTGGACAGAATAAAATTAAGTTGAGCTGGGATCTCTAGCTCGGATGTCTCCATTAGATTGGTTAAAAGGGGTTGACCCAGAGTTCTAAGTCTCCTCCTGCTCAGAGCAGGACAGTGGCACAGGAGGTGCTGTACCGTTTCCTCCTCTTCCTCATATCTGCAACTTCTACAGAAATCGTGGTGTGCTACGCCTAGGCGTGCTGCGTGTCTGCCAATGAGACAGTGACCCGTCAGGGCACCCACCAGAAGGGCTATGTGTTCCCTTCTGCAACGCAAAAGTGTGCTAGTGCGTTTTAGGTTGAATTCTGGCCACGTGATTCTTGCTACCGAGCACGAGGAAAGGTTTTTCCACCTATCCGTAGCAAGACGCAGTGTTTCGGCTTTTATGTGAAGCTTGTAGGTAGCCATAGGCATCCCTATCGTGCTCTTCTCTGGAAGGAGCTCGATGGTTGTGCCTAGTCTGGCCAGTTTGTCCGCAGACTCATTTCCGTCTATGTTCCGGTGTCCAGGCACCCATATTAGGTGTATACTAAAATGTCGTGCGATCTCGTTTAGAGATAAGCGACATTCCGTAAGTGTTTTAGCATTGTTGGTATGTGAGTCAAGTGCTTTAAGGGCGGCTTGACTGTCTGAATATATAAATACGTTTCCTTCTTTGACCGTGAGTGTGTTAAGGTAGGTGGCAGCTTCCTGGATGGCTACCATTTCCGCTTGGTACACATTGCAGTGGTCAGGAAGACGGAACGATAAGTTTAGGTCTAGGTTGGGGGAGAAGACACCCCCTCCTACTTTTTCGTCGAGCTTAGAGCCATCCGTGTAGATATTTATGGCGTTAGATCTGCTATGGGGAAGGTTTTCCCATTCGCTTCTGCTTGGGATGTAGACGTCGTACGATTTGTCGAACGTCGTTAGAGGTATACAGTAGTCCGTATTTGACGTTATACCCGCTTGGTGGCCGAGTATAGTAGAGTGTCCGAAATTACCCCCGTTCCAGGTGTCGGATTCTCTTAGTCTGAGGGCTGTTGTGATAGCCATCTGTTTTGCTACGAGGTCTAGTGGTATGAGATGAAATATGGTGTTGAGCGCTTCCGTTGGTGTGGTTCGGAGCGCGCCGCTCATACATATCTCAGCGCTTCTCTGTACCTTATTTAGGCTGTTCAGGACAAATTGTTTCCCGAGTGGTGGCCACCATACTAGTGATCCATATAGTAGCGTATAAGGCGTACCACGGCTGTGTAAAGCCAATGTACTATATATGGGGAAAAACACCATTTTCGGCCTATAGGCTTTCTGCACGAGGAAAGAGCAATTGTTGCCTTTTTTATGCGGTCATTTATGTTGTCATTCCAGAGTAGATTCCTATCCAGAATGACTCCCAAGTATTTAGCATTGTCTCCAAATGTTAGGCTTACTCCATTGATTTTAGGAGGGATAAGGTTAGGAATTTTGTATCTCCTGGTGAAGAGTGCTAGTTCTGTTTTGTCTGTGTTTACACCCAGACCACAAGATGTCGTCCACTGAGCCAGTGTTGTCAGTCCGGTCTGCATGAGGTCACACAGCGTCTGTGGGAAGATTCCACATTTAAAAATTGCAATGTCGTCCGCGTAGGCCACCACCACGTGTCCCTCCGCTTCCATGAACCGAAGTAGTTGATTAACTGTTACGATCCATAGTAGAGGAGAGAGAACACCTCCTTGGGGAGTGCCTCTGCTAACAAATCTGTGAGCGGTAACGCCTCCAAGCTGCGAGTACACCGACCTGCTGGTTAGCAATTGGTCGATGAACCCAATCAGTGGCGTATCCGCTCCCACATTTGCCAAGGCAGAGGTGATGGCACTAGGTTTGACGTTATTAAAGACACCCTCTATGTCGAGAAATGCAACTAGAGAGTAGTCTCCCACTTCAAGAGATTTTTCAATCTTTGAGACTAGGCAGTGTAGGGCGGTTTCAGTTGACCTTCCCTTGCTGTACGCATGTTGTGTGTGTACTAAATGAGAGGGGTTTATAGTCTGCCTTAGGTAGGTGTCTATAAGTCTCTCTAGGGTTTTGAGGAGGAATGAAGATAGGCTGATTGGCTTATAGTCATTTGGTTTTACATGTGAGGGCTTGCCAGCCTTTGGTATAAAGACTACTTTAGTTTCTCTCCATCTGGTGGGGATATAGTTGAACTTCAGACAGCTTACATATATTGTGTAAAGCCAGTTCATTGAATGCCCAATTGTGTGTTGTAATTGAGCAGGAAATACGTTATCAGGCCCTGGTGACTTAAATGGTTCGATGGAGTCGATTGCCCACTTAATTCTGGTTGCTGTTACTATATTCTTATTGTGTGTTATAGACAGGTCGGTTGACCTACCCGTTGTTGGTGAGTTTATGGAGCATTCAGGAAAATGAGTGCACAATAGAAGTTCTAGAGATTCCTCGCTGGACTCGGTACAGGTTCCGTCTGCTTTTTGCAACAGCCCTGGCGATACTGGTAAGCTTGCCAAGATTTTCCTAAGACGAGATGCGTCAGAGGTTGATTCTATATTGCTACAGAAATGGGCCCAAGATGTACGTTTAGCCCGTCTAATAGCTTTTTTGTATATACTTAGCTTTTGTTTATACAAATCCCAATCGGTTGTTTGGTCATTGTGTTTGGCTACGTTGAATGTATGCCTACATTCTTTCCTGAGTTTATCAAGCTCTGCAGACCACCATGGTGGTTTAAAGGTGGATTTTATTTTTCTAGGGGGGCAGGCCCTATCGAACGAGTCTTTGTACGCGGTGGTAAGCGTTTCTACAAGCTCGTCTATCTGATTTCCCGTACTTGGTGTGAATGGTGGGGACATTTCAAGCTTTTGGACTAGGAATTTATTGTGTACTTCCCAGTTTGTCCCAGTTTGTCTTTTTTGGGTTCTGAATCCTCTTGGGTGAAGGGCATTTATTGGTTAAAACGAACTCTATGTAACGGTGGTCAGAGAAGGAGTGCTCCGTTAGCACCTTCCATGATACCATTTGATCATAGAGTTCAACAGAGATGAGAATGATGTCTTAAACCTCTTTCCTGTTTTTAATTATGAATGTTGGGTCAACACCCTTGTCGGCAATATGCAAGTTGGTTTGCAATAAAAAGTTGTAGAGAGACTCACCTCGCTCATTTACATTTGTGCTGCCCCATAGTGTGTGATGTGAGTTGGCATCGCCCCCTAGTATGAGGCTAGTGTTGTGTGTGCTGCTCTCAATAAAGTATTGGAATAGATTTGGTGGTGGATGGAAGGATGCCAGCCTGATGGTCGAACTCCTCAGTTCCAGGCTGACCGTTGTGATGTCTCCATCACTGAACTGAGGAAGTAAAATTGTGTTATAATGCAATTTGGTTAGAATACATGTGCGAGTCTTACCCTTACCCTTGGTGTGGAAAAGTTTGCCTGAGGAAAGGCGAAGTAGAAGAGCAGCGTTTGCTGCTTTACAATGGTGAAGGTTTATTTGTAGAACCTTCACCATTTTGTATGTTGATCTCCTCCGTCAGCGTATCATCAGGATCCTCCGATTGGAGAAGTTCCTGCTCGCTGTAGATACGACCGAAAGATGGTCCGTAGTCAGACCCAGACGATATGTAGCCACAGCGCTCCTCATGTGGATGGGTACGCTCTACATCCATCTCTACGTCTCCTTGAGTTCCGTCATGAACTACATCGACAACGCTAGCTGCTAGGTTAGCAAGCGCCTTAGTGTCTGTCTTACAGACCTTCATATACACCCGCTTGAACCCATAGTTTAGGGTTCCGTTGCACCTGGTTAGGTACTCCACGGATTCTTTGTCTATTTGGAAAGTGACCAGAGTGGTTGGCCTGGTTGAGCTCTCCACTTTGACCACCGTCCAGTTTCTGGTAGAGGCACCGGGGTTCAGCATCCTCATCAGCTGTAGAATTTTTTCTGGTTCAGACTCGGGCCCTCGGATGAGATGGTATGTCTTTGGCGTCGACCACCTTCAGTCTTGCACCAGGGTATACTTCGCCGACCTTGTTGATGGCGGCCTTGTATAGATCCGCTGATCTATCATCCTCGCATGCTACTAGTCGGATGTTTCCCTGAAACCATCCTATGCTGTAGCAGACAGGAGGTGTTCCTGGGTTTTCCATTAGCACGTCTAAGGCGACGCGGCTTATTGCCGCCTCAATCCACTTCCAGTGGTGTAACGGGATCGCGCCAAAAGGGTTACCCTCGTCCAAGACACCCACAATCTTTTTATCCTTCGCCATATCAGCAAAGGAAACCCGGAGAGGGGCTCCGTGAGTTTTCGGTCGTTTGGATGAAAGCGGTTGCTGTTCATCCATTGACCGATCCCTCTTTGATGTGGATGGCACTTCGAGCTGGGTACCGTTTTTTGGCTGTTTGGGTGGGGTCATGTCCAAAGTGAAGTTCGGTAGAACTTCCCTCGCCCAGGCTATGTCCTCCTGAATTTTGGCATAATCCTCCTCCGACGTCTGGTCCTTCCTGATTGGGTTGGTTGCCAGACGTTTTAGGATTCGGTATGCCTTCTTTTGTTGCTCGGTTCCAACTGTGGTTGGGTCGGGTCTGGTGTGCCGCCTTAGAAGGAAGCCCAAATTCTTCAAAATTCATGGTCCATCCAAGACTTTTTTTTCGGAATTTTTATACTCATTTTTATACCAAAGGTACACAGAGTATATTAAGTTTGTACAAAAGTATGTAACAGGGAGAAGGAATCATCTTCGACCCTATAAAGTATATATATTCTTGATCAGCATCAACAGCCGAGTCGATATAGCCATGTGTATCTGTCCGTCCGTATGAACGAAGAGATCTCAGAGATGGTAAGAGATAGAGGTTTGACATATATGGGACCAAAACTTATTATACTTGCAGGCATATCAAGTTTATTTTTAATTTTTGCCACGCCCCCACCATTTGAAAAAAATGTCATATCTCCCACAGTTTTGATGATAGATAATTCGTACCTTCGAGAGATATCTAGTAGTCAAAATTATTTATCGATTTGCTGCAGGAATGATAAAGATCGGATGAACGATACACAAGCCCCCGCCTATTCCTTCCAACTACCGCTGTATTCAAACAAAGACAATCTTTGGGGGAGAGAGAGGGAGAAAGAGAGAAACTTAGAGTTAGAGTACAGAGTATCTTATAGTCGGGCTTGACCGACTTTCTCACTTGTTTTAGTATAGTTCAGTATAATAGACAATTATCATTTTTCTTAGTCTGTGGTGCGTCTATTTTATAACCTTTGCGAAATCGACACCTTAATTTATAATATTTTGTTTTAACGGGTCATAAAGGCACCCAATGGCAAAGAAAATCTCATGTATACTTAGTGCGTTTTAAAAATTGTGTGAAATGCAGAAATGGCTTGTGCTTGGATGGAACACACAAAAACGAATCAAACACAACACCAGCAGAGACCAGGAATGTAAAAGTTGGGTAAATGTCTATTATACGCCCTTACTCACTAAAAATTCGGGAATTATTTTTCCTCGATGGACCGCGAAATATAAAGAATTTACATGCAGAAATTAATTGGCGGTCGACCATGGTTCTGTTTTAAATGAATTTCATATTTTATGATTGAGAAAATACCCAGCCCCTTTTCGAAAATTTCACAATTTGGGAAAACCCGTGGGTGCAAGTGCTGCAGAAGATACATGATATTTAATGGGAATCAAATATTTAAATTCTGTGCTTATATGAGCGGGGGCAGTTATTGTGTACTTATTCTGTTATGCCCATTCCAAATTGATGAATTTTCTGTATAAAAGACATAATGTAACATTTGTGAACAATTTTTGTCAAAATGCTTGTTTCGGCGACTGTGCTTTGATTTACGGGAAATTTTTATTGTAAGTTCATTTCAAGCAGCGCCGAAATGCCCAAACAACAAAAACCACAAAGCAATGCACACAGAAAACCAACCCAAAAAATTAAGAGAGCAGTGTCATTTGCACACTGAAGACGTGAAAGTGAGCAGAGAACATTGTAGAGAGCCAAGATACGACAGACAGACGTTGACGACCGAACTCAAAGAACCGAAGTCGGCCTAATGTACTAATGTAAAATCTAAAATCGAAATAATCGAAAATTAAATAGTATAATTCCTTAAAAATAAACCTACAGTACTTTTCTTTTTACTTCTAAAATATAACTCGTTCGTTTAACAGTACACTCCATATATATCTGCAACAATTGCAAGCAGCAAAATATTCACAATCTTAAATCTTTTAGGTGAGTTTATATAAAATAGGTTTGGCTTATTCCTATGTCCCATTTTCAGTTAGAAATGTCTGCTTGTTCATCGAAAATTGACCCTAGCGAAATGGACTTGAGCGAAATAGAGCGGCTGGAAAATAATAAAATTAGTAAGCAGAGTTTGGGCACCGATCTTTGTACTTGTTCAGGCACTTCGGAATCTGACTCAGATACGGATACGACAGCATATCCATCTTCTACTGATACATCCGAAAATGGTGTGACAACGCAAGATTCATCGGATTTGAATCGTAATAGAGAGGACCAAAGAACCAATCAAACATCCACATGGATAAATCGTCGCCTCCAGCAAGTGATAAACGCTGAGTCCAGCTCTGTGGCTGATCTGGCCGCCATAACTGGCTACTATTATCGCCTCTAAATCGCCTCTGTTGAACATTTAAGTTAAATTTGATGCATGTACGTTAAATATGAAAGAAATTTGACATTTTCCAGTTCATAGAAGAAGTGGTAATGATTTTGGAAGATTTTCTTGGGCTTCGCACGAATCTGCCTTGGGAAATGCTACATCACAACTGGATATTTGGTAATTTGTGCTTAGGTTAGGTTACAATGGTTGAAATGGGAAGATCCCATTTCTTCACTTAGACCATCGAAGGCCCGTTGTGGTACCATATTACCTTTTCTACGCTGTGATCATAGAGGGAGAGTCTGTGCCGTTAAACCATTTTAAAAGTAGCACGAATAGCAAAGGGGCAATACATATTTCAGAGATCTCCGACAAATCGTTTAGGAAAGGACGACCGAAAACTGCGAGTCACCTTCTGCTGAGAGCTGGACAGTGACAGAACAGGTGCTGTACACTCTCCTCTTCATCAACTGAATTTCAGCTTCTACAGGAGTCATTGTGTCTGATGCCAAGCCTCGCGGCATGTCTTCCGATTAGGCAGTGTCCTGTAAGGGCCCCTACTATTAGGGAAATGTTCTCTCTTTGTGAACAAACTAACGCCCTAGATCTGTTAATATTGAGAGTAGGCCATGTAAGCCTATATACTTCACACGTGTGAATCACTTTCTATCGATTTATGGTTATTCGACAGGTCGTTTCTTTTGTTCGAAGCTTAAAGGTTGCAAGTGGCACCCCTATGCGGCTCTTATTCGGTAGGAGCTGAGTGATAGTGCCCAGTCTAGCGAGGTCGGCCATCTCGTTGCCTTAAATGTTGCAGTGTCCAGGCACCCAAACGAGATTAATTTTAAAGTGTTAAGCCATCTCATTAAGAGACCTTCGGCACTCTGTAAGAGTTTTGGTGTTATTATACCCTTGCAAAGGGTATTATAATTTTGCCCAGAAGCTTGCAACGCATACATATATTCATTTCCGACCCCATAGACTATATATATTCTTGATCAGGGCGACGAGCTGAGTCGATTGAGCTTTGTCCGTCCGTCTGTCCGTCTGTATGTCTGTTTCTACGCAAACTAGTCTCTCAGTTTTAAAGCTTTCGAGCGGAAATTTTGCATAGAGTCTTCTTTTACTGCACGCTGTTAATATCGGAACCGACCGGATCGGATGACTATATCTTATAGCTGCCATAGGACCGATCGGTCGGAAATTGAGTCTTACTGAGAAAAACTTTTTTGTTTTCAATTTTATCGTTCTTAAACTAGGCGTTTGTTAGTTTGATGTGTTTTCAAAAAGATTCGCGAAATTTGGTCGAATTCAGATGTTTATCTGTCGGAAAATGGGTTTTAGTTAAAAAATTGTTAGATTTTTATGTAAGCGTACTTAAACTCTGACATTTCAAAAACAGCATTTGCAAGGGTATTAAAACTTCGGCACAGACGAAGTTAGCTTGGCCTTCTCGTTTTTATATACTCGTATATGGAAAGCAATTTTTTCTGAAATAAAATGATTGATTGGAACATATAAATTGTGGAAACTATTGACGCTTTAACACATACCGTAGCAATTTGCTTTTTAGCGTCGCTTAAAATGGTTGAGCCTTTAAAGGTGAATCGAGGGTCCAGATATACTGCTGCAAGAAAAACATAATTTTCCATAAGAATGGACTTCCTTGAATCCAAGGCCGAATGCAACTTCTTAGCCAGTTGGTACTCATGTTCCAGATGGGAAGCTGGGCTTCGCGAACCAGCCATTCGCGGTAAAAATCACCCATTACCATATCTTCTGCTTGAAGCATTGCGGTGCAGTCTGCGATTGGCTTGAATGAAAAACAAAACTCTTCGACGAAGGACCAGTCGATAGACAATGGAATCAAATGTTGGGACTTACTCTTTAATGCATTTAGAGACTCCATCATTTTGAATGTAGAACTCCATCGAGTGTTGTTATCGAGCACGGGCAATCTACCTGCGTAGTTCCGTGCGTAGTTTCTTGACATATATGCGACAGTCTTCCAATTCGGCATCAATTGTTTTAATCACATCCCAAGATGCTAGTTGTAAGGTATGTGCAGCGCAATGAACAATACTCAGCGAATTTCTAATGTGTTCGTCAATTTCCTCAAACATGTCAGTGTCTTCATCAGGAAGCATTCCAACTTCATCATATTCCTGTAGAAGTTTGGATGTCTTTACATCATTGGCGCCATTGTCCGTTGTCATTGACTAAATTTGCTCGATATTAATATTGAATTTATTCAAGCACTGAAGAACCTCCAACTTTAAATTTTGGGCTGTATGACGCACAAAGAGATGGATCGCTCCAATAGAATAGACTTCTATTTTAAAATCTTGCATAAATTGTATGTTTAATCCCATTATGCTGCGGTCATTACGTGATGCAATATCCATCTTGAGGCATACCATGCGACCTTTAATTTTGGCAGCAATGGCGTTGCACACTTGAGATGCGTTACAACATTTCTGGAATTAAACTTACACGAATATCCATTTGTCCACGGTTGCAAGATTTCCTGAAAGCGATCGTTATCAAAAATTCGGAAGGGTAAAGAGATCACGGACACCAAATAGGCTATTGTCTTCAAATAATCGTTTTGAGACATATTTAGGCAGACCGAAGTTTTAGCTTTTTTTGAGGCAGGTTGCATCTGGATATCATCCATTTGTTCGGACTCCTTATCGCGTACCAACTTATAATGACGCCTTATATTCCCTGATAACTTGCAGAGACGTTTTTTGCAAACTAGGCAAGTCACGATGTTTTCGTTTTCCGTTGGTTCCACCATAGCTTCAATATTAAACTTTTTTGTCCTTCCCATTATTGCTTTTTACTTTTAAACTCTGAACTCAAAACTGTAATACACACGAACACTTTGCAAGCTGGTTTAAAACTAATTTCTGGGCGCAATGTGATGTCATGATTACACCTTCGGAAGTGCCCCAGGCATCGAGTTCTTGACTTGGAAAATATTTAATGGCTTAAGTTAGGTCACTAGAAAATACATCAGGTCAATATAAAATACGCGTCCCGAAATACGCAAAGGTACCTGTAGAATATGCATTTGTCCCTTTTTAAAAAGGGTTAACTTTTACCTATTTGGACTCATGATCATAATCATTGATGATTAGCAGGTCGTTGCAAAAACCACGGACTGCAAATTTTTTATTGCCTTCATACAAAGGGATATTCCTTGTCGACACCATTGCTGATATTTGCGGTGACAGCTGCTTATTGCAGCTACAGGCAGCTCATTGATTGGAAACAGGTCATTGCGAATATCGCCGATCGCACATTTCTTTGGCCCTAGCAAGGAGTGTGTGCATATCCACCCCCGTTTGTGACATACTCGGCCTGTGGCCTGTGGCCGCCGCGCGTCTCACGTACACCAATGCAAATGAAATGAAAAAACATAAAAAATTTGTTTCTTATGAAAAAAATTGTTAATAACACGTGTGAAAATAAAAATTTTTTACAGACTGAATTTTTTCTTTGTGTTAATATTTGGCGTGTAAAAAATAAATGTGTGTTATTTAACGAACCCTGAAAAATAGTATTCAGGGGGTATTCTAGTCTAGAATTTTGAACAAAATCAATTTTTTTATTTTATTATCGTTGTGTACATATATTTAAGAACACACACACAGAATTTCAAGTCTGTCCGGTAATTATTTTTAAAGTTACGCGCACATTTGCAAACTTTAAGCGAGTTTTTCTCGAAACTACTTTTGCCAGCACGGTTGACATGATATCTCAAGCTCTAATGGCTGATTGACTTGAAATTTTCCGTGGGCCTTTAATTTATATCCCTCTATGGCACCATGTAGGATTATGTAAAAATTTTGATTTTAAGTATTTTAAAAAAATTTAAAAAATACGGCAAGAAAATTACTTTGTTTTCAAACACTGCAATTGAGTAGTAATATTTGATTTTTTTAAATTTTTTATTATTATTTCTTATAATAGTTAATATTACATTTTTAGCAAGAATTTGCTAAGAATTTAAAATAAGTTCCGTCCAGTAGAACCATTCGTGTCTGCGAAGATGATAAGGAGTTTCCGCTCTCCGATGGAGATAAAAATCAAATAAAATTTGCCCAACACTTCTCTAGATCTTTTGGGTAGAGAATTCGCCAGTAACACCGCTCTCAGGTTAAAAGAAGGCGGTACCTGGAAAGATAGTAACTCTGATAACTCCTCTATACTTCTGCATCAAGTGGTGGTACCGCCAATGCTTGACTACTGCATCCCAATAATAACGTTGAACACCTGATATAAAGTCACCATTCCAAGTCGTCTGGACTGAAACTCAATGCCTCACAGCAAACCGAATGCCATCAATTTCTACACTGATGGGTCCAAACTGGATGAACAGGTAGGAGGGGAAGTCTTCAGTCCACAGCTCGGGATCGAAATTTCGTTTCAAATCCTGATCATAGTAGTGATTACCAAGCAGAGGTTGTAGCCATCCAGAAGGCTACCAACCTTCTGGGAACTCTCGTAACCAAAGGAAACTAAGTATACATTTTCTCAGATAGTCAAGCTGCCTTAAAAGCCCTTGACGGGAAAAACTAACTAGAAGTCCAAGCTAAATTCGTCTGTGCCGAAGTTTTTATACCCTTGCAAATGCAAATGTCACAGTTTAAGAACGCTTACATTAAAATCAAACAATTTTCTAACTAAAACCTATTTTCCGACAGATAAACATCTGAATTCGACCAAATTTCGCGAATCTTTTTGAAAACACATCAAACTAACAAACGCCTAGTTTAAGAACGATAAAATTGAAAACAAAAAAGTTTTTCTCAGTAAGACTCAATTTCCGACCGATCGGTCCTATGGCAGCTATAAGATATAGTCATCCGATCCGGTCGGTTCCGATATTAACAGCGTGCAGTAAAAGAAGACTCTATGCAAAATTTCCGCTCGAAAGCTTTAAAACTGAGAGACTAGTTTGCGTAGAAACAGACATACAGACGGACAGACGGACGGACAAAGCTCAATCGACTCAGCTCGTCGCCCTGATCAAGAATATATATAGTCTATGGGGTCGGAAATGAATATATGTATGCGTTGCAAGCTTCTGGGCAAAATTATAATACCCTTTGCAAGGGTATAATAACACCAAAACTCTTACAGAGTGCCGAAGGTCTCTTAATGAGATGGCTTAACACTTTAAAATTAATCTCGTTTGGGTGCCTGGACACTGCAACATTTAAGGCAACGAGATGGCCGACCTCGCTAGACTGGGCACTATCACTCAGCTCCTACCGAATAAGAGCCGCATAGGGGTGCCACTTGCAACCTTTAAGCTTCGAACAAAAGAAACGACCTGTCGAATAACCATAAATCGATAGAAAGTGATTCACACGTGTGAAGTATCTAGGCTTACATGGCCTACTTTCAATATTAACAGATCTAGGCCGCTACTCTGTCAACAAAGAGAGAACATTTCCCTAATAGTCGGGGCCCTTACTGAACACCGCCTAATCGGAAGACATGCCGCGAGGCTTGGCGTCAGACACAATGACTTCTGTAGAAGCTGCAATTCAGTTGATGAAGAGGCGAGCGTACAGCACCTCTTCTGTCACTGTCCAGCTCTCAGCAGATGGTGACTCGCAGTTTTGGGTCGTCCTTTCCTAAACGATTTGTCAGACATCTCTGAAATAGGTGTTGCCCCTTTGCTAAAATTCGTGCTACTTTCAAAATGGTTTAACGGCACAGACCCTCCCTCTATGATCACAGCGTAGAAAGGGTAATACGGTACCACAACGGGCCTTCGATGGCCTAAGTGAAGAAATGGGATCTTCCCATTTCAACCATTGTAACCTAACCTAACCTAACCTAAGAACAAATTACCAAATATCCAATTGTGATGTAGCATTTCCCAAGGCAGATTCGTGCGAAGCAGACGAAAATCTTCCAAAATCATTACCACTCCTTCTATGAACTGGAAAATGTCAAATTTCTTTCATATTTAACGTACATGCATCATATTTAACTTAAAAGTTCAACAGAGGCAATTTAGAGGCGATAATAGTAGCCAGCTATAGCGGCCAGATCAGCCACAGAGCTGGACTCAGCGCTTATCACTTGCTGGAGGCGACGATTTATCCATGTGGATGTTTGATTGGTACTTTGGTTCTCTCTATTACGATTCAAGTCCGATGAATCTTGTGTTGTCACACCATTTTCAGATGTATCAGTAGAAGATGGATATGCTGTCGTATCCGTGTCCGAGTCAGATTCCGAAGTGCCTGAACAAGTACAAAAATCGGTGCCCAAACTCTGCTCACTAATTTTGTTATTTTCCAGCCGCTCTCTTTCCATCACTTTTTCTATATCGCTCAAGTCCATTTCGCTAGGGTCAATTTTCGATGAACAAGCAGACATTTCTAACTGAAAATGGGATATAGGAATAAGCCAAACCTATTTTATATAAACTCACCTAAAAGATTTAATATTGTGAATATTTTGTAGCTTGCAATTGTTACAGATATATATGGAGTGTACTGTTAAACGAACGAGTTATATTTTAGAAGTAAAAAGAAAAGTACTGTAGGTTGTTTTTTAAGGAATTATACTATTTAATTTTCGATTATTTGCATTTTTGATATTACATTAGTATGCTGTGCGTGGGTATTAGACATGTTCTAGTGATATATGGAGATTTTAAGCAATGGGATTTCAACTTGCTCCAGCCTCTCAATCTGTGGTGGGAAGTGACTCCGCATCAAGGTCAAAGTTCCCGAAAAATGGTCGAAAATTGATATATAACGTCACAGCTGCCCAGGGGTAGCTTTTAGAGGGGTCAAATGAACCAGTGATCCCCTCCCCAATATTTTTTTCCTTGACACCTACCCCGTATCTCCCCTCCCACATACAAAAATAACATTTTTATAAAATTGCCCCCACCTCCTCTAAACACTTCCTAGGAGGATAAAATGTATTACCAACCCCCATTATTTTTCACTTCCCAACATTTTCGTTCTTTGCACCCACCCCCTGTCTCCACTCCTTAGGGGGCCCCCATACAAAATTGATGATAAATGCTTATAATGTTAGAATGGATCTACTAATATTATACAATGTTATGGAAATATACTTAGGTGGCAATACACTGGGATGGTAAAATGATACCGGAGATGCAAAGGAAACAAGAAGTTCCTCGACTTCCTGTGATCGCCACATATGATGGAAACGAGCAGCTTTTAGGCGTGCCGAAAGTAGCATCAGGGTAAAGGAAAAGGCATACATATCGAGGAGGCGGTATACGATTTGTTAAAAGAGTGGAACATCATTGACCGCGTTCAAGCTATTTCGTTCGACACCACAGAATTAATCACTGGTCAATACCAAGGTGCGTCAATTATTAAAACCAGATCTTTTGTATTTACCATGCAGACATTATATATATGAACTCCTATCGAGAGCAGTGCTCGAAGCCAAATTTGGTAAGACTTCTGGCCCAGGACTGCTTTTATTTTGCCGATTCAAAGAAAAATGGGACCAAATACAGGACGAACCGTACAGCTCTGGTAAAAAGTATGACCTAGTCGCTGCCAAAATACCAGTTTCTTTAATACCAGCAACTTCAGCCCTCCAGGGGCCGTCAGTCATGGTCGATGGATGGGTAAGGCTATATATTATATATGTATATATATATAACGGGATCCGTGATGTTCGCATTTTTATTGTCACGCTTTACATAAAGGCATGGTATAGCAGCAGCAGTGCTATCGAGGCTCTTAATCAGGATTTAAATTTTTGGAAATCGGCTGCGTAATATATCGATCCAATTGTGTCGCAGGCGTTAGTGGCTAAATTTTGTGGGGATCTTTGGTTCATCAGTGGCGAAACATTAGCTGTTTTGTTATTTGATCCAAATGTTCTGTTTGATATCAAGCGCAAAATGGCAACAACGTTTCATGAATTTGAAAAAGTCAAAGAGGAACACGAAGAAAACCTTTCTGACATTGAGAAGGAGATGGATAAGAGTGATAATTCGGGCAGCGATTTCGAAGAAGATGAGAAATCTGACGATAGGCACGGCGATGATGACAAAGAAGATAGCGAAGGACATTCCCGTGCAGGGCGAATTGTTGGCTATAAAGGAGTTAAAAGAATTTCGATAACAACAAATCAAGTAAATCAATTCATCACGAGAGATTTTAGCGATTTCGTGACGTGCGAAACGGCAAGATTTTTGTCAATGTCATTTTTGTATGGGGACCCCCAAAAGGAGGAGAGATAGGGGGTAAGTGTCAAGGAAGCAAGTCGAAAAAGAAAAATCGTGCACTAAAACATGTCTTGTGGGTATATTTGTTTGGCCGACTTCGGTTCTTTGAGTTCGGTCTTCAACGTCTGTCTGTCGTATGGTGGCTCTCTCAAATGCTCTCTGCTCACTTTCACGTCTTCAGTGTGCAAATGACACAGCACTCGTAATTGTTTGGGGTGGTTTTCTGTGTGCATTGCTTTGTAGTTTTTGTTGTTTTGGCATTTCGGCGCTGCTTGAAATGAACTTACAATAAAAATTACCCGTAAGTCAAAGCACAGTCGCCGAAACAAGCATTTTGACAAAAACTGTTGACGAAAGTTACATTATGTCTTTTATGCAGAAAATTCGTAAATTTGGAAAGGGCATAACAAAATAAGCATACAGGAACTGCCCCCGCTTATATAAGCACAAAATTTAAATGATTGATTTTCATCAAACATCAAGTATCTTCCGCTGCACTTGCACCCATTTAAACGGGTTTTCCCAAATTACGGAGATTTCTAAAAGGGGCTGGGTATTTTCTTAGTCATAAAATATAAAATTCATTTAAATAAGAACCATGGTCGACCGCCAATTAATTTCTGCATGTAAATTCTTTTTAATTCGCGGTCCATCCAGTAAAAATAATTCCCGAATTTTTGGTAAGTAAGGGCGTATAATAGACATTTACCCAACTTTTACATTCCTGGTCTCTGCTGTTGTTGTGTTTGATTCGTTTTTGTGTGTTCCATCCAAGCCCAAGCCATTTCACACAATTTTTAAAACGCACCAAGTATACATGAGATTTTCTTTGCCATTGGGTGCCTTTATGACTTTATGAATGGGCGTTCATCCGATCTTTATCATTCCTGCAGCAAATCGATAAATAATTTTGATTACTTGATATCTCTCGAAGGTAAGAATTATGGTGGGGGCGTGGCAAAAATTAAAAATAAACTTGATCTGCCTGCAAGTATAAGAACTATATGTTCCATACATGTCAAACCTCTTTCTCTTACATTACGCTAACATTAAATTAAAAAGATTCTTACTAAGAACCATTTTCGACCGATCGGTCCTATGGCAACCATAAGATATAGTCACCCGATGTCGATCAACTTTTTCAAATTAGTTTCAAAGCGTTTAATATTAATCATCGCCAACCTTAAGAACGATTCACTCAACAAAAAAAAGGTTTTTTCACTATGACCCATTTTCCAACCGATCGGTCCTATGGCAGCTATAAGATATAGTCATCCGATTTTGACCAAAATTTGCAAATCTGTTTGAAAGCATATAATAGAGAGACTATTTTGCGTAGAAATAGAGAGACACACGGACGGACAAAGCTACATCGACTCAGCTCGTCGCCCTGATCAAGAATATATATACACACCTGATCATATTAATAGGTGCACACATCAACTCTGACTTTAAGGCAGAGATGGGCATGCACACATATCGTCACACTTTTCACACGCATACAAGCACAATTTGCGTGCGCCTCATTCGTGTTCTATAAATAGCTTTCAATGCTTATAGCGTACGTGTGATTTTGTGCAGTCGGCCGCGGCAGAGTCCTATGCACACGCAGGCAGCGCGCTGCCTCGTGTGCATTGGAACGTCGTGACGCGCCCATCTCTGCTTTAAGGTAACAGAAAACAGTTTTATTCATTGTTTCAAACTTAAAATTCTTATTCTTCTTAATTAAAAATCTGAAACTATATGTTTTTAATAAAATAAACTTAATTGTAACATAGAATAATAATATAACATAAAAGAGATCATTTTGTGTTTCAGATACGTTTTCAGTGTGATCATAATAATAGGTACACTTCATGTGTTGGTAAGAAAACAAATTTTAATTTCCATTTTGTGTTCTTTTTTTAGGTAAATTAGTTTTCCTAACTTAGTATCCAGTGTATTCACCTCTATTTTTGGCCACTACTGCTATTCTTTTTGGCATACTTTTAATAAGAGCCTGGCAGGTCTATACTGGTGTCTCATACCACAGTTTTTGGACACCTTCCCATAATTTTTGTTTATTTGAAAATGAATGCTTTGCCAATTTCCTTTCGAAGTCTCCGCACAAGTTTTCAATGGGGTTAAGGTCGGGGGATTGGCTTGGCCACTTCAGAACGTCAACTTTTTGGTCCTCGAAAAATTTAGATAGCAGCCTTGATGTGTGTTTAGGATCATCTTGCTGAAATACCCAACGTAACGACATATTTTCCTCAGCACACGGTACCATAACTGTTTCCAATATGGATTTGTAGACTTCAGCATTCATTTTGTTCGTAGTCTGAAAAATTGGACCTACGCCGTACCAGGAGAAGCAACTTCATACCATTATATTGCCACCTCCATGTTTGACTGTTTTTTTTGGAAACCGTGGATGGAATTCCTTTCCATTAGGGCGTCGAACATTCCTTTCACAGTCATTCCGAAACAAATTAATCTTAGTTCCATCGCTCCATAATATGTTTCTCCATTTTTTCTCTCCGGTGCATCCTACCCAGTCTTTGTGGTCCCTTGCAAAAGTTTGCCTCATGGTGATATTTTTTTTGCGCATAAGTGGGACTTTTCTATCAATTCTTCCGGGTAGGTTGGCAACTTGTAGTCGTCTTCGGATAGTTGGAGCACTAACTGAATTCCCAATTTCGGCTACAATAGCCTTCGATGACTTAAATGGGTCCTTTTTGCTCAAAGTTACTATGTGGTGGTCAAGGGTTTCTGTTGTTTTTTGTGGCCTTCCACGGGTTTCCTGTCTTGGTTTTCTTTCTAATGCATTTTTAACAAAATTATGAGACCTGTTCATTAATTTGGCGATGGCTCGGAAAGATTTGCCTTCTTTTCTCAGATTAAAAACCAATCGAGCTTTAGTACAATGAGAATTTGGACCCATTTTTTAAAAAAAAATAATTATTTAATTCTCTGTATTGACAGGAGCTATACGTAATATACCTTTAGCTACCAAAAGATCACTGATTACAAAATTATTCACTTGATACTTGTAAGGAGACTGTACCTAATATTGTGATCAGGCGAAATGTGTGGTGGACTCGCAATTTATAGAAAAGCTTTGATATACGGGGCAGCCCCTCTTTCAACTCTTTGTCACAGTGTGGCCATACATTGACAACAACAAAAAACCAAAAATTAAAAAGTTGTCAACTCTAAAAGTACGAAAAAACTATCTATAATTAAAAAATTCCGGTGTGTATCTATTAATATGATCAGGTGTATAGGTTATGGGGTCGGAAATGAATATTTCTATGCGTTGCAAACTTCTGGGAAAAATAATAATACCTTTTGCAAGGGTATAAAAAACAGATAACACGCATGCACACACAGCCATGAACATGTGAAAAACTTTTTTTTCTCATTTTCACCTCTCCTGTGCCAAATTTTCCAAATTTTCTTTACTGCATGACTAAGCGAAGGTCTATGCCAAATCTTAGATCTGTAGGGTAAGCGGTATTGGCTGTAGGTTGATAATCAGTCAGTCAGTCGAGCCTACAGAGTTATTAGTATACACAGAAAAAAAAGATCGCGATATTTAGTATCAATCTGGTATTTTGTAGTATCAAATCGGCCTTCATCTGAAAAACACGCAGATGATATGTTCAAGTATAACACTTTGACATTTCGAACACATCAAAGTGATATTTTTCAGATCAACAATTTGATATTCTTTAATATCAATGATATATTATTATAGTATCAAAGCTATATTTTCAAAATACCTGTGGGACATGGTTTTAGTATCAAAATAATATTTTTAAAATATCAAAAGCGTATTATTGTAATACCAATGCTTTATTTTTATAATATCAAAACAATATTTTTATAATACATATTACAATTATTATGACAATTATCTTTCTGGAAAAATCTGCTCTTTGTCGCTGGAAGAAATGTAATTAAGGCGGTCGAAGTTAAATCCACACTCTAGAAAAATTGGAAAATTAATATATTGAGAAGAATAATTATACACGAATTTTTCAATGTTTATTTTTAGTATCAGCTCATAGAGTTGGATGTCTTCTATTTTAATCTGAAAATTATACAAAATTAATATATTTAAACTCGCATAAGTTTTTTTGTGCATGTGTGCGAAATCAGTCGAAAGCAAAGTTTTTTTGTTCTGCCCTTGAACGTCAAACAGCACACATATACATACATACATGCATATTTTGCACGTACATTTGTATGTACGCATGTTTGCATATGCATGTATGTGTGCTTCTGTGCTGTTTGACGTTCAAGGGCAGAACAAAAAAAAAAAACGAATCGCGGACACAAAATATGTATACATACATGTGTACATATTTAAACACGCACTTCTACTGCGTAGAGAGCTCAAAGTGAAAAAACACGCACAATCTGTATGTATGAGTGTGTGTATTATAATCGTGCATCATATTAGCGACTGAATAAAGGCAATAACCTTTTTACAATTTATTAATTTGCAAGTACAACAACAGTACAACAAAACACACACATGCAATTCACTTTTTATTCTCTTTTACCGTTTACATTTTGACGACGTTGACGACCGAACTCAAAGAACCGAAGTCGGCCAAACAAATATACCCACTAGGCATGTTTTAGTGCACGATTTTTCTCTTTCGACTTGCTTCAGCCTCTCAATCTTTGAGGTTGCGGGTGGGTTGTTGGGAAGTGACCCCGCACAAAGGTCACAATTCCCGAAAAATGGTCGAAATTTGACATATAACGTCCCCAGGGGTTGCTTTTAGGGAGGTCAAATGTACCAGTGACTCCCATGTATTTCCCTCCCTAAATTTTTTTTTTCTTGACACCTACCCCGTATCTCCCCTCTCTTGGGGGGTCCCCATACAAAAATGACATTTTTATAAAATTACCCCCACATCTTTAAAACACTTCCTAGGAGGGTAAAATGTATGACCAACCCCCATTATTTTTCACTTCCCAACATTTTCGTTCTTGGCACCCACCCCCTATCTCCACACTTAGGGGGGCTCCCATACAGAATTGTTGAAAAATTCATGTTCTTTTTATATTTTGTACCACTGCTGCTTGAATACCACTCCAAAAGTGCCTCCTAGCCAGGGAAAACTTAAATTTCAAAAACCATATTGAATAAAAAGATTTAAATTTAATTTATGATTTATGATTTTAATGTTTATTTTATCCACATTTACATTCTTCGCAAATTTTGGCACAAATTAAATTAATTTATTTTTATTACATAACGGAAAGGCCTTCCGATTGGCTATGACGACCTGCAATAAAAATGGTTTTTCCTTTTCGTTTCGGCATAAGAAATCATTATACATCTAGTCTTCCATTAATTTATCGCCCCTTTCAGCTGATCGTTGACAACATGTAAGTTGTGCAAGGTCTCTTGGGTTTGTTGGTAGTCTTTGCGCTCTGCCCAGGTTCCTGCACCGGTAGAAAGGAAATCGGTAGACAATTCGAAGCATTTGAAAAATCTGGCCGTTTCACACGTTCCGAAATCGCTAAAATCTCTCGTGATGAATTGATTTACTTGATTTGTTGTTATCGAAATTCTTTTAACTCCTTTATAGCCAACAATTCGCCCTGTACGGGAATGTCCTTCGCTATCTTCTTTGTCATCATCGCCGTGCCTATCGTCAGATTTCTCATCTTCTTCGAAATTGCTGCCCGAATTATCACTCTTATCCATCTCCTTTTTAATGTCAGAAAGGTTTTCTTCGTGTTCCTCTTTGACTTTTTCAAATTCAAGAAACGTTGTTGCCATTTTACGCTTGATATCAAACAGAACCTTTGGATCAAATAACAAAACAGCTAATGTTTCGCCACTGATGAACCAAAGATGCCCACAAAATTTAGCCACTAACGCCTGCGACACAATTGGATCGATATATTACGCAGCCGATTTCCATATATTTAAATCCTGATTTGGAGCCACGATAGCACTGCTGCTGCTATACCATGCCTTTATGTAAAGCGTGACAATAAAAATGCGAACATCACGGATCCCGTTATATAAATAAACATATTTATAGCCTTAGCCATCCATCGACCATGACTGACGGCCCCTATAGGGCTGAAGTTGCTGGTATTAAAGAAACTGGTATTTTGGCAGCGACTAGGTCATACTTTGTACCAGAGCTGTACGGTTCGTCCTGTATTTGGTCCCATTTTTCTTTGAAACGGCAAAATAAAAGCACTCCTGGGCCAGAAGTTTTACCAAATTTGGCTTCGAGCACTGCTCTCGATAGGAGTTCATATATATAATGTCTGCATGGTAAATACAAAAGATCTGGTTTTAATAATTGACGCACCTTGGTATTGACCAGTGATTAATTCTGTGGTGTCGAACGAAATAGCTTGAACGCGGTCAATAATGTTCCACTCTTTTAACAAATCGTATACCGCCTCCTCGATATGTATGCCTTTTCCTTTACCCTGATGCTACTTTTGGCACGCCTAAAAGCTGCTCGTTTCCATCATACGTGGCGATCACAGGAAGTCGAGTAACTTCTTTTTTCCTTTGCATCTCCGGTATCATTTTACCATCCCAGTGTATTGCCACCTAAGTATATTACCATAACATTGTATTAGTAGATCCATTCTAACATTATAAGCATTTATCATCAATTTTGTATGGGGGCCCCCTAAGGAGTGGAGACAGGGGGTGGGTGCAAAGAACGAAAATGTTGGGAAGTGAAAAATAATGGGGGTTGGTCATACATTTTATCCTCCTAGGAAGTGTTTAGAGGAGGTGGGGGCAATTTTATAAAAATGTTATTTTTGTATGTGGGAGGGGAGATACGGGGTAGGTGTCAAGGAAAAAAATTATTGGGGAGGGGATCACTGGTTCATTTGACCCCTCTAAAAGCTACCCCTGGGCAGCTGTGACGTTATATATAAATTTTCGACCATTTTTCGGGAACTTTGACCTTGATGCGGAGTCACTTCCCACCACAGATTGAGAGGCTGGAGCAAGTTGAAATCCCATTGCTTAAAATCTCCATATATCACTAGAACATGTCTAATACCCACGCACAGCATACTAATGTAATATCAAAAATGCAAATAATCGAAAATTAAATAGTATAATTCCTTAAAAAACAACCTACAGTACTTTTCTTTTTACTTCTAAAATATAACTCGTTCGTTTAACAGTACACTCCATATATATCTGTAACAATTGCAAGCTACAAAATATTCACAATATTAAATCTTTTAGGTGAGTTTATATAAAATAGGTTTGGCTTATTCCTATATCCCATTTTCAGTTAGAAATGTCTGCTTGTTCATCGAAAATTGACCCTAGCGAAATGGACTTGAGCGATATAGAAAAAGTGATGGAAAGAGAGCGGCTGGAAAATAACAAAATTAGTAAGCAGAGTTTGGGCACCGATTTTTGTACTGGTTCAGGCACTTCGGAATCTGACTCGGACACGGATACGACAGCATATCCATCTTCTACTGATACATCTGAAAATGGTGTGACAACACAAGATTCATCGGATTTGAATCGTAATAGAGAGAACCAAAGTACCAATCAAACATCCACATGGATAAATCGTCGCCTCCAGCAAGTGATAAGCGCTGAGTCCAGCTCTGTGGCTGATCTGGCCGCTATAGCTGGCTACTATAATCGCCTCTAAATTGCCTCTGTTGAACTTTTAAGTTAAATATGATGCATGTACGTTAAATATGAAAGAAATTTGACATTTTCCAGTTCATAGAAGGAGTGGTAATGATTTTGGAAGATTTTCGTCTGCTTCGCACGAATCTGCCTTGGGAAATGCTACCATTTCTTCACTTAGGCCATCGAAGGCCCGTTGTGGTACCGTATTACCCTTTCTACGCTGTGATCATAGAGGGAGGGTCTGTGCCGTTAAACCATTTTGAAAGTAGCACGAATTTTAGCAAAGGGGCAACACCTATTTCAGAGATGTCTGACAAATCGTTTAGGAAAGGACGACCCAAAACTGCGAGTCACCATCTGCTGAGAGCTGGACAGTGACAGAAGAGGTGCTGTACGCTCGCCTCTTCATCAACTGAATTGCAGCTTCTACAGAAGTCATTGTGTCTGACGCCAAGCCTCGCGGCATGTCTTCCGATTAGGCGGTGTTCAGTAAGGGCCCCGACTATTAGGGAAATGTTCTCTCTTTGTTGACAGAGTAGCGGCCTAGATCTGTTAATATTGAAAGTAGGCCATGTAAGCCTAGATACTTCACACGTGTGAATCACTTTCTATCGATTTATGGTTATTCGACAGGTCGTTTCTTTTGTTCGAAGCTTAAAGGTTGCAAGTGGCACCCCTATGCGGCTCTTATTCGGTAGGAGCTGAGTGATAGTGCCCAGTCTAGCGAGGTCGGCCATCTCGTTGCCTTAAATGTTGCAGTGTCCAGGCACCCAAACGAGATTAATTTTAAAGTGTTAAGCCATCTCATTAAGAGACCTTCGGCACTCTGTAAGAGTTTTGGTGTTATTATACCCTTGCAAAGGGTATTATAATTTTGCCCAGAAGCTTGCAACGCATACATATATTCATTTCCGACCCCATAGACTATATATATTCTTGATCAGGGCGACGAGCTGAGTCGATTGAGCTCTGTCCGTCCGTCTGTCCGTCTGTATGTCTGTTTCTACGCAAACTAGTCTCTCAGTTTTAAAGCTTTCGAGCGGAAATTTTGCATAGAGTCTTCTTTTTACTGCACGCTGCTAATATCGGAACTGACCGGATCGGATGACTATATCTTATAGCTGCCATAGGAACCATCGGTCAAGAAATGCGTTTTAGTGAGAAAACCTTTGTTGTTTTCAATGTTAGCGTCCTTAAACTCGGCCATTATTAATATATGCTTTCAAACAGATTTGCAAATTTTGGTCAAGATCGGATGACTATTTCTTATAGCTGTCATATGACCCATCGGTCGGAAAATGGGTCTTAGTGCGAAAAACTTTTTTGTTTTCACTGTTAGCGTCCTCAAGCTCGGCTTTTATTAATATTATATGCTTTCAAACAGATTTGAAAATTTTGGTCAAAGTCGGATGACTATTTCTTATAGCTGCCATAGGACCGATCGGTCGGAAATTGAGTCTTACTGAGAAAAACTTTTTTGTTTTTAATTTTATCGTTTTTAAACTCGGCGTTTGTTAGTTTGATATGTTTTCAAAAAGATTCGCGAAATTTGGTCGAATTCAGATGTTTATCTGTCGGAAAATAGGTTTTAGTTAGAAAATTGTTTGATTTTAATGTAAGCGTTCTTAAACTGTGACATTTGCATTTGCAAGGGTATAAAAACTTCGGCACAGACGAATTTAGCTTGGACTTCTAGTTAGTTTTTCCCGTCAAGGGCTTTTAAGGCAGCTTGACTATCTGAGAAAATGTATACTTAGTTTCCTTTGGTTACGAGAGTTCCCAGAAGGTTGGTAGCCTTCTGGATGGCTACAACCTCTGCTTGGTAATCACTACTATGATCAGGATTTGAAACGAAATTTCGATCCCGAGCTGTGGACTGAAGACTTCCCCTCCTACCTGTTCATCCAGTTTGGACCCATCAGTGTAGAAATTGATGGCATTCGGTTTGCTGTGAGGCATTGAGTTTCAGTCCAGACGACTTGGAATGGTGACTTTATATCAGGTGTTCAACGTTATTATTGGGATGCAGTAGTCAAGCATTGGCGGTACCACCACTTGATGCAGAAGTATAGAGGAGTTATCAGAGTTACTATCTTTCCAGGTACCGCCTTCTTTTAACCTGAGAGCGGTGTTACTGGCGAATTCTCTACCCAAAAGATCTAGAGAAGTGTTGGACAAATTTTATTTGATTGATAAATAACAATTAAATAATTGTTAATCGCACCTATCGCAGTTAAAAATAATTAATTATAATTACAATATCTTACAACTAACAATTAATTAATTGTTTATCGTCAGTTTCTACAATTAACATTGTATTTATTAAAAACTAAGAATTGAACAGGGTTCGAAATCGCCCTTTGTTCGTAACTCTCGAAAGCCAGCTCTATCTCTACGACTCATTTAATCGCGAAAAAATACCATAGAGGATAAAAATAGCAGGGTTCGTAGAAGGCTCAAAAGATTTTTTTCTGCCATGATAATTAACATCAATGAAAAAAATTTTTTTTTTACACGTGTTACTAACAATTTTTTTCAAAAAAAAAAATAATGTAAATAATTTTTGCTAACTTCTGTAAAAAAAAAATGCCACAAAATTTTTTACACATTTTTTACACTCGTGTAAAAAATTTTCAGTTTTTTTTTTCATTTCATTTGTATTGGTGTGTACGTGAGACGCGCGGCGGCCACAGGCTACAGGCCGAGTATGTCACAAACGGGGGTGGATATGCACACACTCTTTGCTAGGGCCAAAGAAATGTGCGATCGGCGATATTCGCAATGACCTGTTTCCAATCAATGAGCTGCCTGGAGCTGCAATAAGCAGCTGTCACCGCAAATATCAGCAATGGTGTCGACAAGGAATATCCCTTTGAATGAAAGCAATAAAAAATTTGTAGTCCGTTGTTTTTGCAAAGACCTGCTAATCATCAATGCGCTGTGAGTCTAAATAGGTAAAAGTTAACCCTTTTTAAAAAGGGACAAATGCATATTCTATAGGTACTTATGCGTATTTCGGGAGGCGTATTTTATATTGACCTGATTGATGTATTTTCTAGTGACGCCGAGCAAATTTTTATTTAATTTTTTGCCATCAACTTACCCAAACCTGGTATCTTTTTGAGATTATATTTAATACATGTTTCAAATAATTATTTATAAATTTTATTCGTAATTAACAGAGTTTAACACTTTTTCATTAAGCTTAACAATTAAAATATTTTCTAGCGTACCTGGATTCAGTCTAGTTTGTAGCCTTGTAAATACATATGGCAATGCACTAAATGCTCTCTCCACAGACACTTGGGTTGCTGGCACAGCCAGTGCGATTTCCGCTATTTTCCCTAACATTGGTTCTCGATAATTAAGCGACTTCCAGTACAGTGTTATATTGTCTTCGATTTCCAGTTTATCTCCGTATTGCAAATTACAAATTTTGCTTTCCACTGAGCTCATAGCAACTGGCGCAAATAGCATATGATCAATTTTTAGAATACTATATCTATTTTTGGCTGAAGTGCTTGGGGCTTCTTCACTCAATGGTTCGATACCTTCAATTTTTTTTATATACTCGTATATGGAAAGCAATTTTTTCTGAAATAAAATGATTGATTGGAACATATAAATTGTGGAAACTATTGACGCTTTAACACATACCGTAGCAATTTGCTTTTTAGCGTCGCTTAAAATGGTTGAGCCTTTAAAGGTGAATCGAGGGTCCAGATATACTGCTGCAAGAAAAACATAATTTTCCATAAGAATGGACTTCCTTGAATCCAAGGCCGAATGCAACTTCTTAGCCAGTTGGTACTCATGTTCCAGATGGGAAAGCTGGGCTTCGCGAACCAGCCATTCGCGGTAAAAATCACCCATTACCATATCTTCTGCTTGAAGCATTGCGGTGCAGTCTGCGATTGGCTTGAATGAAAAACAAAACTCTTCGACGAAGGACCAGTCGATAGACAATGGAATCAAATGTTGGGACTTACTCTTTAATGCATTTAGAGACTCCATCATTTTGAATGTAGAACTCCATCGAGTGTTGTTATCGAGCACGGGCAATCTACCTGCGTAGTTCCGTGCGTAGTTTCTTGACATATATGCGACAGTCTTCCAATTCGGCATCAATTGTTTTAATCACATCCCAAGATGCTAGTTGTAAGGTATGTGCAGCGCAATGAACAATACTCAGCGAATTTCTAATGTGTTCGTCAATTTCCTCAAACATGTCAGTGTCTTCATCAGGAAGCATTCCAACTTCATCATATTCCTGTAGAAGTTTGGATGTCTTTACATCATTGGCGCCATTGTCCGTTGTCATTGACTAAATTTGCTCGATATTAATATTGAATTTATTCAAGCACTGAAGAACCTCCAACTTTAAATTTTGGGCTGTATGACGCACAAAGAGATGGATCGCTCCAATAGAATAGACTTCTATTTTAAAATCTTGCATAAATTGTATGTTTAATCCCATTATGCTGCGGTCATTACGTGATGCAATATCCATCTTGAGGCATACCATGCGACCTTTAATTTTGGCAGCAATGGCGTTGCACACTTGAGATGCGTTACAACATTTCTGGAATTAAACTTACACGAATATCCATTTGTCCACGGTTGCAAGATTTCCTGAAAGCGATCGTTATCAAAAATTCGGAAGGGTAAAGAGATCACGGACACCAAATAGGCTATTGTCTTCAAATAATCGTTTTGAGACATATTTAGGCAGACCGAAGTTTTAGCTTTTTTTGAGGCAGGTTGCATCTGGATATCATCCATTTGTTCGGACTCCTTATCGCGTACCAACTTATAATGACGCCTTATATTCCCTGATAACTTGCAGAGACGTTTTTTGCAAACTAGGCAAGTCACGATGTTTTCGTTTTCCGTTGGTTCCACCATAGCTTCAATATTAAACTTTTTTGTCCTTCCCATTATTGCTTTTTACTTTTAAACTCTGAACTCAAAACTGTAATACACACGAACACTTTGCAAGCTGGTTTAAAACTAATTTCTGGGCGCAATGTGATGTCATGATTACACCTTCGGAAGTGCCCCAGGCATCGAGTTCTTGACTTGGAAAATATTTAATGGCTTAAGTTAGGTCACTAGAAAATACATCAGGTCAATATAAAATACGCGTCCCGAAATACGCAAAGGTACCTGTAGAATATGCATTTGTCCCTTTTTAAAAAGGGTTAACTTTTACCTATTTGGACTCATGATCATAATCATTGATGATTAGCAGGTCGTTGCAAAAACCACGGACTGCAAATTTTTTATTGCCTTCATACAAAGGGATATTCCTTGTCGACACCATTGCTGATATTTGCGGTGACAGCTGCTTATTGCAGCTCCAGGCAGCTCATTGATTGGAAACAGGTCATTGCGAATATCGCCGATCGCACATTTCTTTGGCCCTAGCAAGGAGTGTGTGCATATCCACCCCCGTTTGTGACATACTCGACCAGTAGCCTGTGGCCGCAGCGCGTCTCACGCACACACCAATGCAAATGAAATGAAAAAACATAAAAAATTTGTTTCTTATGAAAAAAATTGTTAATAACACGTGTGAAAATAAAAATTTTTTACAGACTGAATTTTTTCTTTGTGTTAATATTTGGCGTGTAAAAAATAAATGTGTGTTATTTAACGAACCCTGAAAAATAGTATTCAGGGGGTATTCTAGTCTAGAATTTTGAACAAAATCAATTTTTTTATTTTATTATCGTTGTGTACATATATTTAAGAACACACACACAGAATTTCAAGTCTGTCCGGTAATTATTTTTAAAGTTACGCGCACATTTGCAAACTTTAAGCGAGTTTTTCTCGAAACTACTTTTGCCAGCACGGTTGACATGATATCTCAAGCTCTAATGGCTGATTGACTTGAAATTTTCCGTGGGCCTTTAATTTATATCCCTCTATGGCACCATGTAGGATTATGTAAAAATTTTGATTTTAAGTATTTTAAAAAAATTTAAAAAATACGGCAAGAAAATTACTTTGTTTTCAAACACTGCAATTGAGTAGTAATATTTGATTTTTTTAAATTTTTTATTATTATTTCTTATAATAGTTAATATTACATTTTTAGCAAGAATTTGCTAAGAATTTAAAATAAGTTCCGTCCAGTAGAACCATTCGTGTCTGCGAAGATGATAAGGAGTTTCCGCTCTCCGATGGAGATAAAAATCAAATAAAATTTGCCCAACACTTCTCTAGATCTTTTGGGTAGAGAATTCGCCAGTAACACCGCTCTCAGGTTAAAAGAAGGCGGTACCTGGAAAGATAGTAACTCTGATAACTCCTCTATACTTCTGCATCAAGTGGTGGTACCGCCAATGCTTGACTACTGCATCCCAATAATAACGTTGAACACCTGATATAAAGTCACCATTCCAAGTCGTCTGGACTGAAACTCAATGCCTCACAGCAAACCGAATGCCATCAATTTCTACACTGATGGGTCCAAACTGGATGAACAGGTAGGAGGGGAAGTCTTCAGTCCACAGCTCGGGATCGAAATTTCGTTTCAAATCCTGATCATAGTAGTGATTACCAAGCAGAGGTTGTAGCCATCCAGAAGGCTACCAACCTTCTGGGAACTCTCGTAACCAAAGGAAACTAAGTATACATTTTCTCAGATAGTCAAGCTGCCTTAAAAGCCCTTGACGGGAAAAACTAACTAGAAGTCCAAGCTAAATTCGTCTGTGCCGAAGTTTTTATACCCTTGCAAATGCAAATGTCACAGTTTAAGAACGCTTACATTAAAATCAAACAATTTTCTAACTAAAACCTATTTTCCGACAGATAAACATCTGAATTCGACCAAATTTCGCGAATCTTTTTGAAAACACATCAAACTAACAAACGCCTAGTTTAAGAACGATAAAATTGAAAACAAAAAAGTTTTTCTCAGTAAGACTCAATTTCCGACCGATCGGTCCTATGGCAGCTATAAGAT
>JBAMBO010000892.1:0-17581 GCA_037044535.1 Lordiphosa magnipectinata | reverse complement strand
AAAAGATATCGAAAACGAAATCGAAGTCGAAAACTAAATCGAAAACCAAAACGAAAACCAAATCGAAATCGAAAACAAAAACGAAATCGAAAACGAAAACAATATCGAAAACGACATCGAAAATGAAACCGAAATCGAAAACGAAATCGAAATCGAAATTGAAATCGAAAACGAAATCGAAAAAGAAAACGAAATCGAAATCGAAAATGAAATCGAAAACGATATCGAAAACCAAATCGAAATCGAAGACAAAAACGAAATCGAAAATGAAACCGAAAACGAAATCGAAAACGAAATCGAAATTGAAATCGAAAACGAAATTAAAAACGAAAGCGAAATTTAAGACGAAATCAAAAACCAAATCGATAACGAAAACAAAAACGAAATCGAAACTGAATTCGAAATCGAAAACGAAATCGAAAATGAAAACCAAAACCAAATCGAATCGAAAACGAAATCGAAATTGAAAACGAAAAAGAAATCGAAAATGAAATCGCAAATTTAACCGAAAGCGAAATCGAAATAGAAAACGAAAACAAAAATTAAACGAACACGAAATCTAAGACGAAATCAAAAACCAAAACGAAATCGGAAACGAATTCGAAATCGAAAATGAAATCGAAAACGAAATCGATATCGAAAACGAAAACAAAAACCAAAACGAAATCGAAAACGAAATTGACAACGAAATCGAAAACCAAAACGATAACTAAATCGAATACCATAATGAAACCGAAAACGAAAGCCAAAACGAAAACGAGATCGAAAACGAAATAGATAACGAAAACAAAATGGAGATCAGAAACGAGATCGAAACGCAATCGAAATCGAAAACAAGATCGAAAACGGAACCAAAAGCATAACTAAATCCAAACCGAAAACGATATTGAAAACGAAATCGAAAACGAAATCGATAACGAAATCGAAAAAGAAATCGAAGACGGAAACCATATCGAAATCTAAAACGAAACCGAAAACGAAATCGAAAACCACAACGAAATCGAAATCGACAACGAAAATGAAAACCAAAACCAAATCGAAAACGAAAACAAAAAAGAAATCGAAATTGAAATCGAAAAGGAAATCGAAAACGAAATCGAAAATTTAACCACAAACGAAATCGATATAGAAATCGATAACGAAATTAAAAACGAAAACGAAATTAAGACGAAATCGTAAACGAAATCGAAAATGAAATCGAAAACGAAATCTATAACGAAATTTAAATCAAAAACGAAATCGAAAACCAAAACGAAATCGAAAACAAATCGAAAACGATATCGAAAACCAAATCGAAATCGAACACGAAAACATAAACGAAATCGAAATTGAAAACGAAAACGAAATCGAAAATGAAACCGAAAACGAAATCGAAATTGAAATCGAAAACGAAATTAAAAACGAAAACGAAATCTAAGACGAAATCAAAAACCAAAACGAAATCGAAAACGAAAACCAAATCGAAATCGAAAACAAAAACGATATCGAAAACGAAAACCATATCGAAAACGACATCGAAAATGCAACCGAAAACGAGATCGATTTATGAAATCGAAATCCAAAACGAAGTCGAAAACCAACACGAAATCGAATATGAAATGGAAATCGAAAACCAAATCGAAAACGAAATCTAAGACGAAATTAATAACCAAAACTAAATCGAAAACCATAACCAAAACGAAATAGGAAAGGCAATCGAAAACGAAATCGAAAACGAATTCGAAATCGAAGTCGAAAACGAAATCGAAAACCAAAACGAAATCAAAAACGAAATCGAAAACGATATCGAAAACGAAATCGAAAACGATATCGAAAACGAAATCAAAATCGAAGTCGAAAATGAAATCGAAAACGAATTCGAAATCGAAGTCGAAAACCAAAACCAAAACCAAATCGAAATCGAAAACAAAAACGAAATCGAAATCGAAAACGAAAACCATATCGAAAACGACATCGAAAATGAAACTGAAAACGAAATCGAAATTGAAATCGAAATCCAAAACGAAGTCGAAAACCAACACGAAATCGAATATGAAATGGAAATCGAAAACCAAATCGAAAACGAAATCTAAGACGAAATCAATAACCAAAACTAAATCGAAAACCATAACCAAAACGAAATAGGAAAGGCAATCGAAAACGAAATCGAAAACGAATTCGAAATCGAAGTCGAAAACGAAATCGAAAACCAAAACGAAAACCAAATCGAAAACGAAAACAAAAACGAAATCGAAATCGAAAACGAAAACAATTTCGAAAACGAAATCGAAAATGAAAATGAAATTGAAAACGAAATCGTTAACGAAATTGAAATCGAAAACGAAATCGAAAACCAAAACGAAATCGAAATCGAAAACAAAATCGAAAACGACATCGAAAAACAAATCGAAAATGAAAACAAAAACGAAATCGAAATTGAAAACGAAAAAGAAATCGAACACGAAATCGAAATCGCAAATGAAACCGAAAACGAAATCGAAAACGAAAACGAAATCGAAATTGAAATCGAAAACGAAATTGAAATCGAAAACAAAATCGAAAACGATATCGAAAATGAATTCGAAAACGAAATCGAAAACCCTAAAGAAATCGAAAACCAAAACGAAAACGAAATCGAAAACGAATTGAAAACGAAATCGAAAACCAAAACCAAAACGAAAACGAAATAAAAATCCACAACCAAAAAGAAATCGAAATTGAAATCCATAACCAAAACGAAATCGAAAATGAATTCGAAAACGAAATCGAAAACCCTAACGAAATCGAAAACAAAATCGAAAACGAAACCGAAGTTGAAAACGAAAACAATACCGATAACGAATTCGTAAATGAAATCGAAATCGATAACCATATCGAAATTGCAAACGAAATCGACAACGAAAACCAAAACGAAATCGAGAACGATGTAGAAAACGAAATAGAGAATGAATTCGAAAACGAAATCGAAAACCATAACGAAATCGAAAACGATAACCAAAACGTAAGCGAAATCAAAAACCACAACCAAAAAGAAATCGAAATTGAAAACCATAACCAAAACGAAATCGATAACGAAATCGAAAACCATAACTAAGCCGAAAACGAAATCGAAAGCGAAAACGAGAATAACATCGAAAACAAAATCGAAAACGATATCGAAAATGAAATCGAAAACGAAATCCAAATCGAAAACCATAATGAAACCGAGAACGAAATGAAAACGTGATCGAAATCGACAACGAACACAAAAACCATAACGAAAACGAAATCGAAAACGGAATCGAAAACGAAAATGAAACCGAAAACGAAATCGAAAACCAAAACGATATCGAAATCGACAACGAAAACTAAAACCAAAACGAAAACTAAATCGAAATCGAAAATGCAATCGAAAACGAAATCGAAAACGAAAACCAAATCGAAAACCAAATCGAAAACGTGAACAAAAACGAAATCGAAATGGAAAACGAAATCGAAAACTAAAACGAAAACCAAATCGAAAACCAAACCGAAACCGAAATCAAAAACCACAACCAAAAGGAAATCGAAATTGAAAACCATAACCAAAACGCAATCGATAACGAAATCTAAAACTAAATCGAAAACCATAACTAAACCGAAAACGAAATCGAAAGCAAAAACGAAATCGAAAACGAAATTGAAATCGAAAACAAAATCGAAAACGATATCGAAAATGAAATCGAAAACGAAATCCAAATCGAAAACCATAATGAAACCGAAAACGAAACGAAAACGAGATCGAAATCGACAACGAAAACAAAAACGTTAACGAAAAACGAAATCGAAAACGAAAATGAAACCGAAAACGTAATCGAAAACCAAAACCGAAATAAAAATCCACAACCAAAAAGAAATCGAAATTGAAATCCATAACCAAAACGAAATCGATAACGAAATCGAAAACTTAATCGAAAACCATAACTAAGCCGAAATCGAAATCGAAAGCAAAAACGAAATCGAAATCGAAATTGAAATCGAAAACAAAATCGAAAACGATATCGAAAATGAAATCGAAAACGAAATCCAAATCGAAAACCATAATGAAACCGAAATCAAAAACCACAACCAAATAGAAATCGAAAACGAAATCGATATCGAAAACACTAACGAAATCGAAAACGAAAATCAAATCGAAAACCAAACCGAAACCAAAATCAAAAACTACAACCAACAAGAAATCGAAATTGAAAACCATAACCAAAACGAAATCGAAAACCATAAATATGCCGAAAACGAAATCGAAAGCGAAAACGAAATTGAAATCGAATCGAAACGATATCGAAAATGAAATCGACAACGAAATTCAAATCGAAAACATCGAAAAAAAAACCATAACGAAAACGAAATCGAAAACGAAAATGAAACCGAAAACGAAATCGAAAACCAAAACGATATCGAAATCGACAACGAAAACTAAAACCAAAACGAAAACTAAATCGAAAATGCAATCGAAAACGAAATCGAAAACGAAAACCAAATCGAAAACGTAAACAAAAACGAAATCGAAATGGAAAACGAAATCGAAAACGATAACAAAGACGAAATCGAAAACGAAATTGAAATCGAAAACAAGATCGAAAACGATATCGAAAATGAAATCGAAAACGAAATCCAAATCGAAAACCATTATGAAACCGAAAACGAAACGAAAACGAGATCGAAATCTTCAACGAAAACCAAAACCAAAACGAAATCGAAAACGATGTAGAAAACGAAATCGAAAACCCTAACGAAATCGATAACGAAAACAATATCGAAATCGATAACCATATCGAAATCAAAAACAAACTCTTCATCAAAAACCAAAACGAAATCGAGATCGAAAACGATGTAGAAAACGAAGTAGAAAATGAAATCGAAAACGAAATTGATATCGAAAACAAAATCGAAAATGAAATCGAAAACGATATCTAAATCGAAAACCAAAACGAAAACGAGATCGAAAACGAAACCGAAATCGACAACGAAAACAAAAACCATAACGTAATCGAAATCGAAAACGATGTGGAAAACGAAATCGAAAACGATATAGATAACTTTAACGAAATCGACATCGGAAACGAGATCGAAACGCAATCGAAATCGATAACAAGATCGATAACGAAACCAAAACCATAACGAAATCGCAATCGAAACGATATCGAAATCCAAAACGAAATCGAAGTCGACAACGAAAACTTAAACGAAATTGAAAATGAAATCGAAAACGAAGTCTAAAACGAAAACCAAATCGAAATCGAAAACGAAACCGAAATCAAAAACCACAACCAAATAGAAATCGAAATTGAAAACCATAACCAAAACGAAATCGATAACGAAATCGAAAACTAAATCGAAAACCATAACTAAGCCGAAATCGAAAACGAAATCGAAATTGAAATCGAAAACGAAATCCAAATCGAAAACCATAATGAAACCGAAATCAAAAACCACAACCAAATAGAAATCGAAAATGAAATCGAAACGAAATTGAGATCGAAAACACTAACGAAATCGAAAACGAAAACGAAAATCAAATCGAAAACCAAATCGAAAACGTAGACAAAAACGAAATCGAAATTGAAAACCATAACCAAAACGAAATCGATAACGAAATCGAAAACCATAACTAAGCCGAAAACGAAATCGAAAGCGAAAACGAAATTGAAATCGAAAACAAAATCGAAAACGATATCGAAAATGAAATCGAAAACGAAATCCAAATCGAAAACCATAATGAAATCGAAAACGAGATCGAAATCGACAACGAAAACAAAAACCATAACGAAAACGAAATCGAAAACGGAATCGAAAACGAAAATGAAACCGAAAACGAAATCGAAAACCAAAACGTTATCGAAATCGACAACGAAAACTAAAACCAAATCGAAAACGATAACAAAAACGAAATCGAAAACGAATTCGAAATTGAAGTCAAAAACGAAATCGAAATCGAAAACGAAATTGACAACCAAATCGAAAACAAAATCGAAAACGAGAATCAAAACAAAATCGAAAACGAAATCGGAATTAAAAACGAAGACAATAACCAAAACGAAATCGAAAACGAAGTTGACAACGAAATCGAAAACGAAAGCGAAATCGACAACCAAATCGAAAACCAAAACCAAAACGATATCGAAAATGAAATCTAAAACGAATTCGAAAACGAAATCAAAATCGACAACGAAAACCAAATCCATAGCGAAAACGAAATCTAAATCGAAAACGAAATCGAAAATGAAATCGAAAACGAATTCGAAAACGAAAACCAAATCGAAATCGAAAACGAAACCGAAATCAAAAACCACAACCAAATAGAAATCGAAATTGAAAACCATAACCAAAACGAAATCGATAACGAAATCGAAAACTAAATCGAAAACCATAACTAAGCCGAAATCGAAAACGAAATCGAAATTGAAATCGAAAACGAAATCCAAATCGAAAACCATAATGAAACCGAAATCAAAAACCACAACCAAATAGAAATCGAAAATGAAATCGAAAACGAAATTGAGATCGAAAACACTAACGAAATCGAAAACGAAAACGAAAATCAAATCGAAAACCAAATCGAAAACGTAGACAAAAACGAAATCGAAATTGAAAACCATAACCAAAACGAAATCGATAACGAAATCGAAAACCATAACTAAGCCGAAAACGAAATCGAAAGCGAAAACGAAATTGAAATCGAAAACAAAATCGAAAACGATATCGAAAATGAAATCGAAAACGAAATCCAAATCGAAAACCATAATGAAATCGAAAATCGAGATCGAAATCGACAACGAAAACAAAAACCATAACGAAAACGAAATCGAAAACGGAATCGAAAACGAAAATGAAACCGAAAACGAAATCGAAAACCAAAACGTTATCGAAATCGACAACGAAAACTAAAACCAAATCGAAAACGATAACAAAAACGAAATCGAAAACGAATTCGAAATTGAAGTCAAAAACGAAATCGAAATCGAAAACGAAATTGACAACCAAATCGAAAACAAAATCGAAAACGAGAATCAAAACAAAATCGAAAACGAAATCGGAATTAAAAACGAAGACAATAACCAAAACGAAAGCGAAAACGAAGTTGACAACGAAATCGAAATCGAAAACGAAAGCGAAATCGACAACCAAATCGAAAACCAAAACCAAAACGATATCGAAAATGAAATCGAAAACGAATTCGAAAACGAAAACCAAATCCATAGCGAAAACGAAATCTAAATCGAAAACGAAATCGAAATCGAAAATGATATCTAAAACGAATTCGAAAACGAAATCGAAGTTGAAAATGAAACCAAAAACGAAATCGAAAACGAATACCAAATCAAATCGAAAACGAAAATAGAAAACGAAATCAAAATTGAAAACGGAATCGAAAACGAAAATGAAACCGAAAACGAAATCGAAAACCAAAGCGATATCGAAATCAACAACGAAAACTAAAACCAAACCGAAAACTAAATCGAAATCGAAAATGCAATCAAAAACGAAATCGAAAACGAAAACCAAATCGAAAACGTAGACAAAAACGAAATCGAAATGGAAAACGAAATCGAAAACGATAACAAAAACGAAATCGAAAACGAATTCGAAATTGAAGTCGAAAACGAACTCGAAAACGAAGTTGACAACGAAATCGAAATCGAAAACGAAAGCGAAATCGACAACCAAATCGAAAACCAAAACCAAAACGAAATCGAATATGAAATCGAAAACGAAATCGTAAAAGAAATTGAAATCGAAAACCAAAATAGAAATCGAAATCGAAAATGAAATCGAAAACGAAATCGATATCGAAAACCCTAACGAAATCGAAAACGAAAACCAAATCGAAAACCAAACCGATACCGAAATAAAAAACCACAACCAAAAGGAAATCGAAATTGAAAACCATAACCAAAACGCAATCGATAACGTAATCGAAAACTAAATCGAAAACTAAATCGAAAACCATAACTAAACCGAAAACGAAATCGAAAGCAAAAACGAAATCGAAAACGAAATTGAAATCGAAAACAAAATCGAAAACGATATCGAAAATGAAATCGAAAACGAAAACCATAACGAAAACGAAATCGAAAAAGATATCGAAAACGAAATCGAAAACGAAAATGAAACCGAAAACGTAATCGAAACCAAAACGATTTCGAAATCGACAACGAAAACTAAATCGAAATCGAAAATGCAAACGAAAACGAACACAATATCGAAAACGAAATCGAAATCGATAACCATATCGATATCGAAAACGAAAATGAAACCGAAAATCGAAATCGAAAACCAGATCGAAAATAAAATCGAAAACGAAATCGAAATCGAAAACCCTAACGAAATCGATAACGAAAACAATATCGAAAACTAAATCGAAATCGATAACCATATCGAAATCGAAAACAAAATCTTCAACGAAAACCAAAACCAAAACGAAATCGAAAACGATGTAGAAAACGAAATCGAAATCGAAAACCCTAACGAAATCGATAACGAAAACAATATCGAAAACGAAATCGAAATCGATAACCATATCGAAATCGAAAACAAAATCTTCAACGAAAACCAAAACGAAATCGAGATCGAAAACGATGTAGAAAACGAAGTCGAAAATGATATCGAAAACGAAATTGAAATCGAAAACGAAATTGAAATCGAAAACAAAATCGAAACTGAAATCGAAAACGATATCAAAATCGAAAACCAAAACGAAAACGAAATCTAAGTCGACAACGAAAACAAAAACCATAACGTAATCGAAATCGAAAACGATATAGATAACTTTAACGAAATCGAGATCGGAAACGAGATCGAAACGCACTCGATATCGATAACAAGACCGTTAACGAAACCAAAACCATAACGAAATCGAAACCGAAAACGATATCGAAAACGAAATCGAAAACGAAAATGAAACCGAATACGAAATCGAAATCGAGATCCAAATCGAAATCGAAATCGACAACGAAAACCAAAACGAAATTGAAAACGAAAAAGAAACGAAAACGAAATCGAAAACGAAATCCAAATCGAAAACGTAAACAAAAACGAAATCGAAATGAAAAACGAAATCGAAAACGATAATAAAAACGAAATCGAAAACGAAATGGAAATCGAAAACGAAATCCAAATCGAAAACCATAATGAAACCGAGAACGAAATGAAAACGAGATCGAAATCGACAACGAAAACAAAAAACATAACGCAAACGAAATCGAAAACGAAAATGAAACCGAAAACGAAATCGAAAACCAAAACGATATCGAAATCGACAACGAAAACTAAAACCAAAACGAAAACTAAATCGAAAATGCAATCGAAAACGATATCGAAAGCGAAAACCAAATCGAAAACGTAAACAAAAACGAAATCGAAATGAAAAACGAAATCGAAAACGAAATTGAAATCGAAATTTATAACGAAGTCGAAGACGAAATCAAAAGCCAAAACGAAATCGAAAACGAAATTGACAACCAAATCGAAAACGTAATCGAAAACGAAATCGAAATCGGAATTAAAAACGAAGACAATAACCAAAACGAAATCGAAAACGAAGTTGACAACGATATCGAAAACGAAAGCGAAATCGACAACCAAATCGACAACCAAAACCAAAACGAAATCGAATATGAAATCGAAAACGAAATCGAAATTGAAAACGAAATCGGAAAATATATTGAAATCGAAAACCAAAATAGAAATCGAAATCGAAATCGAAAATGGAATCGAAAACGAAACCGATATCGAAAACCCTAACGAACGAAGTTGACAGCGAAATCGAAAACGAAAACGAAAACCAAATCGAAAACCAAACCGAAACCAAAATCAAAAACCACAACCAAAAGGAAATCGAAATTGAAAACCATAACCAAAACGCAATCGATAACGAAATCTAAAACTAAATCGAAATCAAAAGCCAAAACGAAATCGAAAACGAAATTGACAACCAAATCGAAAACGTAATCGAAAACGAAATCGAAATCGGAATTAAAAACGAAGACAATAACCAAAACGAAATCGAAAACGAAGTTGACAACGATATCGAAAACGAAAGCGAAATCGACAACCAAATCGACAACCAAAACCAAAACGAAATCGAATATGAAATCGAAAACGAAATCGAAATTGAAAACGAGAATCGGAAAATATATTGAAATCGAAAACCAAAATAGAAATCGAAATCGAAAATGGAATCGAAAACGAAACCGATATCGAAAACCCTAACGAACGAAGTTGACAGCGAAATCGAAAACGAAAACGAAAACCAAATCGAAAACCAAACCGAAACCAAAATCAAAAACCACAACCAAAAGGAAATCGAAATTGAAAACCATAACCAAAACGCAATCGATAACGAAATCTAAAACTAAATCGAAAACCATAACTAAACCGAAAACGAAATCGAAAGCAAAAACGAAATCGAAAACGAAATTGATATCGAAAACAGGATCGAAAACGATATCGAAAATGAAATCGACAACGAAATCCAAATCGAAAACCATAATGAAACCGAAAACGAAACGAAAACGAGATCGAAATCTTCAAAGAAAACCAAAACCAAAACGAAATCGAAAACGATGTAGAAAACGAAATCGAAAACCCTAACGAAATCGATAACGAAAACAATATCAAAATCGATAACCATATCGAAATCGAAAACAAAATCTTCATCAAAAACCAAAACGATCTCGAGATCGAAAACGATATAGAAAACGAAGTCGAAAACGAAATTGAAATCGAAAATAACTTTAACGAAATCGAGATCGGAAACGAGATCGAAACGCAATCGAAATCGATAACAAGATCGTTAACGAAACCAAAACCATAACGAAATCGAAACCGAAAACGATATCGAAAACGAAATCGGAAACGAAATCGAAAACGAAAATGAAACCGAAAACGAAAACGAAGTCGAGATCCAAATCGAAATCGAAATCGACAACGAAAACTAAAACGAAATTGAAAACGAAAACGAAATCGAAACCGATGTAGAAATGGAAATCGAAAATTAAAACGAAATCGAAATGGAAAACCCTAACGAAATCGAAATTGAAATCCATAGCCAAAACGAAATTGAAAATGAATTCGAAAACGAAATCGAAATCGAAAACCCTATAGAAATCGAAAACCAAAACGAAAACGAAATCGAAAACGAATTGAAAACGAAACCAAAAACCAAAACGATCTTGAAAACGAAAGCGAAATCGAAAACCAAATCGAAAACGAAATCGAAAACCAAAACCAAAACGAAATCGAGTATGAAATCGAATACGAAATCGAAATTGAAAACGAAATTGATATCGAAAACAAAATCGAAAACGAAAATGAAACCAAAATTGAAAACGAAAACAATACCGAAAACGAAATCGAAAACGAATTCGTAAACGAAATCGAAATCGATAACCATATCGAAATTGAAAACGAAATCGACAACGAAAACCAAAACGAAATCGAAATCGAGAACGATGTAGAAAACGAAATCGAAAATGAATTCGAAAACGAAATCGAAAACCCTAACGAAATCGAAAACGATAACCAAAACGTAATCGAAATCAAAAACGAATTGAAAACGAAATCGAAATTGAAAACGTAAAAGAAACGAAAACGAAATCGCACTCGAAATCGAAAATGAAATCGAAACGAAAACAATTTCGGAATCGAAAACGAAAACAGTCCGAAAACGGAATCAAAAACGAATTCGTAAACGAAATTGAAATCGATAACCACATCGAAATTGATAACGAAATCAAAAACGATATCGAAAACAGAATCGATAACGAAAACCAAAACCAAAACGAATTCAAAATCGAAAACGTGAACCAAAACGAAAAACAAAACGAAAACGAAATCGAAAACGAATTGAAAACGAAATCGAAAACGAAAACAAAAACCAAATCGAAATCGAAAACGAAATTGACAACGAAATCGAAAACTATCTTGAAAACGAAAGCGAAATCGAAAACCAAATCGAAAACCAAAACCAAAACGAAATCGAAAATGAAATCGAATACGAAATCGAAATTGAAAACGAAATTGATATCGAAAACAAAATCGAAAACGAAAATGAAACCGAAATCGAAAACGAAAACAATACCGAAAACGAAATCGAAAACGAATTCGTAAACGAAGGCGAAATCGATAACCATATCGAAATTGAAAACGAAATCGACAACGAAAACCAAAACGAAATCGAAATCGCTAACGATGTAGAAAACGAAATCGAAAATGAATTCAAAAACGAAATCGAAAACCCTAACGAAATCGAAAACGAAAGCAAAAACCAAAACGAAATCGTAAACGAAATTGACAACGAAATCGATATCGAAAACGATCTTGAAAACGAAAGCGAAATCGAAAACCAAATCGAAAACAAAAACCAAAACGAAATCGAAAATGTAACCGAATACGAAACCGAACTCGAAAACGAATTCGAAAATCACATCGAAAACGAAATCGAAAAAATCGAAAACGAAATTGAAGTTAAAATCGAAATTGAAATCGAAAACGAAATCGAAGACGAAAACAAGAACCAAAACGCTATCGACAACGAAAACGAAATCGAAATAGAAAACGAAAACCAAAACGAAACCGAAATCAAAAACCACAACCAAAAAGAAATCGAAATTGAAAACCATAACCAAAACGAAATCGATAACGAAATCGAAAACTAAATCGAAAACCTTAACGAAACCGAAAACGAAATCAAGCGAAAACGAAATCGAAAACGAAATTGAAATCGAAAACAAAATCGAAAACGAAATCGTAAACGAAATCGAAATCGAGAACGAAATCGAAATCGACAACGAAAACAAAAACCAAAACGAAAACGAAATCGAAAACGATATGGAAAACGAAATCGAAAACGAAATAGATAACGAAAACAAAATCGAGATCGGAAGCGACATCGAAAACCAAAATGAAAAAGGTAACGAAAACGAAAACGACATCGAAAACCAAAACGAAAAATGTAACGAAACCGAAAACGAAATCGAAAATCAAATCGAAAACCAAAACGATATCGAAAACGAAATCGAAAACGAAATCGAAAACGAAATCAAAACTGAAAACGAAATCCAAAACGATAACAAAAACAGAAACGAAAACGATGTAGAAAACGAAATCGAAAACGAAATCAAAAACCAAAACCAAAACGAAATCGAAAACGAATTCTCAATCGAAATTAAAAACAAAATCGAAAAACGATATCGAAAATGAAACCGAAAACAAAAACGAAATCGAAATTGAAATCAAAAACGAAAACGAAACAGAAATCGAAATTGAAAACCATATCGAAACCGAAAACGACATTGAAAACCAAAACGAAAAAGGTAACGAAACCGAAAACGAAATCGAAAACCAAAACGAAATCGAAAACGAAAATGAAATCGAATACGAGAACGAAATCGAAAACGAAAACGATACCGAAAACGAAATCAAAAACCAAAACCAAAACGAAAATGAAATCGAAAACGAATTCTAAATCGAAATTGAAAACGAAATCGAAAACGAATTCGAAAATAAAACCGAAAACAAAAACGAAATCGAAAACGAATTCAAAAACCAAAACGAAATTGACAACCAAATCGAAAACGAAAATCAAATCGAAATCGAAAACAAATACCAAAACGATATCGAAAACGAAATTGAAAACGATAACCAAATCGAAGTCCAAAATGAAACCGAAAACGAAATCGAAAACCAAAACGAAATCGAAATCGCTGTCCATGGCTACGAAATCGGCCGCGAAATGAAAAACTCCATATAAAAACAAGAAAGAAAGTCGGTCAAGCCCGACTATAACATACTCTGTACCCTTAACGTCGCAACTCGCATTTGCTCACGAGTTATACTTGTTCATCTCTAAGTTTCACTCTCTCTCTCTCTTTCTCTGTCTCTCACTATGATTGCCGTTCAATAGGATACTATGGTGATGGGTGGGGGGTGGTGGGTGTTTACTGGCCGTTTTTTTGCTCATAACTTGAGTATCGTTCGGATGAACGGTTGATCGAAATGATCTTTATCATTCCTTTAGCAAATCGATAAATAATTTTGTTTACAAGGTATCTCTAGAAGGTACGAACGATCTATCTTCAAAACTGTAAGAGATATGACGTTTTTTCCAAATTGCGGGGGCGGGAGGGGGCGTGGCAAAAATTAAAAATAAACTTGATCTGCCTGCAAGTATAAGAAATATATGCCCCATACATGTCAAACCTCTATCTCTTACCATCTCTGAGATCTCTTCGTTCATACGGACGGACGGACGGACAGACCGACAGACGGACATGGCTATATCGACTCGGCTGTTGATGCTGATGAAGAATATATACGTTATAGGGTCGGAAACGATTCCTTCTCCCTGTTACATACTTTTGCACCAACCTAATATACTCTATGTACCTTCGGTACAGAGTATAAAAACTGCTAAGGAATTTTTGTGTGTGGCCGTTTCAAATTCGGTTTCTAACAAACTCGAGAAATGCTTACGTTTGCCACTACGTCTTGTTCAGGCGCTGTTAAGTGCTTTAAGTGCTGTTAACGCCTCTTTTTTGCCGTGACGTGAACAAAATAGGTTTTTATTCTAATTTGTGCGGCGAAATTTAATGGCCAAATTGAAAATGAGCGCATCTAAATAAGATTCCTGCAGAAAGCGTCGCCAAATGGCACATTCTATGGCGGGCAAGCTGAATTTAATAAACGCCGTGAAAGTGAAGAGCGAGATGCGGGACTTGGCGGATAAGAAACACTCGGAAGCCAGCCAGATTACACCGGCGGACCGGAGCACGGTCTGCAACATCATGTGGCGTCTCCTGTCACCACAATCTACAAGCGAGAAGTTTAAAATCCTTTTGGCCAGCATTCAAACACTTCACACTCCAGTTCCCTCAATCAGTTCGATTTTATTAGCCTCAACTATGTCTACGATCACAACTACCAGACCAAAAGGAAAATCATTGAACAGCCGCCGGTGCTCAATGATCGTGACAGTAAAACGGCCACAAACCAAATGCCAGCTTCCAGTTCAGTGTACCACCTGAAGGTGACCGAGCAAAAGCGGATCGGGCAACGAGGATGTGCCCTACATCAATGCCAATTATATCAAGGTAAGAAATGGGTGAACCAAACTTCAGCTTTATAAATCACTTCCATTTCTTAACGTTTCCCTGACAGGGCCCCGACTACGTGGCCAAGTGCTATGTGACCACCCAGGGACCGCTGCCCAACACTATTTTCGAGTTCAGCAGAGCTATATAGGCCGCCAAGTCGCACATGCTACAGCAGTACATCCAGAAGATCATAATGCTGACCTGACCTGGCTGAACTTTACGAAGTACTTTCCAATCGATGTGAACGAAATCTTTGCCGTGACAGCCAAGTGCGAGGTGTTCGTTAAGAACTATCATAATGATTACAATTAATTTATTATTAATTTCATTTAATAATAAAAATATATTAAAATAGCACATATTTAATGTTATATTCATGATTATGAATCCTGCATGGTGTTGTTTATAAGTTCGCGGGCATATTTAACAGCGCCAGAGCAGCGCAAGGTTTCTTTGAAACGTTTATCGACAGAGTAAATTGTGTTATCGTGTTATTAACATAGGCTTAGCAGACTCCGTTAAGAATCTGCGGAATATCAACTTTTTCACAAGAAATTTTTTGGCGACCCGTGGATACCGCCCTTAAAACGAAAACGAAGTCGAAATCGAAAATGAAATCGAAAACGAAATCGAAATCGAAAACCAAATCGAAAACAAAAACTAAATCGAAATTGAAAACGAAGAAGAAACGAAAACGAAATCGAAAACGATGAAGAAGACGGATTCGAAAATGAAATCGAAAACCCTAACGAAATCGATAACGAAATCGAAAACAAAAACCAAAACGAAACAACAATCAAAAAACACAACCAAAAAGAAATCGAAATTGAAAACCATAACCAAAACGAAATCGAAATCGACAAACGAAATCGAAAATGAAATCGAAAACCAAATCGAAAACCAAATCGAAAACGAAAAAAAAAAACAAAATCGAAATTGAAAACGAGAAAAGAAACGAAAACGATGTAGAAAACGAATTCGAAAATGATATCGTAAACGAAATCGAAATCGAAAACCCTAACGAAATCGATAACGAAAACGAAATCGAATACTAAATCGAAAACTATATCGAAACCGAAAACGAAATCGAAAGCGAAAAAAAAATCGAAAATGAAACCGAAAACAAAAACGATGTAGAAAACGAATTCGAAAATGAAATCGTAAACGAAATCGAAAATGAATCGATATCGAAAACGAAAACGAAAACCAAATCGAAAACGAAAACAAAAACAAAATCGAAAACGAAAAAGAAACGAAAACGATGTAGAAAACGAATTCGAAAATGAAATCGTAAACGAAATCGAAAACCCTAACGAAATAGATAACGAAAACCAAAAAGAAATCGAATACTAAATCGAAAACGAAAACAAAAACCAAAACGAAATCGAAAACGAAACCAAAACCATAACGAACTCGAAACCTAAAACGATATCGAAAACGAAAATGAAACCGAAAACGATATCGAAAAACGAATTCGAAATCCAAAACGAAATCGACAACGAAAAAGAGTGAAAACGAAATCGAAAACGAAGTCGAAAATGAAATCGAAACGAAAACAATATCGAAAACGAAGGCGAAAACGAAATCGAATTCGAAAACAATATCGAAAACGAAATCGTAAACGAAATCGAAATCGAGAACCCTAACGAAATCGATAAAAAAAACCAAAACGAAATCGAAAGCGGAAACGATGTAGAAAAACAAATCGAAAATGAAATCGAAAACGAAACCCAAAACGAAAACGAATTGAAAACGAAATCGAAAACGAAAACAAAAACCAAAACGAAATCGAAAACAAAATTGACAACGAAATCGAAATCAAAAACAATCTTGAAAGCGAAATCGAAAACCAAAACCAAAACACCTTCGACCCGCGACAAAAGACGCTAATGGACATTCATAGGCACTCGCGCTTATGTTGTCCAATAACATCTAATTTGTTGATTTTTAATTAAATTTAATTTAATTAAATGACAACGTATACAAACACAACAAATGCAACTGGAAACAAGTAAGAGCGCTGTAGTCGAGTTTCCCGACTACAAAATACCCTGTTCAATTGAGACACACATGCAAACACACTCACATACACAAACGCTAATAACTTTTGTGTTTTTGCTTGTATCTTATTTTCCTTTGGAGAGTAGTTAGATATAAGGCCTAGGATAGTATATATTAACCACCACCAGGTTCTAACTTTAAAATTGTGGCTGTGACAGTTTTTTTGCGGTTTAAGGGCGGAGGAGGGAGAATTTTCCAAATCTGAAACAAACTTGAACTGGGTACGGTATACACCTATGTGCATGCCAAAATTTGTGTCTCTATCTCTTATGGTCTCTGAGATCGACGCGTTCATACAGACAGACAGACAGACGGACAGACGGACATGGCTATATCGACTCGGCTGTTGATGCTGATCAAGAATATATATACTTTATAGGGTCGGAGAAGCTTCCTTCTGGCTGTTACATACGTCATGATCCCCTTTT